>CAXIVR010000013.1:81784210-81966710 GCA_964035755.1 Teleogryllus oceanicus | reverse complement strand
CCTAGCACGTCACATACAGTTTTTGACGTAAAATAAATAAATAAATAAATAAATAAATGCCGAGAATTACAGCGTATTCCTGTTCCAGGTGTAAGAAATGACTGTACTGCAGGACATTTCTTCTTCGTTCCGTGACCAAGAAAGTCGGGTTGAAATCGTTATCGTCCGATTTCTCGAAATGCATTGTCTGACGCAGAGCCCTTGGGTGCAGAGAGATGTCGAACAGTGGTGCAAGACGTTTTCGGGGAGGTCCCTTTGTTGCTTGGCTGGCGCGTGGATCGGACAGCTTAGAGTGATCTGGCGCCCGTCAAAGCAGCACAATCTCTGCCAGCGGGCTACTTCCCTGCGCCCGGAGCTGAAACAGATCACGCCATTGGAGCATTCGGCGCTTTGGGTTGGAGGAGTTCCCAGTGCTTCAGATTCACTTGCTAGTCAGCGCGTGAATGGTGTGTTGGTTTTGTTTTTCCACTTTGGGGGATTTCCGTTTCGTTCGGATCTGCTCGGATACTTAGTGACAGCATAACGTGGCGGGTATTTTCGTGTTAGAAATTGCGTAGTTGTGCTACGCATAATAAAAATAATTTTTTTAAACGACTTTTATATTGGTATAACACTGTTGTCGGAGTTGTCCCTCTTAGGGCATAGAAATTTAAATAAATATCTATTGTAGTTTCAAATTTTTTTGTTTCATCTCAAAATTTGGTTTGGTTTTTTCGTGTTTCCGGGCGCGTCAACTGCTTTGGTCATTAGTCCCGTAAGTGGGGTGCATGCCTTTTTCTCGGGAGATGGCGGTGATCTTCTCCCGCTGGGTGGCGAGATCCGGCGCCGACCTACCGTCGACTAGTGGGGTTTCCCCAAACCAGGACTTTTCCACAAGCGGGGCACCGCCCCAGCCGGAACAAGCTCTAAGCTCCCGGTCTCCCGGAATATGTGGTAGTGTAGTACATGTTAGTGCAAGTGTGTGTAAGGGGAGATAATAGGACAAGGAAGAGGAAGGAAAGATCGCGCGCAGTCCGTGGCCTGTTTGTTAGGGTACTGCTCCGGCATTCGCCTGGTGTTGGTCGGAGAAACCACGGAAAACTACCGATCAGAGCAGCCGCCCGCTAGAATTCTCCTCTAGACAGCGACTGAATTCGACCTAGCTGAAAAGTTAGTGTCGAAAATCCTATCGCCATGGGGAGTGGGAACCTAGAACCTCCCGGTTAGAGGCGCTGCAGTGACATCAGTTGATGCACTGACCTACCGCTCCCGATTCAAAATTTGGTTTAATTATCTTCAATCCATAACGATTCATGTAAATGCGGGAAAAATATTGTAGTAATTCACAGCGTGTTATCAATGTACTCATAGTTGCATGGTAACCATCAAACACGAGTTTTTCTAAAATTCTTCCAGAAAATTTTAGATTGATGCAGCGAAGAATAAGGTCAATTGTGTTGACGAGAGGAATCGAAACAGCTATTGATTGCGTCTGAAGAAGCCTTACGTGCCCCAAAACTCATCGGCTTAGAGAGTTCAGGATGTCAGTCGCAGCAGTGCCTGTGACAGGGACGTTCTGGGAATCGAGTCCCGACGGTGGCAGGAATTCATTAGCAGTCTGGAGGAGAATTCCAGCGGCCGGCTGCTCTGGTCGGTAATTTCCAGTGGGTTTTCAATCAAGATGCCTGAGGAAACGATTGGGAGGCCGGACCAGTGCCCTAACAAACGAGCCACAGGCCGCGCGCGATCTTTCCTTCCTCTCCCTATCCTCACCCCTTCTTACACACACACTGGCATGTGCTACTATACCACACACGCCGGGAGGCCAGTCGGGAGATTAGAGCTTATCCGGGCTGGGGCGGTGCCCCGCTGGTGGGAAATACCTGGTTTGGTTTGTTTTTTCGTGTTACCGGGCGCGTCAACTGCTTTGGTCATTAGTCCCGTTAGTGTAGTGCATATTTTTGTCTCGGGAGATGGCGGTGATCTTCCCCCGCTGGATGGCGAGATCCAGCGCTGACCTACCGTCGGGTAGTGGGGATTCCCCTAACCAGGACTCTCCCATCAGTGGGGCACCGCCCAGCCGGGACAAGCTCTAAGCTCCGACCGGTCTCCCGGAACATGTAGTAGTGTAGAGCATGTTAGTGTAAGTGTGTGTGTGTAAGGGGAGAGGATAGGACAAGGAAGAGGAAGGAAAGATCGCGCGCGGTCCGTGGCCCGTTTGGTAGGGTACTGCTCCGGCATTCGCCTGGTGTTGATCGGAGAACCCACGGAAAACTACCGATCAGAGCAGCCGGCCGCTAGAATTCTCCTCCAGGAAGCGACTGAATTCGACCTAGCTGAAAAGCTAGTGTCGAAAATCCTGCCGCCGTCAGGACTCGAACCTAGGACCTCCCGGTCAGAGATACCTGGTTGGGGAAAACTTCACAAACCGACGTGTAGTTGGCGTCTGATCTCACCATTCAGTGGGAGAAGATCACCATCACCTGCGATAAAAAACGGCACAACACTTACAGGACTAATGACCATAGCAGTTGGACGTACGCATAAGTATAAATAATCAATCTCCCAAAACTAGTTTTAGTTGTTTATAATACCGCCTCAAAACATTGTGTTTCAAGAAATTTCTTGCATCTGGAAAAATGCCAGTCCCCCTACGAAGTGTTCAAGATAATGTACCATTTACGAAGACGTTAAGTGATGCACGCTTCTGCACAAGATGACCTTAAGATTTTGTTAGTAATGTTTATCCTGCCCTTTGATATACCTAGTTTGAGGTTATTGAGTATGGACAAATTTCTTTATATTAGATATAATTTATGAAATTATATGTTGACAATTTGAAATAACCGAATGTTATTGTGTATGTAAAGAACCTTAATTTTTATATAATAAATGATAATAATTATAATATTAATAATAATAATAATAATAATAATAATAATAATAATAATAATAATTCCAGACATTAAAGCAAGCGAAATAAATCTATTACGCTGACTCTCCGACGGTTTAGTGTAATAGGTGTGTTTGATCGAGGAAGAAGAAATAATTGCTAGAATGGTCTCATACACGTCATGTGATAGCAGACATTTTAACGTGCAAATTGAAGCAATGAGGACAATTGGAGTTCTGAATGCGAAGTGAGGAAAATGTAGGCGAGGATAGCCTTGGCAGTAACCCACACTTTGAAATCGTACAAGTTTCTCTCAAGTGTTATTTTGTGATTTTACATTACGTACTAAGTCTGACTGTAAAAATGATGTTCTTGTAATTTGAGATTTCCCCCAGGGGGGTTCATGGGTAGCAGCAACGTAGCTTTTCATATCGCAACCCCGGGTTCGATTCGCGATTGGGGAAAAATGCAACTGCCACTTTTTTACTGTCATATCCCAGTTCACAGAGCTGGCTGATGTGATATTTTCTATGAGCTGCTAGAGAATACCAGATGGATGGCATTAGGGGTTGCGACCTGCTTACCATAAGCCTCTCGAGGCCATGGTGTCAGTTGGTGGGTTGGAGATTCCGAACGCGTCAACAAATTAGGTATTTAGTCCCGTAAGTGTGGTGCATGTTTTTTCTTTGAGAGATGGCAGTAAACTTCCCCCGCTAGATGGCGAGATCCGGCGCCGACCTACCGTTGGCTACTGGGGTTTCCCCCTAACCAGGACTCTCCCACCAGCGGGGCACCGCCCCAGCCGGGACAAGCTCTAAGCTCCCGACCGGTCTCCCGGAATATGTGGTAGTGTAGTGCATGTTAGTGTAAGTGTGTGTGTGTAAGGGGAGAGGATAGGACAGGGAAGAGGAAGGACAGATCGCGCGCGGTCCGTGGCCCGTTTGGTAATGTACTGCGCCGGCATTCGCCTTGCGTTGATCGGAGAAACCACGGAAAACTACCGATCACAGCAGCCGACCTCTAGAATTCTCCTTCAGACAGCGACTGAATTCGACCTAGCTGAAAGGCTAGTGTCGAAAATTTTGCCGTCGTGGGGAGTGTAACCCTAGGACCTCCCGGTCAGAGGCGCTGCAGTGACATCAGTTGATGCACTGAGCTACCGCTGCCGGTACCGTACTACCGATCAGGCTGGGACACCATGGCAAGGACATATTTTGATACGGCTTTTGGGCCTGAGAGTATACTTTCTAATTTGTGTGTGTCTGTACGGAATATCTTCGCTATCACATTCTCACAGCTTATTATTGGCTACCTTATAAAATATAAATAATTTCTTATATGATCCTTGAACTGAACGGTTAAATCAACAAGTAATGATTTTTAACGCTCGTGTGTGTTAAGTGTATGTTTATCGGGAATGAAGTCATGAAAAGGCACGTAACTCAAGTATAGCTTTTCTCGACGCTTTCTTCCCCCAATCGCAGAAATTTCGAAACAAAAAATAAACTTCCTTCAATAAATCCGGACAGTTATGACACATCTCTGTAGACTTAGAACGTACTGCTGTAAGGAAGAGGAAACCACTGAAAAAATCGTTGGCTGGAAACATGTTAATAATGCACAACGTGTCTAGTACTCGATAGATTGATTAAAATTTATTTTAAGCTAATGTTTGGTAGCAATCATATTTACAATTACAGAATTTAGAAAATGTGCAGAAAATTCACTTTTCCCCATAGCACGTCATACGCAGTTTTTAACTGTTTTTTGACGTAAAATAAATAAATAAATAAATAAAATTAAGAGTCGATAAATTACTTCTGATTAAAATCTAATTATTTCTAAATAAACATTAAATGCGTATTTTCTTTTGATGTATATCTTTTCAAAAGCACCACTCCACACATCTTTATCTTCACTTTAATTTACGTCCGTTCAAATTACTAGAAAAACACACGTTTATCAACCGTGCTGCAAAAAAATATTCACTATACTTGTACGTGAGACATAAACTTATTGGTAATTACATAAAAATTATAATAATTAATAACAATAACCATATAAATTAAAATATTATTACAATAACAACATAAAAATGAAAGTTTAGGTAATAATAGTAACAATTTAGGTGGAATTAAACATATATTTTGAATTGGACATTTTGCAGGACACACTGTAAATACTGAAATTTATACAGGCCAATTTTTCAGGCCGGTAGAAGGCATTTTAATTGTCTTCAGATTGCAGAGAACTTGTGGCTACAGACTTACCGTTGAGCGAGCGCCGCCTTAAAGCTTGCAAAATTGTTTTGCGTATTCTCTTCAAACTCATTTTAGGTAGAATTTTGAAATAATCTGGGCTGTTCGGGTGACGCCGCGTCAAAGGCTGGGGTGCCGACGTTTCGACCGACATATCGCGGTTCTCTTCAGGGCTGTACTGCATTCTCTGCCCTCTGCAGGGCTGTACTTCAGGTCTGTATTGAAGGAGACGAGCTTCAATTCTCAGCGTGGAATTTGACCTTCGGGTCACTCGTCTCTCAAGACGTAATTTGTAGGGGAATTCCCTCTCCCCCGTCTCTGTGGGAGTGTGAAGATGTACGAGCATGGCTTTGATTCACGTGTCTTCCTGCCCCGCGTTGAAAATCGTAATCCCTTGACCAGATACGTATTGCTCAAGGCCATGCGATGCTATCAGAATGTCCTAGTACTGGATTGTGACGCATTGGACATTGAAAGAGTCAGAAAGCCGTCGAAATACAGACAGAAAAATGTGTATTTTTTTAACTCAGGAGCTGTCAATGAAGAGTGTTTAATATTCATATATTGACGATATCTTCCATACATAAGTTATATGTTAATGTATTTTGATAATTATAATAAAGTCATGTAATTTACTGCTTTCAGGGCAGAAACGCCAATACCGTAACTGTCATAAAATAGACAAACCCTGCATAAAACGGAAACCTCCTTAAACCATAATTTTTTTGCGTTCCGGTCTATTCCGGTTTAGACACATTTTATTGTATTACGAAAACTTCGATTTCTTTTGACGAAGGAAGAGTCGTAGCCTCGCGTAGCCCCTGCCGAACCCGGACGCGTCGTGGGGCGAGGACTGAGGACTGCGCGTACCGGAGGCGTCCTAATGAGGGCGGCAAACAGTCGACGGCGGTGACGACTCCGCGGTCGATGGCTGCGGGGTATCGATATCGGAAGGAGCTGGGTACTCTCTCCTGCTAGCTACGTTCTCTTCCTCGTCGTACAAAGTTCGCGCTTGCTTGGCGGACGAATCTATAATAATAATAATAATAATAATAATAATAATAATAATAATAATACATTCTGCGTACGTATTGAAGAATCACAGACAGTCCGCTCCTTAGGAAGTTGGTTGCAACCTGGAGTAGATTTTATACTCAACCAACTCACAATATCTTAAGTCGTGAATAAGAGGAATAAATAACAATAATATAAAAGAATAATATAATGATAAGAGAAATAATAATAATAATAATAATAATAATAATAATAATAAATAAAATCGTTTTCATTTGTGGCGTGACTGACCATAATTCCTACTCTTCCGCTCAACCATTTTAATGAATTTACATTTACAAAATTACAAATTGGGCGCTGGAATGTAAATACTAACATTTCACGTTTTATATTTTTTATTTAACATGGAAAACAGATAAAAACTGTATGATGTACTACGGAGAGATGTGAAATATGTGCATAGTTTCTTGAGATGTCTGTTCTAACGCTTAAACGTATTAACTTCAATTATGAATGTAGCAACGAGATACGGTAATAGGGAAAAATAGTATATGGTACTACTTTCTACATCAAATAAGCTGCAGACGCCATAACTTACAGTGAAATTTATCATTTGTCGACCATTTTTGAAATTTATTGCAATGGAGGATCCATGATGCAAGAAACATTCGTACCTTGAGTTGAAAAAGTATTAATCATTCTTAAAATTAATAATCCCAATTCCGCTGAAAAAGTCAGATAAAATCATTTCTGCCCAACTCGCCTGAGCTGTGAAGAATTAACAAACAAGGGGGCGTATTTTACATTTCCATCTGGTATGCAAGAGAACGAAACATCCGAACGCCTTAAACAATTGATGCAACCCAAACCAACCCGCCATCTGGATGGCGACTTAAGGTCGAACGGAAAAAGCAAGATACCAGCGTTGAGAGTCGAAAATGAGAGGGTTGTCTTTGGATCGTTGAAACTGGTTGTCGTTCCGAAAGAACATTTGACGTCGAAACGAACAAAACACGCACGGTCAGAACGTGGGCGAGTGTGTAAATTATGTTGGGTACACAAAATTAACGTTTTACGTGTTTAACAAAAGCGCGTGGCGGAGGGAGGGCGGCTATTTTGGCTCGGAGCCAACATCCTTCCGGAGGACGTCCTGCCGCCTCGCAATTGCTTAAACGCGCGCAAATACACTCCGAGGGCGCCTTACGTCACCAAAACCGCGAACTCGCCGCATCGGCGGCGGTGGCTCAGGGCATCAGCTGATGGCACTGCAGAGCCTCTGACCGGGAGGTCCTAGGTTCCCACTCCCCACGGCGGCGGGATTTTCCACACTAGCTCTTCAGCTAGGTCGAATTCAGTCGCTGTCTGGAGGAGAATTCTAGCGGCCGGATGCTCTCATCGGTAGTTTGCCGTGCTTTCTCCGATCAACACCAGGCGAATGCCGGAGCAGTACCCTACCAAACGGGCCACGGATCGCAAGCGCGGTCTTTCCTTCCTCTTCCTTGTCATATCCTCTCCCTTTACAAATACACTTAGAGCTTAGAGCTTGTCCCAGCTGGGGCGGTGCCCCGCTGGTGGGAGAGTCTTCGTTAGGGAGAAACCCCACTAGCCGACGGTAGGTCGGTGCCGGATCTCGCCATCAAGCGGGGAAAGATCACCGCCATTTCCCGAAAAAAACATGCACTACACTAACGGGACTAATGACCGAAGCAGTTGACGCGCCGGGAAACACGAAAAAATCAATCAATCAATTTAAGGATTCTTTACATACATTTTTCGGTGTCCCTTGTAAGGATGCTTTACACACAATTTTCTGTGTCCCTGTAACGCTTCGAAACGGAGAGAAAAAAAACTTCAAGAGGAGAGCTACACCGCCACCACCCATCACCATCTAACCACTGCTACCACCACGTCACCAATCTCCGGCTCAACTGATGTCACTGGTTTGCTTCTGACCGGGTGGTCACCGGGTTTGAGTCCCCACGGTGTTGCTTTCGACGCTGCTAGATAGCTAGGCCGAATTCAGCCGCTGTCTGGAGGAGAATTCTAGTTGCCGGATGCTCTGATCGTAGTTTTCCCTTTGATCCTCCGATCAACACCGCGCGAATGCCGGAGCAGACCCCAACAAATGAGCAAACGGATCTCTCGCAATCTTTCAATCCTCTTCCTTGTTCTAACCTCACACCTTACTTACGCTCGCATGCATTGAACTAGCACACATGTTGGGGGACCATTGGAGCTTGTCCTGGCTGGGGTTGTGCTCTGCTGTTGGGGGATATCTGGTTTGGAAACACCTGCAATGCGAAGTAGAGATCTGCGCCGGGTCTCACCTTCCAACGGAGTTGAAGAATTAAATTGAATTGAATTGAATGTGCCTTATTTTACGTGTCGAGTCTCAGGCCATGAGGCCTGCTCTTCCGCCTGACCACGTAAATTCCGCTACGCTCCTTTCACCAACCATGGGAGAAAGAAGGTACTTACGCTCGCATGCACTAAACTAGGATGCATGTTGGGACGATGCATGGGGTGACGAAACAGGCGATTTGAATTTAGCTCAGAGGCATCATTTAGGCTTGAGGATCTTTTACATGCAGTCAATCTACTAACATGGGACAACCGGCTTTACTTCCCCTCCGTACGAAAGATTTTTTGGACCTTAAAAATCCACGGCTTCGATCGTGTTCGAGCCTGTAAATTTGGGTATAGTAGTCCGATACGCTAATCGCTACACCATCGCCGCCGCCACATTCCTGCCACACAAGATCTCTGCCACATCCTGTGATAAAAATATACATTTCATTTATGAAACTAGTGACCATACGAGTTGTTGCGTCCAGAAGCACTAATCAATCAGTCGGCATCAATCCATCACCACCTCCTAAAATATATCCATTTCACTCACGGAACTAATGACCATAGCAGTTGAAGTGCCCGGAATCGCCATATCAATCCATCACCACTCTAAAATATATCATTTCCTTACGAACTAATGACCATAGCAGTTGACGCACTCACCAATCAATCAATCGTCACGAATCACCAATCACCAATCAATCAATGAATCGTCACCAATCCATCACCAATACATCACCACATTGTCAACTTATTATCACCAATCCCTTACGCCCCCAATTGCGAGAAGGGATGTGTGGCGGGCGACGCCGAGGAGGGAGTCGCACCCTTCCGATTTTCCGTTCGATATCCCCTCGACAAGCGACCCGCGTCCAGGATTTCAAACGCTCTCGCCCACGGAATGGCGTGGCATCTGCGGACAGCGCACCGAATAATCAACGTGAGCTTGACGGCGCCTGACTGAGGGGGTGAGGCCGGGCCATCGCTCCGGAGCCCGTCAGTCTCAGAAAAACCAATGACGCCCAACTCTGTCACCGGGAGGGAGGGCTCAGGGTATCAACTGATGCCCCTGCAGTAACTCTGACCCGGAGATCCTAGGTTCGTGTCCCTCGATGTCCTAGTTTCGATTGGCAAAGTTTCTAGACTTTCTTCTCTTTCAGACATTAGCTTCATTATCACCTACGGATGATGACGGGGAGGTGCTAGGTTCAACTCCTGACGGCGGCGGGATTTTTGACACTAGCATTTCAACTAGGTCGAATTCAGTCGCTGTCTGGAGCAGAATTCTAGCGGCCGGCTGCTCTGATCGGTAGTTTTCCGTGGTTTCTCCGATCAACACCAAGCGAATGCCGGAGCGTTCCTCTTCCTTGTCCTATCCTCTCCCCTTACACACAAACATGCACTGCACCACCACATATTCCTGGTGACCTGTCGGGAGCTTAGAGCTTGTCCCGGCTGGGGCGGTGCCCCGCTGGTGGGAGAGTCCTGCTTAGGGGGAAACCCCACTAGCCGACGGTAGGTGGGCGCCGGATCTCGCCATCCGGCGGGGAAAGACCACCGCCATCTCTCGAGAAAAAACACACACTGCATTTTCGGGACTAATGATCTTTGCAGTTGACGCACTCGGAATCACTTTTAATCAATCAATCAATCACAACACTGTCTTATGCCTACTTCTATAATTTTAAAATATATTTAATTAATTTAATTTAATGCTCCTAGCCATTTCAATTTTGCGTTTTTTTTTCAGAAGTAAATGTCATGGGGTTAGGGGAGAGGCACACTACCTATTATATCAATCTCTCGTTGGCAGCGAATTTATTTATCCTTGTGGACAGAGGAGCGCCCAAGGATATGTCTTTCCTATTCACATTAATATAATCGATACTAAAATTTCAATAAAAAATCATAATTACATATTTACATTGTATGGAATTTTTATAACTTTACTTACTTACACACCTTACTTTACTCACACACCTTCTCTGAACTGATATCTGGAATTTCTCTCGGCCTAGAATATCCATATGACCTGCGCCTTCGGTAACAGGGGGTGACACGTACAACTTGCGTATCTGAAATATAATGATAAAATAATAATAAAATTGTCTTTATTTGTGGAGAGACTCAAGCCTTAAGCCTGCTCTTCCGCCTAACCACTTTAATTAATTTACAATTTTAAAAATTACAGTTGATGCGCTCAGATGTAATTAATATTAACTGACTTTTAATGATTCGGCTGTAATTAATATTAACTGACATGTCGCAGAAGAAGAAAAAAAATCAATTTGTGACTACCATCTACATCAATTTATCTGTATGAGCCAAATGAATTTGTCATTTTTTTGTTTATTCTTGGAATTTTGCAAAATGGAAAGACATGACGTAAGGAACATTCTTGAAAAATGAGATAAAAAAGAGTTCCCACTTATTCCACTTAGAATCAATAATTCAAAATTCGCCCGAAATGTCAGTTGTTATTACCCGACAGCCTCAACTGTGAACAATAAACAAAAAAAGGGGAGTTATTTTACAATTATGTAAGTCACGGCTCCGTCGTCACACCATCAACGATTGATTGGTTAGTGATTCCGGTCACTGAGTAGTGTCAACTACTAAGGACATTGTTCCCGTAAATGTAGTCAATGTTTTATTGCGAAATGTGGCGGTGGTATTCCCCCTCTGGGTGGTGAAATGTGGTGCTGACCAAAACGTCTGCTTGGCGAATTTTCCTCAACCAGGTATCTCCCACCAGCGGGAAACCCTAGCCAAGACAAACTCTAAACTCCCGACCGGTCTCCCTGCATGTGTGGTAGTGTTGTGCATGTGAGTGTGTAAAAAAGGGTGAGGATATAAAAAGGAAAAGGAAGGAAAGATCGCGCGGAGTACGTGGCCAGTTTGGTAGGGTACTGCTCCGGCATTCGCCTGGCGATGATCGGAGAAACCTAGGAAAACTACCGATCAGAGCAGCTGGCCGCTAGAATTCTCCACAGAGCGGCTGAATTCCACCTAGATTTGTACATAGTGTCGACAACCCTCCCACCGACAGGACTCGAACCCTAGAACCTCCTGGTCACAGGCACTGTGACATCAATGATCCCCTGAGCCACTTAAGCCGGTCAACATCTCGACATCGCACCGCCATCAACACGAAGAGCATGCATGTGGTGTCGCAATCCTCGTCCCCCTTTGTCCTCGAGCCGATTTTCTTCTCTGTGTCCTTTGACCAACGACTCATTGGGCTAGATTTGAAAAGCTCTCCCGGTAAGGATGACAATCCGCGACCTTGGTTGTGTAGGACCGTGTGCCGAATAACAACTGCTTCGCGTCGCCTCAAACAGACTCTTGTTAATCTCTGCATGTATGAATTGTATGCGCTACGGGACCACAATCGCTTAGGTCATGTTTGACGTCGTAGGCTGAGGGTCCATGTCCCAGATATACACTCTACAACTGTCCCAGATATACGCTCGAAAAACTTATGGTCGGCAGATGGCAATCCTGCACACCATTCCTTTGGCATTCCCTACTACGCCCGCGCCAAATAAATAAATTGTTTAAAAACAAAAATAGGATAGATTAGCATGTACTCGGCTTCTGACGGCAGGTCTCTCTCTCCCTTCAGGGTTTTTTCCTCAGCCGTACCTTATGGGCTCTTTTCCGCGGCATTGATGCGATGGAGATACCATTTGGGGTGAATATCAGAATACGAAAGGTTAGAACGCGGTAGAATGTAGGTATTGTAATGGCTTAAAGGCCTTCGTCCTAGCTACATAGCATCAAGTTTTCTAATTTGTATATAATGATTACCTATTAAATAAAATAAAAATTCTCTTCTTGAAGGAAGTTCCCACATTGTCACACAGCTGCATGAACTGTCTCATGGCAGTGAGAATTTTTAATTTACGCTCCACCCGGGAATCGAACCCAGGGTCTGGGGAGTGGATTACCAGCTATGAGAAGTGGGGAGAATCTCTGAATCTTTTACTTTGGAGATATAACCCTAAGGGCGTATACCAACTTCTTTCCGCGGTCAAATGTTCCAAAACTGTTTACCTACCCCTCCGACCATCCAAATCTCTTTCCCTCCTTAGTATGGAGGAGTTACTCTAAGAAGGGATCACTTTGACAGGTTGGGAAACAAATGAACGTCATGCTGGAGAATGGCATTGCAAGAGATAGTGATGAAGCCTTTTACAAATGAGCTAACTATAAACGAACACACTGACAAAATGAGTGCATGGATGTAACTTGCCGTTAAATTGCTATCAATGGCAAAGGAGAAGCTGTAAAAGCGACCTCTTCTTGCAGGAATATCTCTAAATAAGGATCATTTCTACGTTTCCCGTGCTCTGATTAGAATTATTGATTGTAATTGATCCACTTCTGTTTCCAAAAAACATTTGCTCGTTCTTTTAGAGCGCTGTTATCGTTCAAAACCACATCTTTAAAGTTCATGAAAGTAAATCGTGGAATCAACTATCACGAGCTGCTTCTTACCTCGCTAACTTAATACAGTTCATTCCGGTAATAGTGAACTTCTGAGGAGTAACATGTTTGGTTCAATATATCAGAGGTTCACCATATCCGATGTGTATATATATATATATATATATATATATATATATATATATAAAAATTCCAAAAAAGGATTTCTCCACAATACCGCAAAATTCATTAACGACACGAACTGAAAATTTCTATGTCTTTTTTTTAATGGTTTATTTAAGGTCGCTTCAACATCTAAGGTCATTAGCGACCACTATTGCTGTTAACGGTATGGTAACAATGTGGATGAAACGATATGGTGATGATAAGGGGTGAAAGGACGAACACAAATACAACCATGCCCGAGGCGGGACTTGAACACGCGACCCTTCGGTCCGAGATCACTACGACACTACTGCCTTAGCGATCTCGGCCACCGGACCGGCTTCAATGTCTTTATTTGTACGTAAATAGTTCAATTATTTTCAATTGTTTGAATCGTACATTTTTCATTACATTCTTCTCCCAAGGTCGAGCTCTCTCCGTACTTGATTCTGCATTGTTCTCTAAGTATCGTAATACACTCTTGAAACCCTTCAATGCCTCTTGCACTGTTGGAACGCCAGTCCACACTCCGAAGGCTCATTTAATCGTCTAATAACATAAGATATTCAATTATTTTCCAGAACTTATTTCCTAGGTTCACTATAACAGAGGTTCAGGTTCATTATAACCGAATCTTTTATGCTTATTTGAAATGTAAGAGAAACGGGACCAGTAACTTACGTTCGCTTTAACCGAATCTTTAGCTTATTTGAAATGTAAGTGATACGGAACCAGTGCCTTAAGTTCACTATAATGTGGGTTCGGCTGTATACATAATTCCGAAGATTCTTCCTTTCACTTGTGTTCGAGGCTGTCCCTGGACTGTAGCGAGGACATCTATTTGCGCTACTTTTAAATGGAAATTTAACTAAAATTGTTACGTCTGAATCATCTGATGAATGAAGCGGGATGCAGTCGGGTTAGACCTCCTCAAGAAAGGGAAACTGACAGGGGATACGCTAGAAAGCGAGGGACGCAGCGGAGCGATTCTCGAGTTCATCACAGCTTCGTCTCCGTTTCGGCACCACCCCGTCGCCTCCCCCATCGCCACCTCGTCACCATCCAGTCACTGGCCCTTGGTCATCCTGTTATCTCGTCATCACCACCTCATTACAAGCGAATACCGCAGCAGTACCCTAACAAACGGGCCAGGAACCGCACGCGATCTGTCCTTCCTCTTCCTTGTCCTATCCTCTCCTCTTACACACACACTTAAACTAACATGCACTACATTACCACATATTCCGGGAGACCGGTCGGGAGCTTAGAGCTTGTCCCGACTGGGGCGGCGCCCCGCTGGTGGGAGAGTCCTGGTTAGGGAGAAACCCCACTAGCCGACGGTAGGTCGGCGCCGGATCTCGCCATCCAGCGGAGGAAGATCATCGCCATCTCCATAGGAAAAATAATGCACTACACTTACGGGACTAATCACCAAAGCTGTTGACGCGCCCGGAATCACTAACCAACAACCTAACCACCTCGTCCCCGCCCACTGACCGCTTTATCACCACCTCGTCACCAACCAATCACCGACCCTTGGCCATCCTGCCACCTCCTCATCACCACCTCGTCACCGCCCAATGCCCCCCGTCACCACCTTGTCACCACCCAGTCACCGACCCTGGCCACCCTGCCATCTCATCACCATCTCGTCACCGCCCAGTGACCGCCCCATTACCACCTCGTCATCGACACCTGGCCACCCTGTCATCTCTTCATCACCACCTCGTCACCATCCAATCACCGACCCTTGGCCCTCCTGCCACCTCCTCATCACCACCTCGTCACCGCCCAGTGACCGCCCCATCACCACCTCGTCACCACCCAGTCACCGACCCTTGGCCATCCTGCCACCTCATCACCACCTCGTCACCGCCCAGTGACCGCCCCATCACCACCTCGCCACCGACACTGGCCACCCTGTCATCTCTTCATCACCACCTCGTCACCACCCAGTCACCGACCCTTGGCCACCCTGCCATCCATCACCACTCGTCACCGCCCAACCCCGCCACAATCCCGTCGCCTCCCTCAAACAACTCGGCTCACATCGCCAGCAAACCACGACTCCAACGCGAGGTATTGCACCCTCGTCATCCTCCCCTGTTCCGATTTTCCCCTCGATTTCCCCTCCGACAGCGTCCACTATTCCAAACGCTGCCCCCCCACCCCCTCCCTAGAGCGGTGACAATCTCCGGCTCGGTCTTCACGGAACCTCGTTCAGAGTAACGAGCGGTCGTGCGGTGCCTCCAACAGCCTCTTGCGGTTGAGTTGGTAATCTGTGCAACGCGACGTAAAACTCACGTCCTCAAAATATGTTTACGTAGCGGTAACGCGAGAGGAAACGGAGTAGAGCAGACCGAGGGAGTGCGCACCCCGGCCGAACTGCGTGCGCGATCATTTTGCGTGGAATGGGCGTCGTAAACAGCGCTGATCGTTAACCCCTTCAGCCAAGTTATCGACATTTTCTCGGAGGTTTGGGGTCGTGTCCGCGTAACTACGTAGGGTATAGAACAGTTAAGCAAAATGTGGTTTTTAAAATAAGCACATACGATTGATTGATTGATTTTTTTCGTGTTTCCGGGCGCGTCAACTGCTTCGGTCATTGGTCCCGTAAGTGTGGTGCATGCGTTTTTTGAGGGAGTTGGCGGTGATTTTCCCCCGCTGGATGGGGAGATCCGGCGCCGACCTACCGTCGGCTAGTGGGGTTTCCCTCTAACCAGGACTCTCCCACCAGCGGGCCACCGCCCCAGCCGGGACAAGCTCTAAGATCCCGACCGGTCTCCCGGAATATGTGGTAGTGTAGTGCATGTTAGTGAAAGTGAGTGTGTAAGGGGAGAGGATAGGACAAGGTATAGAAAGGAAAGATCGCACGAGGTTCGTGGCCCGTTCGGTAGGGTACTGCTCCGGCGTTCGCCTGGTGTTGATCGGAGAAACCACGGAAAACTACCGATCAGAGCAGCCGGCCGCTAGAATTCTCCTCCAGACAGCGACTGAATTCGACCTAGCTGAAAAGCTAGTGTCGAAAATCCTGCCGCCGTGGGGAGTGGTAACCTAGGACCTCCGGGTCAGAGGCACTGCAATGGCATCAGTCGCTGCTCTGAGCCGCCTCTCCCAGCGCCGGTCCTTGTGCTGCGGGCGCCGGGGGCCCTTCGAAAGGGTGAGCCCTTCGTCGGCGTGTGGGGCGATTAATCCTGCGGGCGAAGGGGCGTGCGGGCGCCGAGACGGGCCCCTTTGGTGCGTTCGCGAAAACGCGGGGCCCTGGCGGCCGTGCGGGTTGGGCACAGGTCACAGGGGGGGTGCGTTCATCGGGGGGTTGGATGGGGGCAGGTTGTTGTCACGGGAAAGGAACTTGGTTCAGGGAGGCAGGTTGTCTTTAGGACGGTTGTGACTGGGCGGTGGGTTGTTTCGAGAAGAACTGTCGTCACAAGCTCATGAAAATGTTGAGAAATAATCCGCAATGTCTGCGAGACACGATTAAAGTATTATCTTTTTAGATAGATTTTTTACTTTCTAGCTTCGGAGTAGAGAGTATTCGCTTCGGAGTAGAGTAAATTTAATAATTAAATTAGTTCAAAGAATTGGTCACCCCGACCGGGGCCTCGAACCCGGGCCTTCTGGTTTACGCCCAGCTGCTCTAACCCCTAAGCTACTGAGACAACCAACCCTTTGAACAGTTTTCTTGAGCGCGATTATCGCTCATTCTATGTTACTGGGTAACATGGTCACAATTTGGATAGCTGTGCGTCTGCGGAACATATTCTCCGAGCGTACGTGCATCCAACAAGGTGACGGGCAAGGTGCCCATTATAAGTAAATTTAATGCTGCGCGAAACAACGGTGAGTTTCCAGCAGAAAAACTCTAATTACGGGACCCTGATAACGAAAAAGTGGATAAATCCAGTTGCTAAATTTAGAAAAAAAATCTCCTATCCCGAGGTGTAACCAGAATCCATGTTTTGTAGGTTCTTGATACCGAAAAATGGAATAACGACAATCCGTCTGTGAACTACGTTAGAGGCCAAACCGTTCAGCCAATGTTTTTCTCCAAAATTAATATTCCCCAATCTTTAATGTCGCAGCCCCTTGAATTTGAAACCGATATTTTAATTCGGGGGAGTACTTTACATGAAGCCCGTGACACATTTTCCTTCTAAAATAAATTGCTCCAATGTTTTTGATTTTTTTTTGCGGGGGGTAGTGTGAAGGATCTTTAAAGGAATGGTGTAGTTCTCATGTTCATTGAAAACTCTGATTTTTCGAAAATTCCAAAAGATCGAAATTGTTTTTGAGTCTTCTTACAACTTCAATTATGACAATAGACACTTTTCCCTTAATGAAATGTGTTCTTTAAATATAGATTTTGAAATAAGATCATGTACAATTTTTGGAATATTTGGATACTTTTTCGTAATTCTGCGTGAAAATACGGGTGTGAAAGTGCGTGTTGTTTTAGTACCGCTAATTTGTTAATAAAACCCTGTAAATCTAAATTACAACTTTAATGGAAGGTTGAAACATTCAATCATGACTTCGAAGTCGAATTTGCATTAATATAATATAATTTCCGTTATTGGATTTGATAAACCTGTTAGTTGCTTGAGAAACAAACTGTCCGTTGTCGTGCCTTTCATCCTTTGGCAAATATCAATTATATGTTTTCAGTTCAATACCTATATATCCAAAATAGTCAGACTTTGTTGTTACCGTAAATCAGAAACACCTACCTCTTGATTGTAGCAGGTTTCAATGTCCTCTGTTATGTACTCTTTTCACTGAGATTCTACTCAGTTAACGATTAAGAAACGTGTTTGAACGATTTGGTTTGTTATCAGGGAATGTTTTCTATCGGAGGAAGCATATGTTATTTCTTTGCTCATCTACGCCTCCGCTGTCAGACCGGGAGCCTGAAAATGCCAAACGACCAAGTGCTCAATTATTGAAGGACTTTGGCGCAATATTTATTGTTTACCTATCCTAGATTTTGTAGATCGCGAAAAAAAAGTAGTCTCACAATATCCTTTGGATAATTTGACTGATAAGTTTCACCTTCTGCTGATTAGGAAAAATGTTCCTACGTTTCTCGTTTCCTTCCACAATTTGGGGCGACAGCTTTTCAACGCATTGCGAATCCAGTTGTATTTACCTTCCCAGAGCAAACACATTCGATTGCCACCTGACAACTTTCCACCTGTTGTCAACTATTACTACTCTGAGCGCTCCACACCTATATTCAATGTGTTCAGACTTACCCACACCCGAAGTCCTCATCGTATGCACCATTTACAGGCAAACAAGAATATATAAAATGTTTGTGCACAAGCTTAATTTCAACCCGGAAAACATCATTTTCTTCAAATTAGGGCCGGTAGGAAAAAGCTTTCCACATGGGTTTCATAGCAATGGGTTCTATAAAATTTATAGGTTTCACAGCTGTGCATCGTTGCATAAAGCAAGTGTATCAAATCTACAACTATAGATTCTATAAGAACTTCCAAATGCGTATACTAGAAAAAATAAAAAAAATTGTGTGTAATTTTATTGAGGCTTGTTTTTTTCAAATACATTTTTTATTTATGTTTTTAACATTAATTTTGTAAATCATTAGTTTTTAAAAATTTAATTTCTATTGTAATATATCTTTATTTCGTTTATCTTTATATTATTTTCATTTGTAACGCAATGGCTTCTGAGATTGTGAAAAGAAACAGAAATGTTGATGAATTAGAGAGGCACTGGCTTGTTGACCCTGTAGGAATATACAAGAAAGTCCAAAATGCAAAACTTCTAATGCTGTCTCAAATATGTAGCAATACCACAAGACGACCAAAAATGAATAAAAACTGTGAAGAAAAAATAGACAGTAATACACAAATATTACAGCACAACGTAACGTAATACCATATATACTTACTTCTCGGCGGACGTCTGCTTCATAGGAAATGTATTATGTGAGTTTTAGCGGAAGCCTTACACACGAGCAATTAAAAACTAATGGCCATAGAAACTGGCACGTATTTTCTCGTACTAGTTAATTTCTTTATGTAAATGAATTTGAGGCGTTGTTTCGTCGTATGTATTTATTTTCGCATAAAGCTTTTTCGGCCTCATTGCAGCCATCTTCAGTGCTATAAGTAATAATAATAATAATAATAATAATAATAAATAAAATAATCAATTATAGGATATTACTGTAAGTTAAATTAGAATTTTAGTGAAATGGAAAATTTGGAATAAATATAAACATAATTTTGAATAGAGTACTAATAATAATTAAGATAATTAAATGAAATGCAAACATTGTAGGCAAATATATAAGTGAATAAATAAATTGAAATAAATTTAGATGAACAAACTGACATTCTGATTCTGAGGCGGCTGGGGGCCTCGGTCCAAACAAGACAGCGAGGGTGAAGGGCATTGCCCGCTATTTAAAAGACAGCTCTCGATGGAAAAAAAGCTTCATGCGAAAATAAATACATACGACGAAACAATGCCTCAAATTCATTTACATGATGCAAAGTCGTTAACGCCGCACCATTTCCAACCATTAATTTCTTTAGTCTGAGCTAGCATTTCGGTTTTGCCTCTTTATCTTCCCATCTGGTACCATGTAGTTTAGTTTAGTTAATGCCTTATTTTACGTGTCGAGACTCGGGCCATCAGGCCCGCTCTTCCGTCTAACCACGCAAATTTCGCTACGCTCCTTTCACCACCTAGCGGAGAAAGGAGATATTATATTGGGCGACGAAACTGGTGGATCTCAATTTTGCTCAGAGGCTTCTTTTAGGCTTGAGGATCTTTTACATGCAGTAAATCTACTACTAGCCGGCTTTACTTCCTCTCCGAAGGAAGGCGTACGAGGGATATTTTCGCCCTTAAAAATCCACGGCTTCGATCAGGTTTGAACCCGCAAACTTGGGTACAACAGTCCGATTTCAAGAAACTTCATGGACGATTGGACGGACGTACACAAGTTTTGCCATGAAGACATTTTTCGGTATCAAATACCTACGAAACGTCCATTCCGACTACTAAACCGTTTGAGAGGGAGTTATTTATTACTTAAGGGAACAAGATTTATCCACTTCTTCGGTATCAGGTTCTAATTCTATTTCAGCTGTAGAGAAATCGCCATTTCTTGCCACAGCGTTACAATACTTTCTCTGTACTACAAAAGTAATGTGGGATAATCCCCGTACCATTGCACACAGGCTGATGTGTCCCAAAGGGGAATAAAAGATAGGGCTTTACTTATTCCTCGCCATCGGCACAAGGATTTATTTATTTATTTTACGTAAAAAAAAAACAGTTAAAAACTGCGTATGACGTGCTATGGGGAAAAGTGAATTGTGTGCACATTTTCAAAATTCTGTGATCCCTACACCAAGTCATATACTACTTAAATTTTAATTTTGAAAGGGAGAAAAAAACAAAAAAAACTCCCATGTAGTAAAATCTATTTTCAAAATAAATACGCAATAAATTTTGAATTTTGAAAGGGAGAAAAAACTCCCAAGGAGGAGGTTGTGTGAGGAACACAACGCGCCTACTGCCTTTACCTCGAGATAAGATCCTGGAACTCACTTGGAAAAAAGCTGAGTCTACCTACACCCTACCTGAATCGAAATCGCCAGATAAAAATCCCAACCTACGTCGGGATTCGAAGAGGGTCCTTCAGGTCAGGAAGCCAGAGCTAGCGTGTTCAGTTTCAAAATACTTGGCAACATTGTTAGCGGTCATCACGATTCGTGGCTTCAATTTGGTGCGGCTACCATGTAGCTTATGCGTGTGTACGGGAGCAAATGACACTCGCAGTAAAAGCTTTTATGATACTGGATTCAGCAATTTCCCCAACCACAACACTGCAAATGCTTTCAGGATCCCCTCGGTACTTACAACTTTCCAGTTTCCCCTACTGCAACAGCAATACCTCTACGACCATCCGGAAAGATATAAAAGCAGTAATACCTCTTGGAAATGACCAGATGGTAGCTTCCCCTACTGTTAGGTTGGCTCCTTTCAGTGCGAGGGACACACTGCATGAAAGTCGCGAGGAAGACCTCAAGAGGTTCTACCGGTGTTTAATGTTTCGACGAGGTACGGCGGAAAAATAAAATATAAACGTGGAGTAGCTTTTTTATCGGCGGGAAAGCATTTTAAAGCAATGAAATATTACTCCAATGTTGGAAAAGGGTGTTTAAAACCAGTTTTGTGGATTCGTGGTAGAGAAAAGTAATGCTTTTGAGTGAAACCAGATATTCGTAAATGTTTGTGGCGTGGAGTTAAAAGTACAGATATTGTGAACTGATGAATTAATTCAGATTGTGGTATTCCTAGTTTGTGGTGTGATGGCGCTTGATTTATTTTCGCCCAAAAGCAATAAAACTAAGTGCAAGATGTGGGAGAAGTGTAATCTCTGCACATTTTCTTCAGTTACAGAAATCCTACCGCACTTTTTATTAAAACAGTTCAATTATGAATAAAAGTACCAACAAAAGTTATTTGTATTGGTAAACAAACTACAATTTTGATATTTTAGAAATGTCAACAAAGTAATAACCTATTCCCGTGGGTCTAGTCCTACCACAACCCCAACTAGCACATGGAAAACAAAATGTACACATAAAGAAGTTATATTTACGTCCAGAAGCTAAACAAGGGACCATCTCAGCAATTGGTCAGTGTATCAGGCAAAGCGGATAAAAACCTGCTCAAGATCGGACTATAGGCCTGCCCTTTACCGCGCAGTGACTACGAAAGCAGCATAACGGAATGAATAAATAGCTGACGCGGGAATAACCAGATATTCACGAAAGAGACTCCATGTGCACGATGTCGCAGAATAATGTAAACCTGTAGAGAAGAGGTTACAACCTGTTCAGGATTAGCACTCCTTCCAGGAGAACAAAAATCCAATGCCTCCTTCCTAAGAATAAATTTTATTCGAAAAGAAATCTTGTTCATATTATTTGTACCTAATTTATGTACTTATTAATCTATTAAAATCATAAAGTCTAAATGAATACAACGACAACTAAATGTACAGTTAAAATGTCTTAATTTTAATAAACTCAGCGCTCCCGAGCGTCTCGTCATGGAAACACTCTGCGTGTGAGAGGTGGAAGCTCACTTTTGCTAAATATTAGGTTACCGTCTCGGTCGATAATCTTTTCATCTCACCTTTAATAACTTACAATCTCTACTATTAAAAGTGAATACAACGACATATAACAGACTTGATACCACAAAAAGTAGTGTATGAATAAATACGAAATTTTTACAGGTTGTTCTTCATTATTGTCGTAGTGTCCTTGCAAAGTTTGGCAATAGTAGTTTATACACTTAGTTTCTAATGTTAAGCTTTATTGTATGAGTACTTGTTTTGAAAACGAGCGACGTTAGGAGCGAGTTTTCAAATTTGTACGAATGCAATAAAGCAACATTATAAACGAGTTGCATACGCTATTTTTTTGTATAACAGCATTATAAATTTACAAGAGAAACAAACTTAATTTCGCGAAACAACTTTCTTCTGACGTCTCGGGTGCTTGACATCCAACGCCCTCTGGAAATCAAATTCAAGATGGCATTGTTGACATCCGTGCGAGAAAACGGTGGTCGGCTGTTCCGTCTTCTTCTACCTCCCCACGATTCTCTCGCTACTATTGGCTGAATGTGTAATGACGTCATGTCGCGTTTAATAATGGCGATGACGTCATGTAGCGTGCGATAAAATACTGGATTATGCACGATTCGGGGTATCGAAAAGGGTCGTTTATAATGATGGTATACAAAAAAAAACATTTACCGCTACCACCCAAAGATTCTCTCGCTGCGATTAGCTGAATGTGTCATGACGCAATCATTCGTGCCGTAAAATCTAAAACTTCATAATTTGTGCCGTAAAAGGCTCTTTTCTGAACGATTTCTTGCAACAGAAAAGGTCGTTTATCATGCTGTTATACGAAAAAGATTAATACAACATAAACGCGAAAAATAAAGTTGGTAGATGCACCACGATAATTATTTTTGTCTGTCGCTAATAGCAGATTGGTTCCTTATATATTACTCAGAGGCCAGTAATCTGAAACACCGCGGTTGATATAGAATTGATTTTTTTCCTTTTTCCCAAGGATTTGAAATGAACAAAGCCCGGGAACGCCGAGTATTTTGGTAGTAAGCTCTACACACGTAACCGCTCCGCCGGGAGTTGGGGTGCAACGGTTTCCAAAATAGATGGTATCGGGAGGCGCCCTTCCAGAGCAACCTGCGCCTAAACAAACAGGTGCGGTGCGTGCGTCACGCACAGGCTGCGAGGCCACACGCGGGCGCCAAACACTTACGCACCTCGTGCGTTGCGTGCCGCGCCCTCGCACGGATTCCACACGCTCGGTCCCGCGCGCACGCGTGCGAACCCTCCACCGTGGGCACGCGATGGGATGAGCAAGTGGATCACGGAGACGGTGCGCGCCGACTGCAGTGGTCTTTACTTCCGTTAGTGTTGTGCGTGTTATCTCCTGGCAGGTTGCCGGAGCAGTTCCCTAACAAACGGGCCACGGACCGCGCGCGATATTTCCTTCCTCTTCATTGTCCTAACCTCACCCCTTACACTAACATGCTCTACACTACCATATAATCCGGGAGACCGGTCGGAAGCTTAGAGCTTGTCCCGGCTGGGGCGGTGCCCGCTGGTGGAGAGTCCTGGTAAGGGGGAAACTCCACTAGCCGACGGTAGGTCGGCGCCAGATCTCGCCATCCAGCGTGGGAAGATGACAGCCTTCTCCCGAGAAAACATGCACTTCACTTACGGGACAAATGACCTAAGCTGTTGACGCGCCCCGAATCACTAACTAACCAACCAACCAAATCATGGCAGGTAGTAGAAGACCTTCTCACTGGATGGTGATATGGTACTATTCAGACATTCATTGGAGATATCACGGAAAACTACGGATGAGAGCAGCCGGCCGCTAGAATTCTCCTCCAGACAGCGGCTGAATTCGACCTAGCTGAAAAGCTAGTGTCGAAAATCCTGCCGCCGTGGGGAGTGGGAACCTAGAACCTCCCGGTCAGAGGCGCTGCAGAGACATCAATTGATGCACTGAGCTATCGCTCCCGGTACCTGGTTGAAGAAAGTACATGTGCAGACCTGTAGGTCGACGCCGGATCTCGCCATCTAGACGAGGAAGATTACCGCCATCTCCCTCGATAAAAAAAACTGCACTTAACTTACGGGCTTAATAGTTGAGGCGCCCGGAATCACTAAACAATCAATTGAAAATCCGGCATCATCGGGACTCCGAGGCAGCGGCGCTGTAGTCGCAACGGTTGTCACCTCTGAGCAATCTCACAGCCTGTATTCTCTGCCCCTTCCTTGCACGTTTTCAGGTCGTTCCTAGATAAACGTTTCAATAATTCATGTTTTGATACAACGTAATGTTCATATCGTAATGCTCATATCGTAACGTTCATATTGTAACGTTCATATCGTAATGCTCATATCGTAACGTTCGTATTGTAACGTTCATATCGTAAGTTCATATCGTAATGCTCATACCGTAATGCTCATATCGTAACGTTCATATCGTAATGCTCATATCGTAACGTTCATATCGTAACGTTCATATCGTAACGTTCATATCGTAACGTTCATATCGTAACGTTCATATCGTAACGTTCATATCGTAACGTTCATATCGTAACGTTCATATCGTAACGTTCATATCGTAACGTTCATATCGTAACGTTCATATCGTAACGTTCATATCGTAAGTTCATATCGTAATGTTCATATCGTAATGTTCATATCGTAATGTTCATATCGTAATGTCAATATCGTAATGTTCATCTCGAACTTCTTTATAATAACTATACTATGATGGAATTTGTGCTCAGCTGCTTAGCGTCCGTGCTTTCGCAGCGTCGTCATCCCTCCGCCCAGCGGTGATCGCTTGCCTCGGAGCCTATTACAAGCAGCCCGCGGCCCCCAGCGGCCAACCGCCCTCCCCCTGCCCTTCGAAGGGCAATCTACGTGCGGGTGCACGGGGTGCGGAGTTGCCATGACCACAGCCCTTTCCGGACAACCCTCATGAATTACCGCCTCGCGCCCCACCCTTTCTGTCGCCCCTCGCACGACTCCATTATGGACACGCATGGCCCCCTGCACAATACGCAACTTGCGCAGGGGTGGCCATGCTGACGCGCAGATTTTATCGGCGGAGCGTGCAAATTTGTACGGGGTGTTAATGAAGGGCGCGGGCAGACGCGAAAATTACGTCCGTTCTTTTGATAACGAAGGAACGCCGCTTGGTTTTGCTTGTCGCGTATTCAAATGTACTTTTTTTCGGATTTAATCGTGGCATTGTGGAAATGCTGGTGGGATGGTGAAGGTATTCGTGGTGAGAGAGAGTGGTTGGTTTGTGTAATGTGAAAATGTAACTACCAAAATACCGGGAGTTGCCGGGACTTCCTTTATATCCATTCCTTGTGAATGAGGAAAAAGGTCAATTTTATGGAAACCACGGTGTTTAAGATTATTTTTAATGTCAATGGTTCAAATTTTAATAAATACTATCACTTTCTTTCCATTTTATTTTACAGTATATTGGTACTAGATTTAAAACCTGTTCTATTAGGTACCGAAACTTAGGAACCAGTTCTGCAGCTCCGCTACTGGTCTCCAGTTGAGTCCAGTACGAAGCTATATATATTTTCAAAACAATGACAGTACAATTAAAGATTTTGTAAAGTGCAGGCTATTCGGAAAGATTCAGAAAGTAGTTTTTATTTTCAAGAGCTCACTTTCGACAGTTTTGCAGTTATCTATCGACAACATTATTGAATTTTCATTCTTCCTCCACGTGACCAAACAAGAGTTATCGAAGACGGGCTGATTAAGAATTATTTTGGGACAGATTTCACTGCATTCACTTTAGATCATTTATTCCTTATTTTAGTAACGACGCAAATGGTTGCTAGTTTGATTTGGTTTGGTTTGGTTTTTTCGTGTTTCCGGACGCGTCAACTGCTTTGGTCATTAGTCCCGTTAGTGTAGTGCATGTTTGTTTCTCGTAAGATGGCGACGGTCTTCCTCAGCTGAATGGCGAGATCCGGCGCCGACCTACCGTCGGCTAGTGGGGTTTCCCCCTAACCAGGACTCTCCCACCAGCGAGGCACCGCCCCAGCCGGGACAAGCTCTAAGCTCCCGACCGGTCGGGAGAGGATAGGACAGAGAAGAGGAAGGACAGATCGCGCGAGGTCCGTGGTCCGTTTCGTAGGGTACTGCTCCGGCATTCGCTTGGTGTTGATCGGAGAAACCACGGAAAACTACCGATCAGAGCAGCCGGCCGCTAGAATTGTCCTCCAGACAGAGACTGAATTCGACCTAGCTGAAAAGCTAGTGTCGAAAATCCTGCGGCCGTCAGGACTCGAACCTACGACCTCCCGGTCAGAGGCGCTGCAGTGAAATCAGTTGATTGGTTGTTAGTAAACAGTGTCAACAGGAAATAACGTATCTTTAGAAAGAGGAGATTCTGCATGTCGAACAACCGAAAACATGCGTAACACTAAAAACTAGTTGAAAGGAAAGGCCACTGTGAATAAACATATATATATTTCTTCTGACATTAGATTTGCTTTCATAAGGTTTACAACATAGCCATACTTGAGAAGAAATCTGATTGTATCAGAGATATACATGTTTATAAAAAAAGATACATTTATTTGAACTGCAAGTTAGTGTAACCCGGTGGCAGTTAATTACATAAATAATATAATAAATGTCATGCAAATAATATACTAATGGTAAAAATTATAATGCTAAAATAATAATGATAATAACAGTAATAATAATAATAATAATGATAATAATAATAACATAAAAACTGCTGATTCTTAAAGCACTAAGTTACATGAAGAAAAAGGAAAGAAACGTCTATCATCTAAAGCCGCATTGAGTCTTTATACAATAAAGACGGCACTGCACTATCCTTCACTTCACTTCACTAAAAACATTTCCTTCATTATTTATCTGCTCTACACTGCACGACACCTGACTTCACTGTGTAACTCAATATTCTTAGTTAACTACCTCATCAACTTAAAAATATCCTAAATTAATTTCCTGAATTGTTGAACACTTCGAAGAAAGGGTTGAAAGGTTTTTGCAGGCAATCTATTCCAATCCCTTATCGTTCGATTTTTGAAAGCGAATTTCCCGACATCCGTTCTTTGCGGTCTTAAATTTATTTTGTGCCTGTACCTGTACATACTACCTGTATACACTGCATTCAAAAAAAATTATAGCAATTTTGATAAAAGTAAATAGTAACCACTCAATTTTACTGTTAACACACGCACTTCTTATATTAGAAATTGGAAATATGACAATTATAGCCAACTGTATATAAACAATTTCATTTTTTGTGACAACGTCAAAGTTCCTTTCATTTTATATTGCTTCTACAGGCAACATACTGCATTTTTGTAATTTATTTTCGTAATTGTATCTTAGTGACGAATTCGTGAGAAGTGTATAGGGCGAAAAGTAGTGAGCAGTGAACTCATTTATCTTAAACGACAAAAACCGGTAGCGGTAGCTCAGAGCATCAACTGATGTCACTGCAGCGCCTCTAACCGGGAGGTACTAGGTTCGAGTCCTCACGGCGGCAGGATTTTCGACACTAGCTTTTTAGCTAGGTCGAATTTAGCTGCTGTCTGAAGGAGAATTCTAGCGGTCGGCTGCTCTGATCGGTAGTTTTCCGTGGTTTCTGATCAACACCAGGCGAATGCCGGAGCAGTACCCTACCAAACGGGCCACGGACCGCGCGCGATCTGTCCTTCCCCTTCCTTGTCCGATCTTCTCCCCTTACACGCACAGTTACACTAACATGCACTACACTATCACATATTCCGGGAGACCGGTCGGGAGCTTAGAGCTTGTCCCGGTTGGGGCGGTGCCCCGCTGGTGGGAGAGTCCTGGTTAGGGGGAAACCCCACTAGCCGACGGTAGGTCGGCGCCGGATCTCGCCATCCAGCGGGGGAAGATCACCGCCATCTTCTGAGAAAAAAGCATGCACTACACTAACGGGACTAATTACCGAAGCAGTTGATGCGCCTGGAAACGAAAAAATCAATCAATCAATTAAACGACAAAAGCGGGGAATGACTGAATCTATCAATCGAAATCCCGTCGGGGATGGTGGCGCATGCGATTTAGAAACTCGTTCCATCTGAATGGGAAACCAGGACATTAGATGCATAACGGGGAATGTTTCGCAAAACAACATTCAATTGAGAATCTAAAAATACCGAAATGTCAGCTAAACTTAGATAGCTAAATCTGTCCCCTGTGAACACAGTCTACTATTTCACATTCAACTGTCACAGGGTATTATCGTGAAATACGTAAGTCTTATATTTGTTTGCTTCTAGATTTTATTTATATTTCCAGTTTTTTTTCGTGTGTTTGTTTCTTACGTTCTCTAAGAAGCTTTGTTTACTGCTGATATTTCAGAGGCCGGAACCTCCAAATAAATTGCCGGGAGCGAGAGGAAAATTTTGATGATGGCGACATCAGCGGCAGGTGCGACAGAAATAAACTGAGAATTAGAGCATCGCGGCCTGTGGCATTTCTAAATTTTGATGCAGCTTTGTATCGTTTCAGGTAGATAGTCTGCATGTTGACTACTATACAGTGAAGTGTAGCCTTATACAGTGAAGTGAAGTGTAGTGTGGTGGGGGCACGGGAGGGGCGGGGAGTGCAGTGTAGTGCAGCGCAGTGAAATGAAGTGAAGTGAAGAGGAGTGAAGTGTTAAGTTATAAGTCAACTTACAGATAACTCAAAATTAATTATAACTAGGATATAAATCTCTAATTCTAATTGTAATTATATTTGTGAATATTCGTAATAGTTTTGTAATTGTCGTATATTTAGTTGTAATAATGTTTGCCACCGAGCATTAGCTCAAAGCGAACTTTAGTAATAAATCTAAATCTTCCCTAGTGCAACGTCTCCGGCAGGTAATTTTCATGTTAACCCTTCGACTGCCATTGGTTTTTGTATCTTTCCAATTCCAAGGGGGGGGGTATGTTGTTGCGGGCCATTACTTCATTTTTCGGGCTATCCCCAGGTGACCACTGGTAGCGGGAGCTCAGTGCATCAACTGATGTCACTGCAGCGCCTCTGAACGTGAGGTCCTAGGTTCCCACTCCCCACGGCGGCAGGATTTTCGACACTAGCTTTTCAGCTAGGTCGAATTCAGTCGCTGCCTGGAGGAGAATTCTAGCGGCCGGCTGCTCTGATCGGTAGTTTTCCGTGGTTGCTCCGATCAACACCAGACGAATGCCGGAGCAGTACCCTCACAAACGGACCACGGAGCGCGCGCGATCTGTCCTTCCCCTTCATTGTCCTACCCTCTCCCCTTACACACTCACACTGACATGTACGGGAGACCTGTCGGGAGCTTAGAGTTTGTCCCGGCTGGGGCGGTACCCCGCTGGTGGGAGAGTCCTGGTTAGGGGGAAACCCCGCTAGCCGACGGTAGGTCGGCGCCGGATCTCGCCATCCAGCGGGGGAAGATCACCGCCATCTCCGAAGAAAGAAACATTCACTACACTTACGGGACTAATGACCAACGCATTTCACGCGCCCGGAAACAGGAAAAAATCAATTAATTAGCCAGAATCGTTTACACTGTGACCGCCGCCTGACAGCCTTCTAAAGGATGTTTTTGAATCTTGCGACGTAAAAATGAAAGGAAGGTCTCCAGGCGGCCGTGCCTGCGCCTTCCCAGCAGCGCCCCCTGGCAGCGCGTATCGTTCGTAATCTGGAGGGCGCCTGCCGGCCCTGCGACGTCGTATTTTCGTGGTCGCTCCCCTCGGGCGCCGCCGCCCCCTCCGCGTGCACGCGATCGCCCCCCCCACCCACCCCCGCCCCCTGCACGTGACGGACGCCCCGCACGCGCGGGCGCCGGCGGGCGATAGGGCGATGGGCGATGGGCGATGGGCGGTGAGCGGCGGGCGGCGGGCGGCGGGCGGCGGGCGGCGGGCGGCGGGCGGCGGGCGGCGGGCGGCGCTGGGCGCGGGGTCGGGAAATGAAGTGCAGGCCCTTCTCGCTCCCAGATTAGCCGAAGGGCGAGGGTTGGGTTAGGCAGCGTTCGAGCGGCGTTTCCTATCGGAATCTCATTTTTCTCCCTTAGGGATGTTTGGATGAATGCCTTTTCGAATCAGGTGCTCGAAATACCCATGAAAGGGGGAAGTAATTCGTTTTTCGTGTACAAATCATACTTCTTTAATAGTTGGGACATTTTCGAATTCTAGGATTAAGAAACGAGGAAGACAACAGTTTGAATCGAACTGATTTTTTCAAAAGAATCTTCATCTTCTTCTACTCCATGTTCTTCTACTTATTAATATACTTCTTCCTCTTCATTTCCTACTTGTCCTTTTTATTCTTCTTCTTCTCCGCCTTCTCCTTCTTCTTCTCCTTTTCCTCAGGTACATAGTCAGATTAGGGATCCGATGTCAAACTGTTTTCTCAAAATCTTCACCAGGCAATGAGGAATTCTTTGCCTGTGTGTGTGGTATTCTAAGATCCTCTTGGACAATCGGTTGGCATGCATCCTTTCAACGTGTTCGTTTCAGGAAATTCGGGAGCCGCTAATTTCTTTACAAGGCAACAGACCGTAAGTTCTTCACACATTTTTGAAGCGTACAAAAAACATGACCTCTCAAGGATCTTCTGTCCAAAATACAATTTAGTTTTAACTGATACGTTATACGTTTACGTTTACGTTATTCCGTTTTGATTGTCTTTGCTACGGAGTTCGATAAGCGCTGCATGTCTTACCTGAATGGAAAGGATCGTGGTTACGAGAGAAAATGAAAACGGTTGAATGATGCTACATGCTCTGTTACGGAGGGAATTATGGGAGGGAAATATGAAAAGACAAAGCGAGTCAAGTTAGCATCTACTTATTAGTAAATAAGTAAATCTGAATCAATAAATCAAGGTAAAAAAATAACATAATGTATATACCACGGGCGTTAACTCGTAATGATCTCGAGCATTTAGTAACAAAAAGCTGTCGGGCATTTAGTCGCCGCTCGATCATTAGAAACCCTAATTACGTCCTTGGTGCGTAAATAACTATTTCAACACTCGTGCGTGGAAACTAGCACTTACCTTCATATTTATGTGTGACGGTGATATAGAACACTGTCATATTTACTTCGTTTTTTAGGAGAGCAGTTTGAAGATGCTTTACTTTGGACTAGGTGGACTTGGAATGCCTTACTTTGGAAGCGGAATTTGTGTTATTTAAAAGCACTGTAACTCGGCCAATTCTTGATGCAGACATACCCATACTGCAAACAAGTCCCGATCATACAGTTCTGAAAATAAACAAAACACTGGAGCGACATATGCCTTATTTTACGTGGCGAGACTCAGACCATGAGGCCTGCTCTTCCGTCTGACCACGTACATTTCGTTACGCTCCTTCCACCTACTAGGGGAGAAAGAAGGTACTACTTGGGCGACGAAGCTGGCAATTTGAAATCCGCTCAGAGGCTTCATTCAAAAACTAAAAAAACTAATTAATGTTAATGGAGGATGACTACCGACAACTATGGCAAGTAAACACTAAAAGAACTAATTAATGTTAATGGAGGATTACTTCCGACAACTATGGCAAGTACAAAGTAAAAAAACTAATTAATGTTAATGAAGGATTTCTACCGACAGCTATGACAAGTAAACAGTAAAAAAAAACAACGAATTAATGTTAATGGGGTCTCCTATTCGCTCAATGCTCACACAAGGGCTTTGTGACGCGATGCGATTTAGACGCACAGATTAAAAAAAAAACGATCCTGAGACTTTCGCCAATCTGAGTAGTGCGAAGGCGGCTGCGGTGATGCCGAGCGGCAAAACGCGCCTCTGGGGCAGCTTTCGCACGCCGCCGGTGATCCGTGCACGACTTGACCGGACGTGCGTGACAAGCGCCGGGAAAGACGCTCTACCGCAAACCACCCAGTTCCCCACGGGGAAGGAAGTGCTTGATTCGGAGGGGAAATGCAACCTTATCAGTCCGACCCGTGTACACAGACCTACATATTATGCATACACGAGTACCACATTTAAGGGAACCTGTCACATTTGGAGGGTATATTTCTTATTAAATTCCATGCAAAACGAATCCATTATATCTTTTGTAATAATTAAGATACATGAACCATTTTTGTACACATTATTAATTAGTCATTTAAAAATGGAATGTATGTATTCATTTTGTTATTTAATTAATATTGTACTATTTGTGATTATTTAAACAATTAACTGCAACGTCAGAACAATTGACACATCTGCTTATTTAGGTACTCATAATTTTTAAAGCATGTAAGCTAAGTTGTTGATTTTTTATCAGATATGGAGTTTACTACTGCCAATGTGGGAATTTTGTATTTAAATACCTAACTCTATAATTATGGAAAATAAAAATTATTAAAGAAGGAAAAATATCAAAAATTCATAACTGTATTTTGATCCTACATTTACAATCTAAATATTCATTTATTTATTATACTTTTAAAATTTAAAGATTCAACATACACTAGGAAATAATGAAAAAAGATTCTTGTCTGTGTAAGAACAATTTTCTCAAAAATCTATACCTAAACAAGCAGAGGTGTCAATTGTTCTGACGTTGCAGTTAATTCTTTAAATAACAATACATACTTATTACAAAAGATATAATGGATTCGTTTTGCATGGAATTTAATAAGAAATATACCCTCCAAATGTGGCAGATTCCCTTAAAGCACTAGTACACTAGTGGGGTTGCCAACATTACAACTGTGAAATTATGAACATTTAATGAAAAATACCTGAAGAAGAGGGACCTAGTCAGTAGAGTCCGGAAGTATGGCGAAAAGTCTTTTACTTTTGTAACGATTTTAAGACTTTTAACAACTCCAGAACTGTAGATCTGAAGTTGTTTGAGATTTTCAGTTTGCCTTTTTATGAATGATGTTTTATGTGCGGTGGTTACAGCAGAAATCTTGTGGAAATCCATATGGATGGGTAAAAAGGATTAGTGGGAATTCTGATGCGGTGTTGTTGACGTAATACATGCAGAAATACTGGAAGTCATCTCCGTGAACTTAATACATTTATGTAGGAAGTCGGCTTTCGACATCTTTTCCGTCATCAGTCAAAAAAAAAGTTAATAACAAATAAGGAAAAGTGAAGGATTAATATAAGTAATACATACATTTAAAACTTAAAATACAAATAATAAATTAAATAAAAAATAAAAGAATAATAATAATAGTACTAATAATAATAATAATTAAAAGCCAATAGCAAATGATATCACAAACAGTTACACACAGCGTTTTGCCACACAGAGGTAAGCAAAGCGACTCCACTTAGTCTTTTCTACGTTTTGTAATTTTTTTCTCTTAAAATTAAAATTTAAGAAATGTTTAGTTAGCCAAATAGCATTAAAGTTTAATCAAACAAATTCAGAATATTCAGAAGAAAATACTGCGCAACGTGACCGATTCACCTGTTTATATGCGAATAGGTAGACTCCATCGTGATCTCAGCATGAAGACAGTAGAGGAAGTAATTAAATAGTATGCAGTAAAACACAGCATCGTCTACTGTCACAAAAACACGGAGTCATCAAAACTTCTTGATTCTACTGAAAAATAAGATTACAAATCAACTGACTTTTTCTAATGTGAATTATATCCTGAAATGAACTTTTATGATCTCTAAAGATTGGTAGAATCACAAACACTGTTAGTATTTATATTGGTAGATCTAACGCTTGTTATATTTATTGTAGTTGTGTTAATAAATAATGAAAAAAATTAATGTACTTTGTTTCACTTGCAATTCTTGGTAGAACATTGGAAAAAAAAAATTTTTAATTTGGTTCCCGCTCTTATGCACATAGTTTTAGTAGGAAATGTTGGTAATCTTGGAAAGAATATTAATTTTATTTTATGTATTTTCATCAAGAAGTGTTTGTGACATATGGGGGAGAAGTATACCCTACACACATCTTTTAGAGCTTCAGAATCTCTTCCCCACCCTTCAACTATACGTAGTGGTATTATGAATAACAGTACGATTAACAAAGTGAGGTTAGATATATTTTCAAAGTAGAAATTCGAGAAAAATAAAACTTTTTACATCAGAAAACGAACTACAGATTTTATTTTATTGTATTATTAACAAAATAGAATTTCTCAACCTTGGTTGTATTCTACCACAACTAGCAACACGAGAGCTCAACAAACAGTGCACATATATAAGCTACATCAATGTCCAAAACAAAACAATGAGCAACTCAGTATTTGCTCAATGGATCAAGTGAGATCCAGCGAAAACCGATCGAGATGGCATTCATGCAAACCGGAATAAACATTTTAGCAATTCACTCTCTCTCTCCCTCTCTCTCCCCCTCTCTCTCCTCTCTCTCTCTCGCCCTCTCTCTGTCACTCTGTTCTCTGTTCTCTTCTCTGTCTCTCTGTCTCTCTGCCGTCTCTCTTCTGTATCTCTCAGTCTGTATCTCTCTGTCTGTCTCTCTGTCTGTCTCGCTCTGTCTCTCTGTCTGTCTCGCTGTCTCTCTGTCTGTCTCGCTCTCTCTGTCTCGCTCTGTCTCTCTGTCTGTCTCGCTCTGTCTCTCTGTCTGTCTCGCTCTGTCTCTCTGTCTGTCTCGCTCTGTCTCTCTGTCTGTCTCGCTCTGTCTCTCTGTCTTCTGACTGTCTGTCTCTTTCTCTCTCTCTGTGTTGAGACAGAAAGAAAAAAAACTTGCATACATGAAGTAAAACTCAAAGTTTGGCTACGCATTGAACATTCACCCTTCGTGTCGGGTTAAATGCATGTAGATTGTTTCACTTGGAGCCCGCGGCGGCAGTAAAAAAGATGAAAGCCGAGCAGTGCCACCCGAATCGTATCTCGCCCTCTCTCCATTTCTGGCAGGGCCCCTTTTTGTAGGAATACGTAAGTGGATCTGGCTACAAGCAACTGGAAATATGAAGCATATTACGCCCTCCCATAAAATGCATGAGAAATGTAATTTTGAGAAGGAAGCATGCGCCAGTGGAAATACTGAATTCGTTTGGTTCTGGCAGCCTCTTAACGAAGTCAAAAGGGAGTGCATGGGAAATAGGAAATGAAAAATTCTGTTTTAGTAATTGAAGGGGTCTAGAAAGTTCTGAGCCACAATGAAGACTAAAGTAAGATAATACCAGTAATATATTCGACATGTCGGTCATTACATTTCGTTTGGGTGTAGATACGCGACTGTAACAAATGACGCTGTACTAAGAAAATAGTTTTCCATTGTGTGACGGAAGAAGGCAGATTTAAACCTAATATTTTTATTTCTCACGATGAAAGGGGTGTGGCATGAGACTATCTAGAGGCAATTGATTAAAAATACATTTCGTGCCTGGTTGTTATAAAATTGTCAACACATGTTAATATTAGTTCATGCAATTAGTTTATAATGTTAAATTTTATTGCATGTTTTGAAAACTATCGTCGTTAGAAGCGAGTTTGCAAAATCGTTCGAATGCAATAAAGCAACATTAAAAAAGTTGCATACGCTTTTTTTTGTATACGAGCATTTTAAATTTATAAGAGAAACAAACTTAATTTTGCAAAACAACATTCGTGCCGATTATGAACAATTTCTTGCAACAGAAAAAGTCGTTTATAATGCTAGTATACAAAACAATGTTTTACTTTTTCCCTACTCCTTAGAGCAAATTTCTGCTGCACACATTCCGTACATTTAATTTTTTTAGGAAATGTAGTTTTATAAGATAATTAAGACGAAGTGGTTGTATACGAAATTAATAAAACTGTACGAATGTATTAAATTGCAGGAAATGCATAAACGTGTTAAAGAATTAATACTCTAATAGCAGTAAAATAGTGGAATCCAATAGTGGTAGGATTTAAAATGGATAGGGATAAATTGACGTAATTATGAAAAGTAAATATGAACAATATGTATGTGGCAAGTCTAAATTTCATTATAATGTAACGACAAAAACATTTCATTTTTATATAAAATATACTTGAAGATTTCTTCGCAGAACTCCCTTTAGATGACAATACTCTTATTTAATTAGTTACAAATTTGTTCAAAACAATCGTAATTTTAGTATATAAAAAGGTATATATATATGGAAATGTATGTAAGAGTTTTTAACTACTAGATCGAATGCTGTCATATTTTGCACACTTCTGAGAAGCAAAGAGAAAAGATAGGTGAAGGTCAGCGATCCTACAATGTTACCAATTTAATTTCACCTCAACATGTTACTACTAATGAAGCAATTCGCTGTGCATCACACCAGACATCGAAGCCTCGCTTGAGCGGACAAGAGCTGGGATGTTTAGAAGTGTTTGTGATTAACAAGATGGCAATCTTGGTTGAGAGTTGCTTAATTTGTTTATAGAGACAAATGTACCTCAAGAAAAGTAATTTTGATCGGGGATAATTAATAACAAATTATCATTTATTACTACGAAAAAAATGTTGAAACAATATTGTTCTGTAGACGGGATGGGGACCCTTAAATATAAGAGAACCATGACAATATCGAGTTTCCATTTAGATTTGAAGAAGTGAAAGAAAAAAATTAAGAAAGCCTAAAATAAGAAACTTGGAAAAGAGGAAGAAGGGGATCATGATTTGACTTTTCTCCATATAAAAAAAAAATTTAGGATCAAATAAGGCAGTAACATGTTTTATTACTCGAGGTTACGGAGCCCCCTTTCAAACCTTTCTAGGGCACCACTCCCCCTTCCTGCCAGCATACCTACGACGGTCTCCAAAGCTCAGTCGGAACACAGGCATCAACACACAGAGTAAGCAGAGAGTCAACGAACGCAGTGGAGTAAAACGATTAAGTATTTTTTTATTTTTATTTATTTATTTCTTATTTTACGTCAAAAAACAGTTAAAAACTGCGTATGACGTGCTATGGGGAAAAGTGAATTGTGTGCACATTTTCGAAATTCTGTGATTCCTACACTAAGTCATATACTACTTAAATTTTGAATTTTTGAAAGGGAGAAAAAAAAAACTCCCATGTAATAAAATCTATTTTCAAGGATAAATAGCAAAAAATTTTGAATTTTGAAAGGGAGAAAAAAAAACAACAAAACTCCCATGTAATAAAATCTATATTCAAGGATAAATAAGCAATAAATTTTGGCTCTTATTACTTCCTGCCGCGACAACATGGAAACGATAATTTGAATAATTGTATTTCCCACTGAATTCTAGAAGACGTGCACAGAAAATGAAGTTACATTTATGTCCAGAAGCAAAACAAGGGGCCATCTCAGCGTTTGCTCAATGGATCAGGGAAACTGGACGAAAAACCTGATCGAGATGGGGTAGAGACACGCGTCGGCACAAACATTGTGGGGGTGATAGCTCTGTATATTTTAAGCCATGAGTTACCAAGGAACACGTGCCAAACTTGTAGGACGCGTCCAGAGAGGGTGCACTGTAGACAGAGGAAGAGTTGCTTGCTTGATTGATTAGTAATTCCGGGCCCCCAATCTGCTATGATTATTAGTCCTGTAAGTGTAGTACATAGTTTCCCCGGGAGGAGGCAGTGATCTTTCCCCGCTGGATGGTGAGATCCGGCGCCGACCTACCGTCAGCTAGTGGGGTTTCCCCCTAACCAGGACTCTCCCACCAGCGAGGCACCGCCCCAGTCGGGACATGCTCTAAGCTCCCGACCGCTCTCCCGGAATATGTGGTAGTGTAGGGCATGTTAGTGTAAGGGGAGAGGATAGGACAAGTAAGAGGAAGGACAGATCGCGCGCGGTCCGTGGCCCGTTTCGTAGGGTACTGCTCCGGCATTCACCTGGTGTTCGGAGAAACTACGGAATACTACCGATGAAAGCAGCCAACCGCTAGAATCGTCCTCCACACAGGGATTGAACTCGACGTAGCTATGTAGCTAGTACCGAGAATCCGCCACCGTGCAGCATCCTAATATTACCTGCGCACGTTTTCTTGAGCCCTCGCTTCGGTTGTTTGGTTATTTTCACAAAAAGAATTTTATATCAAATTTGTAGTTCAGTTTTCAATACTAAATAGTTTCTATTGCATGGGAGCAAACATTCCTAGTTATCAGATTTTGTCTACAATTTTCGTTGCTATCATTTATTCTTGATTCAACTAATGTTGGCAAAAGAGTGGGAGTAGGTATTCCGGGGCTCTAGAAAAAGGGCGCGTATATTTCCTCCCGGTCCGAGTAGAGATGGGCTTAACAGCTTTTCTGCAATAACTGTTATCACAAAAACTGTTGACCCGTAATAGCTGCTATTAATAACAGTTTCATATAATGTCTAGCAAATGTGTATAGAATATTACTAACATGAAAGTCATTCGGGTTCAGATTGCAAATATACTTTCAAATATTAAACTTTGGCATATTGAAGTGACGAGTGCCAAAAATAATGAGGAGAAACTGTTTTTGCTTACCTATAGCGAAAGTGTTAATGTCTGTAGAATATCAAGTATTATACTACGAGTTATTTGACCGTAACTCCTTTTATTTTATAGGACCTTGGGAAATATTAGTGGATGTCATAAAAGCAACAATGGGACAGAAACAAGTTAACAAACATATTGTACGGACTTAATTTAAAGGACAAAACTTCTTATTGTAGTGTATACAATAAAAAATAAAAATATTGTGGCACATGGTGTGTAATAATGACGCATTATGCATTAATAAATCTATAATTCGAACACTGGCATATCATGATTGATTAGCTGCAGTGAAGCTGTTATCGTACAAAATGGATGCCACAAAAGCTTGTAGTAGTTCGGATTAGACCCAGTAGCTTGGAGTTCTATATATTTCAACCGATAACAGCCAATTACAGGATAAACGAAACAACTGTTATTTTGCTTAACAGTTACGAAACGTTAACTGATGAGACATAACAGTTTAGCAGTTACGGGCACATCTCTAGTTCCGAGCCGCTGCAGGGCCAGAGGCAAAGCTTCTCCGAGCTAAACCCATCCGAGGGCGAGGGGTGCCGCCCTTGAGGCGCTCGCCGTCGCTCTCTCGCCCTCGCCCTCCGCCCTCGCCCTCGCCCTCGCCTCGTCTCGCCCTCGCCCTCCGCCCTCGCCCTCGCCCTCGCCCTCGCCTCCGCCCTCGCCTCGCCCTCCTCGCCCTCGCCTCGCCTCGCCTCGCCCTCGCCTCGCCTGCCTCGCCCTCGCCCTCGCCCTCGCCTCGCCCTCGCCCGCCTCGCCTCGCCCTCGCCCTCGCCCTCGCCTCCCTCGCTCGCCTCGCCCTCGCCCTCCGCCCTCCGCCCTCCGCCCTCCGCCCTCGCCCTCGCCCTCGCCCTGCGCCCTCGCCCTCGCCTCGCGCCCTCGCCCTCGCCCTCGCCCTCCGCCCTCGCCCTCACCCTCGCCCTCCGCCCTCGCCCTCGCCCTCCGCCCTCGCTGGCACGCAGGTGCCGCCCCCGCGGCTGCAGCCCCATGCGCCGCCTGGCGCCCGACATGCAAATCACGGCGCTCCCCCCCTGCCACCTCTCTCTCTCCCTTTAGGGCTCAGGATGCACAGAGCAGCGCGTTCGTCTGAGCCGCCCGTCCCTTCATTTTGTATCCCTTTTTCTTAAAAATTTGTTTCGTGACGGAACATGCCTCTTAGCCCTTCTTAGACAATGAGCGGTATGGAGTAATCCTCCGTTCAGTTGTTTTGTTTTTGTGTCTCATCACGTCGCAGTCAGTCAGTACCTTTATCCCTTCGGACGGGTGTTGTGCACCGTTAGTAACCAGGGTTCCCAGGCGGTCACCCGTCCAGGAATCCGTGGTGTCTCGATTTGCTTAACTTTCGTAACTTAACGGAGCGCATGTAGTTTGGCTAACGACCTGTCAGACGACTTTGGATTGCGTAGAACTGTAAGTGTTTTGATCCATCAATCCATCCAAAACCAACATTAAAATACTCTAACTTCTCCATACTGCCTTCCGATGTCTCCGTTTCTTCCCGTCTCCTGAATACTGGCTGGCCGGCAAATGGAGCGAGACAATATTAATTCTTTTAATATCTGTGGGTTCTATGGGATTCTCTACATATCTATAGGCTGTAGCTTCTTATGTGATTCCGAGTGGGTTGAGTTTTCTCCATGCCACCGCCCAATCCACTTCAGACCACGAAATAAAAAGCTTACTTTCGAAATGCTCTAATGAGTTCACATGACGCAACCAACAGATGAACATTAGATTCTTGGCTGCCTGGAAGATCCCGCGTCCTATGCCCGGTTGCCAATGTTTCGTCCGTCAGACTGCGACCTTCTTCAGGGCGAAACGCATTTCGAACAATATATACACACAAGTGTATCAGTACAAATATTACAAACTTCTAGAGCATGTAGAGAAGTCGACGTTTTTACACTCAACATGAATTGGGAAATATCATTAAACGGAAATACACATGTGACATTTTCCCCAAAATATAAGGCAACTTCTTACGCACATTTTTTGGCAGGTCAAATTCTTAAGTATCATACCTGCCGAACACCTGTGCATAGTCGGTTGCTTAAAAATGAGGAGCAAATGACACATGTATGACGGCAGGGGCAGAAGCCATAGCAAACTTTTTTTTTTTAAGAAATGTTATCAAATCACAAAATTTTATTAGTAGCGTGAAAAAAAGCTACAGTACAGTGTGTTCCCATCGAAAGATGGCTTTGTGAACACACCGTACCGTACATGTACACACACATGTACTTTGGCTTTGCACATGGCTTTGTGAACACACATGTACCGTACATGACCGCTCTGATCCATTAGAACAGAGAGCAACGTGAAATCAGTTGTCCGACTACCGCCGTGGCAGATGAATGTAACCTATTTCCAGAAGCACACACTAAGATAGTTGTTCCTCACGAGAGATATGTCCAAGGGATTTGGTGGAAGCCGTTAGAGATAAGGCCCTTCCATACCCGACAGACGCGAGATGGGCAGAAAAATGTCTGCGAGGACGCATAGAAACTACTGATCAGCAACAACGTTCGGACCGATATGGCACGTGAGGTGATCGAGCATATGCCTAATCGAGTCTTTAGAATGAACATGTAATGCATTTGGAATGTTGTCAACTCGTATATGCTGAAATTTTTTCGAACATGAAAGTAGCACTGTCATTTCAAATTCCTTAATAAATATGAGAAACACAAGTTTTGTTATGTCGTTAAATGTCTCTGTACGTAGTTCATACTTAGTCCTTTCATGTGTATATTCCACATTTGTCACCTGTACTCGTATACTGGCAAATAAAGTTGCATAGACTTATGCTCCAACTCTCGTATAAATACATATAATTCCTTTATAGGTAGTTTACCGTGATATGTTGCGCAAAAAGGGCTCATTTCCTGTCCTTTACATGCTCTAGAAGTTTGTAATATTTATTCGAAAACCTTAGAGAGCCCACGAAAAGAATTGTGGCACCTCGTAGAACGGTTCAGTCTTTTTGAGAATCCCTAAAACTAGTTTTCGACGCAAATCGTAGCTCCTTTTACTATTTTTCTATAATTCTACAGCATACAATTTTTCAATATAATGACATAAAAAAGGAATATATAACAGGATTAATATGGAACTGGAAAAATGGGGAAGAAGGTGGGGTTTAACAAACAAAAGCACGGGTACGCTAGTCGTTACATAAAATAGAGTAATAGAAAAATATTACAAATGACTGTTTTTATATAAAAACATTTACACAAGATTAGTCATTCTTAAAAATACTTTTAAACTTTTTTCATTATTGTTCTAAGTGTTGAATTTTATTTTTAGCAATTATCGTAATATTCGTGTGGTATCCTAATACCTAGTAGACTCCCCAGTGTAAAGTGGCCAGGTTGTGTTGGGAGATGCTATGTCGGAACGTACGAACGACAAATGCACATCAGAAAGAGGAAATGGCTTTCATTTCCCTGCTCGTATCTCAAGCAAATGCGACATATCCGTGTTTAGTACGACAACTTCCGTCTTTTCATTGGCTTTGATATTTCTGCTTCTTGTCGCAAAAGAGCGTCGCCTTTCACAGTGATTCCGCGTTCTTGAACACAATGCAAACACTCCTGGAAACACACGCGTGAGACATACACGATTGATGACACCCCGCCTGAGTCACAGTTCTATTCTGTAGTAACCTAATCACTGTATTTAGTCACATCTCATAGATTTGTTATTCAGTACTTTTGTTGCTATACATGTATGTTTTTGATGTCCTTATGAGTGTGGCATGGAGAAAATTCTGGAGCCTCTCTTTCATTTTGCTAAATAAAAAGATAAACCTCCAAATTAAAAAGGTAGTAATGGACTCGCGCATCTTGCCGATATTGCTTTATGGATCACAAACATGGACCTTAACAGTAATACAAATAAAATGGACACGATGCCAGAGGAAAATGGAATGAAAAATGTTAAATATTTCGCTCCTAGACAAAATGCCATCTACAGAAAGTAGAAAAAAGACTAAAATTAAAGATGCAGTACGGCAAGCCAAAATAAGCAAATGGCATTGGGAAGGACAAATTATAAGGCAAGGTCAGCAACGATGGGAGTACACTACAACAACCTGGGACCCTCGGTAAGGGTGGAGAAACCAAGGGAGACAGAGGAGAAGATGGACAGACGAGCTATGCAAAGCAGCTGGTCCTATCTGAACGAGACTGGCCCAAGATAGAACCACAGTGCTATTATGCACCACAGTGCTGAACCACAGTGCTGATGATCCACAGTGCTATTAATCAATTTTAGTGAAATTGATGAACTTTAGTGAAATTGAATATCAACCTTACTGTAACCCTGCTAAAGCAGGAGGCCTTTGCCCTTTATGGGATGTTATGGGCTAATAATAATAATAATAATAATAATAACAACAAAACAATAACAATAATAATAATAATAATAATAATAATAATAATAATAATAATAATAATATGAATGTGGCTTCGGTATTTTCCTAAATCTTACATAATCTCAAATTTATCTTTATAAAGTTTACTATGTTTCGAAAGCAAGTGCATTAAAGATAACTTATGTATTCTCCTCGTTAAGGATATAACATGCGTGATGTTTTCGGTTGTATGATTAATTGGTTGCGAAAAGGGAAGCCTAAATATTTACAATATAAGTACAACTTAATGAACAAATAAGAAAAGTTAGGAAAATAGAAAATAAAGATTGTAAAATAAACGGTCATAAGCTATACCTCATTGAGATTTCATTTAAAAAACTTTCCGGAGCCCCATAGAGTTGCCTACACTTATATCGTTTCCAATATCGGAAAGCCGTCCAACGGTTCATGAAGGTCGGTAGCAGAAGACATAGGAATAACTGTATCACACTTCAATTGAGAATAGCAGTGTCGCAGTTCCGTAATTTCACACATTTTCATTTTTGATTACATGAGACCGAAATAGCCCCAATTAGCAGCATGTTTTGCGATTCGACTTAACATGAAGATAAATGTGTGTACTCGTATATTACGAAAACAGAAATCCCGGAGAAACGGCTGTGCTATATAGTTGTGTTTCTCGGAGAAATAGCACAAGGAACATTTGTTTAGTTAAACTGTATTGTTATATCCACATAACAGAACCCAATGAATAGCCCTGTTAACGGTCGGTGTCAGATTGGATTTAACAGTTCGCTATAAGATGGTGTATAAGTATAAACGCTTTTACCGAGAAAAGGTATTTATTGTTTATATATTTTTTCGTATAAGACGATTGCATTACAGAAACTATTGAATGACACCCGACCGATAGCACAAATAACCAACCCATGGTGGGTCATTTGCTATTTATGGGACTGAAAACATTAATAAGAATATCGCATTATCCTTTTGTTCTATGCGGGTACCGACTGAGATTGTGTATGATCTTTGTCTGTGCAACGACTCTGATTGAGAAAGTCATTAGGTTCTAGCCCCGAAGGTGGCAGGATTTTTGACACTAGCTACATAGCTAAGTCGAATTCAGGCGCCTTTTGGAGGAGAATTCTAGCGGCAAACTGCTTGATTGTTAGTTTTCCGAGGTTTCTCCGATCAGCATCAGGCGAATGCTGGAGCAGTGCCCTACAAAACGGGCCACGGACCGCGCGCGCTCTTTCCTTCCTCTTCCTTGTCCTATCCTCTCCCCTTACACACACACACACACACACACACACACACACACTAACATGCACTACACTATCACATATTCTGGGAGACCGGTCAGAAGCTTAGAGCTTGTCCCGGCTGGGGCGGTGCCCCGCTGGTGGGAGAGTCCTGGTTAGGGGGAAACCCGCTAGCCGACGGTAGGTCGGCGCCGGATCTCGCCATCCAGCGGGGGGGAAATCACCATCTCCTGACGAAAAAACATGCACTACACTTACGGGAATAATGACCATAGCGTATGACGCGCCTGTAATCACTCAATCTTGGCATAAAATACACCAATGAAGATCATGAGCAAAGCAGTTGTCCCTGTGCTCTGTGGAAAATCTCGTTGGAGTCGGCTGAAGCTGCGAGTGCAGTCAGAGGCGTGGCAGGGGCGGGGGCGGGGGCGAGGGAGGGGGTGCAGGATATGCGCAATCGGCGTTTGGCACTTGCTTCTCCCCTCCCCTTACTCGCTAACGAGGTCACCTCTATCTCACTGGCCAAGGGCACTCGCCCACCCACACACACGTTCTCTTCCCCTATTCATTTAATATACTTGTCCTTCGCTTCCATTTTGTCTTCTTCTACTGAGTTTGGGTTCTTCACTCCGTCTTGCACTTTTATTTCTCCTCCTCCGTCGTTTTCTTGTGCTCATTTGCTTGGTCTTTCATTCACCTTCATATTTGCTTCTCCTACATTTCCTGCGTCTCCCTCCAACTTGCATTTCTTTTTTGTTATGTCCTCCGAAATATTATTCTTAACTTTAATCATTGTAACGCTCCTAATTTTATCCTCATCTTCTGCTTTCACTTTTCTCTGATTTTTTATTGTTCTTCATTAGCTTGACCTTTAATTCACTTTCGTACTGTTTTGAGCTTCTTATTTTCCTGCTTCTCCTCTCCGTCTTCCACTCATTTTTCTCCTCCACTTTCCTTCTTGTTCTTCTTCTCTTTAATGCTCTTGTCGCTCTTCAATTCCTCCTCCAATTTCTTCTATTTCATGTTCACATCGTTTCATACACTTCTTTTCTTTTTTCTGTTTTTTTTTTCCTCATTCTTAACATCTTTTCTCTCATCTTTTTTCTCCTTTTCTTGTTCTTTATATCTTCCTCCTCGATTGTCTTCTTTTTTATTGCTTGTAATTTCGAAAAATCACATTATGAATTGAAAACAATGTAAAGAATATATTTTTCAAAATCTCGTCCCCTGACATGCTCGAGGTATTGTTTTCTCATCCGTATTGTTTTTTACTGATTACAAATGCACAGAAGTCAAGAGAAAGTTATGGAATTTTATAAATGTAATCAATATAAAAACAAACGATATAGCAGGAAACGTGAAATAATTTATACTATTTACATCCTGGAAGTTTTACATTGTTTATTCCTTCTACACGATATCGCACAAGATTTCCGCCGGAAGAATTGCAGTATTTCTCTGTATCTAATATCTCTTCATTTCCGTGACTTTTATCTTATTTTTCTGAGCTACTGTTACTTCTCTCCGTTTATCTACTTTCCTGCCTTCTTCTTTCATCTTCATAGCACTTTGCTTCTTCTTCCCCTTTTTCCTTTTATCCCTTCTCTGATCTTTTATCCTAGGCTCTTCATTAATTTCTTCACTTGTTTTATTGTCATTCTCCCTATTCTCCGCTAATTGTTGCGAGCTTCTTCTTTCTATTTTTCTCATCGTCCTCTTCCTCCTTTTCATCTATTTTAGCTTCTTTTTATTAACGCCTCTCGGCTACGATTTCTAGAATTCTTTCTACGAATTCTAGAGTTTGAGCAGCAAGCAATTCCTTAAACACTAAGAGAAGACCACACATTAAGTACTTACGTAGACAAAAATAGAGTACCACCACGGGTGCATATAAACAAAAATAATAATCTACAGCAGAAACCGTATGCAATGATCTTATTTCGGAAAATTCCAACTTAGTTTTCTGCTTTATTGTTTTAGTTTTCTATCATTCTCTTCAGAAAACAACAAAATTGGTCGATGAAGACTATGGATGGATGGACGTTTTTCCGAAAACAATTTTTTTCTTCATGTATAACACACAAAACGGGTACTTTTCATTCAATGTATTCAATAGAGTAATTTATTACCTCTGGAAGAAAGAAAAATCCACCTTCTTTTTTTTATTATAAACCCATGTTACGAGTTTTTCAGTCGATTGATTGATTTTTTCGTGTTTCCGGGATCGTCAACTGCTTTGATCATTAGTCCTGTTAGTGTAGTTGATGTTTTTTTCTCGGGAGATGGCGGTGATCGTCCCCCGCTGGATGGCGAGATCCGGCGCCGACCTACCGTCGGCTAGTGGGGTTTCCCCCTAACCAGGACTCTCCCACCAACGGGGCACCGCCCCAGCCGGGACAAGCTCTAAGCTCCCGACCGGTCTCCCGGAATATGTGGTAGTGTAGTGCATGTTAGTGTAAGTGTGTGTGTAAGGGGAGAGGATAGGACAAGAAAGAGGAAGGACAGATCGCGCGCGGTTCGTGACCCGTTTGGTAGGGTACTGCTCCGGCATTCGCCTGGTGTTGATCGTAGAAACCACGGAAAACTACCGATCAGAGCAGCCGGCCGCTAGAATTCTCCTCCAGACAGCGGCTGAGGCAGGGGTTCGAAAATCCTGCCGCCCTGGGGAGTGGGAACCTAGGACCTCCCGGTCAGAGGCGCTGCAGTGACATCAGTTGATGCACTGAGCTCCCGCTCCCGTTTTTTTCTGTCGAAAAATGTGCAATTTCCCTTACAGAATTACAAGATTTTTTTCTGTATTACATAGTAGTATACGAGAAAGTAAATAGAAACAGCTCTTTTCAGTAATCACAGTGCGAGCTTCCTAATGTAGGCCAACGACCTTCTGTTGGAGCCATAAACGTTTAAGCGTTTCCTCTGCCTTTGCGTGGAAGTGTCGGCGCTGAGGAGCAGTTGGCGGGTCATCTCAACGGACGAACGAGAGTTGCCAAAGCAGCAGCACAACACAATAAGTGGAGACAATTGTGAGATTCGTGTACCACTCGCGCAACTTTTCTTGACCGATAGATTTACGAAATGCGGGCGGAGTGGGGGTATTAGTTACAAAAACAGCCACTAGAGTATTTTCAGTAATGCCAACCTTTGGTAGATGAAACTCAAACCCGCTATGTGTGCGGGCAGGTCATCGCTCTGGGTAGGCAACAGCAGGGACAGTATATAGGAGTTTTAGGTGCCTTCCTTGAAGATCCTGGACCAGCCTCGGATATTTCTTTAGATAATGATAATAAAGCTGAACAGAGGTTCTCGACTATGAAAGCAACTAGCTTTGACTAGCTTCTGTTTCGTGCCAACGAAGTTTTAATGCTGGGAATGTTGTCATCAGTGCTCGCTGCGATCTTTTGCCTTCAGCTGTTTATGGCTCCAGGGAGGGGGAAGCAAGGTCATCGGTCAAGAAAAGGTGCGCGCATGGTAGTCGAGGCGACTTGTTGGGTCTAAATAAGACATGTTTTAAAAAACTTTCGCATCTCGTTAAGATTTTTCGTCGTGTATCCCTAATCCATTGAGTAAATGTTCAGAGAGCCCCTTGTTTTGTTTTTGGACATGTGTATCTCCAGTATGCGCAAGGTCTGTTGAGCTTTTTTTTTCTTCATTGTTGTAGGAGCACCCTCGCGGTTTAGCTCATTGGTCAGCGGGCTCGCTTTCCATGTCGCGACCCCGGGTTCGATTCCTCGTCGAGGCGAGATTATAATATGCGTTTTCCTTGCAATGTCCCAGTACATGTGGCTGAGTGAGAATGAGAAAACCCACTTCTCGGGTTGAGAAGACCAGAATACGGCGTGGAGATGTCTTCTTTCTAACCACACGTACCCCCTTAACCCATGGCCGCGAGGCCGGGACGCTGCTGATAGGCCATGGCCCGTACGCGGGCTGTCTCACCAAGCACGGACGGACGGACGGACGGACGGACGGACGGACAGACGGAGTTGTGGTAGGAGTGAAGTCGGTAAATTGGTTTGCCATTTTGTTCGAAATACACTATCATATCAAATCTAGTTCGTTTTCATATTTCCTTAAGTTTCCTGTAGCTCGGGAGAGAAAATGTCTAGTTTTAAAATGTCGCTGACCTCGCTTTGTTGGTCGCGACCGTGTCGAGCAGTGCTGCAGATCAAGCGACGTCTAGCGACACGACCGAGAAAGACGCGAAAAACCGTGCCATATTCCATCGCGAAGACAAGTCCCTCTCGTGCCACGTTGCGAAAACCCAAGTACACATACAATGGCTAACATTACAATTTCTGAGCGAAGAAATTGAATAGGCTACTCAAGATTTATGTGGAGAACATCTAATGCATATCGTAAATCTTGTTTGAAGAAAGTACGATTAAAATGATATTACAATCGATTCTATGAGTGAAAAATGAATTAACAATGATGGAGAAAGTAAAAAATTAGTTATTTGCCTAAATCGATGAAAAATCGAAAAAAAATTACGTATGACGTCATTTTTTAAGATGACTTATGTATAAATGGCGTATTTTCTTTTGTGATAACATAAATGAATTACTACACTAAACGGCAATTTCTGAAGTGAGAAGAAAAAATGAGATTTCATTAACCCCTTAGATAAGGCCTATTATATTATGGTTATTAATCACTTAATATGCACTATTAATCTTTGAAATATGTTTGCATTTATACAGCAAAAAATTCGAAAATGCGTTAAAATATGCACTATTAAATTTATTAACGCATCATAACATTGTTTATAATATTTTTTCACACAATTCATTCAAATTATAGTATTACAGTGTAGAATCTTTTTCTACATTGGGATGTCTGCCGCTACTACTATACCAAGTAGCATAACAACCACGGCTGACCTCTTGTGAGAAACCCTTAGCAGCTACATTCATGCCCTGAAAATAAAAGTGTCTGTCTTTTCCAAATTCTGTTTCGCGCACGTCTGTGGTGGGAACAACATCGTGTCATCTTGTAGGAGTTCAATTCACATGTGTTAGTTTATTTTTTTAAAAATTATTTTACGTCAAAAAAACAGTTAAAAACTGCGTATGACGTGCTATGGGGAAAAGTGAATTGTGTGCACATTTTCAAAATTCTGTGATCCCTACACTAATACTACTTAAATTTTGAATTTTGAAAGGGAGAAAAAACAACAAAAACTCCCATGTAATAAAATCTATTTTCAAGGATAATAAGCAATAATTTTTGAATTTTGAAAGGGAGAAAAAAAAACTCCCATGTAATAAAATCTATTTTCAAGGATAAATAAGCAATAAATTTTGGCTCTTATTACTTCCTGCCACGACAACATGGAAACGATAATTTGAATAATTGTATTTCCCACTGAATTCTAGAAGACGTGCACAGAAAATGAAGTTACATTTATGTCCAGAAGCAAAACAAGGGCTCATCTCAGCATTTGCTCAATGGATCAGGGAAACTGGACGAAAAACCTGATCGAGATGGGGATCATTGACCCGGAAGCTGTAGTACAATAGTTGTTACAGGTTGTTTATACTCATTTATACAGTTCAAATGGTAAATAATGCATTATGTATCATTGTTAAAATTAATGTTACTTTTCTTGTGATGCTCAGTATAGTCTCTAATTGTATAGAAACAGTTATGCAGCAAAACGATTTCACTTGGGATTTAAACTTTTTATTGAAGTTAATCGTTTAATGTCATCTGGCAAAGTGTTGTAAAATAATGTACATGTATTGTATGTGAATTTTTTGTAATGAGCTGTTGATACTGTCACCTGGTGAATATGATTTCTACGTCGAGTGTTATAGTAATAGACTTCGGCATTTTCTGAAAATATATTCCCGCCCAGTTCAAAGGTATTACCGATTTCCAAAATGGATTCGACGGCCCTTAGCTACTCGATACGAATGTGATTATCCTGTAAAAGATCACGAATGACTCGTGCAGGAAATTGATATCAGTCGCAATGAATCACATGTACTGACACTCGCATTACAAAAGTAAAAATTAAAAAAATAAAATAAATGTAAATAAATATAAATAACGAAAAACGTTTTTAAATAACATATGCAGAACAAGTAGCAATTTGCAGAATATGATTCTGAAACAACAGCCAATATATGCAACTTACGCATCATCAAATCGTGTTTCAATAACTGAAGTTTGGATGTTTCATGCACAGAGCAGAATAGTATACTTTTGACTCTAGGAGAGGGGGATATGTTATTGCAGTGAAATGCGGTCCAAAATTACGATTGATAAATTTGTTCCGTCGCCCCTTTCCTTAAAACGCGTCTTAATTATCAACGTGACATAATTTTAGCATTTATTTCGTCCACGAAGTTGGAGTATGACTAACTGAATCGAGTAAACTAAATGAAAGGAAAATGAGCTCCGAGTCATGGACATTCTCAATGCCGGATTCTCCGAATAAGTCGGCCTGAGACGCGAATGCATGCGTGATTACAGTAGATGGCAACGACCCCTTTGAAAGTGTAAACACGAGTGCAGTGCCTTCGTAATTACGACTGGAGAGTTCATAGACAACTTCCGAGAGTGAAACAACTTACTCCCGCAAGGAAAAAGGAGGAAAGACGGTACAGTCGCGATTATCCGAGGTACACTTGGATTTAAACATAATGGCACTTGACCTAAATCAGATGCTACGGTGTCACCCAATTGGGAGGTTGTACGTCACCATGGTGATGTTGGAGCTCCCGATTGGATAACACCGTAACAGCCAACGGCCTACCAAGTGCAGTTCTAAATAAAGCTACTAAATAAATTAAAGTATAATTGGGGTTCATGGTTACTCGGATTATACGAAAAGAAAAGACAAATACATAACAATTACACTGTAAAACGAAGACAAATTCAATGTGCAGACATTATTAAAGTTACAGATACACACATACATGAGCACAAACCGGTCACAACAATGTAGCAGACAGACTCCAGCACCGGAGACCGCACAAGAGGTCAACTTCGTGAACATATTAGCTTTATTAAGATAGCCGGCTTTCGTCGGCTTTGCCGTCATCGTCAGTCTACAAGATACAGAAAGATATACAATGAGATAGAAAATTAAATTACAGATAATGGATACATCTAAAGTATTTAGTTACAGATAGCAGACAAAATTTCAAACAAAGGATTTTGTTTGTTTAATTTGAACTGCTACTAATCCTCCCATTGCATTTTTCCTTTTTTTGAAATTTTATCTGCTATCTGTAACTAAATACTTTAGATGTATCCATTAATTGTAATTTAATTTTCTATCTTATTGTGTATTTATTTATAAGTACACATAATCGGGTTTGAACCCGCCAACTTGGGTATAACAGCCCGTTACGCTAACCGTTATACTATCGCCGCCGCAGGCGAAGTGTAGGCGGTAGGCGGCGGTATAGAGTGATTTTCCTAAGGATGAGCTAAAGTGACAGCTAGTGCTGGCAACATGACAGAGGTTCTGTGGTCGTTGTGCCCTTGAGCCCATCAGACTCCATTCCCGCATTCGTTCGTTTGCAGTTGGCTAACTTGTAAATGGCTTCGACGCTTCCTTTTGTAATGTTCTCGTCAGACAAAAATATAGTGCGCCGCGTGAAATAAAAGAAATTAGGAAGTGCAGTGTTATGTGCTCTTCCGTAAAAATTCTCTTTTTCTATAAACATTACATTAAATTTACTTTTTGTGTGATAAATATTATGTTTATTTTAAAACCGAGACTTGAATGAGAGATGCGTACCGGTGCACGTGTTTCAGGGTTAAAATCATTTTACTTTCTATTCACATTCGTGGCAGTTTTCTTTTACTGATTGTGAGAGCATGTTAAGAGATTTTCCACATACGTGTTCAAATCTAAATATTTCCCGGACTCGCGTACGTACATATACTTCAGCGAAACTCTTAGACTTCTTCATAGGGATGTTTTCACAGGAGCCATTAGCACTTTACGAAGGGGCGTGACTGAATAGCTGTCGCGGCGGAGGGATACTTCTCTGAAATACATGTGATGTTCACTTGTTTTCACGAACTGTCACTTCGGCTCATCCTTAGGAAAATCGTTCTATATCACAGGGAGTGGCTGACACGTCAGCCCCACTCCTCATTTGGATGATCCTCTCAATCGGGATCACCCCTTTCTCATCACTGCTCACCGACATAATGACATCGTCATCCTTCCGTACCGTGCCATGCATATGGTTCATGGACGTCGACGGTAGATCACCAACCGTTGTATTATACAAACGTTGTACAATATTGTTGTATTATACGAGTTGATATTAATGTAGTGACCTACTCGAGAATGTTTGGCCCAAAAGTCTCGTATTGCAATAACGAACTATGTGATATCTATGTTCCAGTGATTTTTGTCGCTAATTGTTTGTTTCTTGGTTTGCAGGTGAGTTGCAGAAAAGTGTTCCGGAATTGTGAACTGCGGAGCACCGAAGTAGTGAGTGAACGCGCACTGAAATTCGCGTTACAATTTGTGAAAATAAACACAATTTCATCTCATGTATTGACAAATATTGAAAAGGACTTTTCATTTAAGAATAAAATTTGAAAACATCTAAGCAGAGATCGTGTTTGCGCGCTTGTGATTTCAAGGGTACTAGCTTTGAAAATTGACAAGCACCCAAACATAAACGTACATATATCTTTGCGCGTGGAAGAGAAAGATTGCCACAAATGCCGGGAGACCAAATTGAGAGTTTAGAGGTTGTCCAGGCTGGAACGTTGCCTGGGAAATGGGAGATATCTATTTAGGGAAAAATTTCCCGCAAATCGACGTGTTGCCGGGTTTCGCCATCCGGTGGAGGAAATTCATCGCCCTCTCCAGCGATGCAATAACATGCACTACACGTATGGGACTAATGCTATTGGGAGTTGCGGCCGGCAACACAAATCAGTCATTGACTCCAAGATGGAAGCCCTAGTTGATCGCCGACAAATCAACCCTGTGACGAGTGAAATACTCGTCTCCAACAAATATTACACTCATCTCGACTACATTGTAGTCAGTTTCATAACTCATTGAGTCACCTCTCCACCTACAGTACTGATTTCTACTATAGCTGTTTGACCACACGTTGCAGCACTAGTATGTTCTACTTTTAGGGGAAGGCAAATGGAACCTTGTCACACTAAAAACCTATTTCCTTCGATTTTGACCGTTGGAACGTTGTCATAACGAAGACCGGAAATAATGGGGAAAATATTACCATATCATTTTGTTTTCTCTTCTTGTGAATGACCGATTTAAGTGACCCAGAACATCAACTGCTGTCTTATTACAATCTTGGCTGTCCGGGTGACGACGCGTTAATTGATGTGGTGCCGGGTGACGACTTCAATCAACTGCTGTCATTGACTGGGTCTCTGACCGGGAGATTCTAGGGTACGAGCCCCGCGGCGGCAGGATTTTCGACACTAGCTGGGTAGCTAACTAGAGTTCAGCCGCTGATCGGAGAAGAATTCCAGCGGCGGAGAATTACAGTGCTGCCCTGATGACCAGTTTTTTTCGTTTCTCCGAACATCACCAAGCGAAATACCGGAGCAGTTCCCTAACAAACGGACCGCGCGCGATCTTTCCTTCCTCTTCTTTATCCTCTGCTCTCCCTTTACACACACACACTTACACTAACGTGCACTACACTACCACATATCCCGGGGAGACCGGTCGGGAGCTTAGAGCTTGTCCCGGCTGAGGCGGTGCCCCGCTGGTAGGAGATACCTTGATGTGGAAAAACCCGGTATCAGACGTGTAGATCGGCTCCGAATGACGTCATCCAGGGAGGGCCTGAAGGCCATTGCCACCACCCGAGAACTAGCAGGACTAACAACCTTAAATAAATTTTAAAAGTCTCGAAATACGGTGGTTAATTTTTTAGCCACCAAACACACAGAGAAAATGTTATTCCTAGACGTTTGGTGGCTAAAATATTGCCAAAAAGAAAATTCAATAAAACTTGAAATATTGTAATCCAGATTAAATAAACAGTTTTCCGGGTGTCTTTACCACCTGCAATGATATAATAGATACATTACAAAACTTTAAAACTAAGTGGGAGTTTTGCCCTATATAGGGTTAAGAAGCAGTTGATGCACCCGGAAACATGATGTAATCAATGAATTAATCTTGGTGACTGTGAGATTGCTACCCACCATATCTTGTACTGGTAGAGTTGTTTGGTGTCGGCCAAGTGTGTGCGCGTCGAGGCGACAGTCGCCCACGCGATCTCCACACGCTCCCAGCGGAGCGACACGGCGTGGGCGGGGCGGGGGGAGGGGGCGGGGGGCGTTTGTCCCGGAAGCCGCCGCCAGATGACGCTAGCGGCGCGCGCGCGGCAAAAAACGCGGCCAAAAACGCCTCCGCGCCAGTGCTGCACCGCCGCGGAGCGGAATGGGACGGAGAGATAGAGAGAGCTCCCGCGCGCTGTTCACTCGAGCGGCCCGGCCACGCCCCCTCGCCCCACACCCACACACCATCCCACTGCCAGTGCTCCTTTCCTCACCCTCCTCCTTCCACATCCTCCCCTGTCCATCCCCGCCACACCCTGCCCTCTACCTCCCCTTCCCACCACCCCTGTCTCCCACCTCCTGCCACTTTCCACCCCTCTCCCTACCGCCCGCCCTTGTCCTCCCCTCCCTCCCCCACTCTCCTCCTGTCAACACTCTCCTTCTCCCCTCTTCCCTGCATCCGCACCTCCTCCCTCCCTCTCGCCTCACCTCCTCCTTCCACATCCTCCTGTCCATCCCGCCACCCTCGCCTACCTCCCTTTCCCCACCCACCACCCGCTCCTCCCCACCTCCTGCCACTTTCCACCTCCCTACGCCTGCCCTTGTCCCCTTCCTCCCTCTCCTCTCCCGCCGCCACTTCTCCCCCTCCTGTCAACTTACTCTCCTTCTCCCCCCCCTCCCCCCCCCCTGTCCATCCCCGCCACACCCCTGCGCCCTACCTCCCTTTCCCCACCCCCGCTCCTCCCCACCTCCTGCCACTTTCCACCCTCTCCCTCTACAGCCCGCCCTGTCCCTCCTCTCCTCCCCTCCTCCCCACTTCTCCTCCTGTCAACTTACTCTCCTCTTCTTACACAGAGTAAACATTTCTTTACATACGAAGAATCTAAAAATGTTGCAGTTCCATTATGCAAAACGTAAGTTAATATTTAATGGTGGGTGGTCTCTTCTTTGGAGCCTTATTATCAGATGACGTTAGTTATGTCTTAATCTGTGACGCTAAAAGAATGAAAATTGAGTTAGCGTACGCAGTTTGAGAATGTACGGAAAAAGACAATCAAATATTAGCACATTTTCGTCAAAATCGTCACTATTTCATTGTTTTGGGATTTATTCTTAGTTACTCCGTACAAATATCTAACGAAATAATTGACACCTCTCAAAAGGCCGGAAGTCACATGGTTTTCATTCAATTTCTGCGTGTATTGGAAATTAGTAATACTGAATATGTCTACTTGTGCTATATTTTTCAACTCCCTTCCCTGCTCTAGTCTCACATGAATTTGAGTACATTTTTGTGTAAAATAGAATTACTAATTTAACCACTTTATATTAGTCATTAATAAATTAGTTTTCTTCAGGTTGTAAACTAATACAAGTAACGCATTCAGTTTATTAAATCATTAATAATAAACATTTTAAATTTAAAAAAGTGAATTATAGAATTCCATTGCCGTTGAGTATTATAGTTGGATGATGTTTTGCCATCCATTTTGATTGACTTAAAACAAAGGACTTATGATAAAAAAGTAGTTGATCAACAATCAATAATTCCAAAGGAGGAGTGAAAGATGCGCAGTTGAAGGTTGCCGCTTACCCGCAATTGTGCGCGTGGCGGGACGGGGGGGAGCGGAAGGGAGTGGGTTATTACGCGGGCTCATCCACGCCCTCGGGGCGCGGTGGGGGGGTTGGGGACGCCCCTTTCGGCGCCGGGGTTGCCAGGCGACGCCCCTCCCCCACCCCACCCCCCAGCGCTCGCTCTTTCAAAGCGGAACTAACTGGCTCGAGGCTTTGGCCCCGTTTACGGCGAGGAGCTACGATACGCTCCGGCTGCTGGATTTTTGATTGATTGATTGATTGGTTTTTACCTGTTTTCGGGCGCGTCAACGGCTTTGGTCATTAGTCCCGTTAGTATAGTGCATATTTTTTTTCTCGGGAGATGGCGGAGATCGTCCCCCGCTGGATGGCGAGATCCGGCGCCGACCTACCGTCGGCTAGAGAGGTTTCCCCCTAACCAGGACTCTCCCACCAGCGGGGCACCGCCCCAGCCGGGACAAGCTCTAAGCTCCCGACCGATCTCCTAGAATATGTGGTAGTGTAGTGCATGTTGGTGTAAGTGTGTGTGTAAGGGATAGAACAAGGAAGAGGAAGGAAATGTCGCGCGCGGTCCGTGGCCCATTTGTTAGGGTTCTTCTCTGGCATTCGCCTGGTGTTGATCGGAGAAACCAAACCGATCAAAGCAGCTGACTGCTAGAATTATTCTCCAGACAGAACGGAACTCGGCCTAGCTATGCAGGTAGTGTCGAAAATCCGGCGACAGTCGTAAGGACCTGCTGATGAGAGGCACTACAGTGATTAATTGATACTCTGAGCGACATATGCCAGTCTACGATTTCGAGACACGACGAAAGGCAGTATTGTTTGTTCAGTATTGTTATATGAGGGATTTGTTTGACGCTTTTATTGCCTAACCAAATTGGATGTGTGATCTATGATTAACACGTAGAAATAATTCATTTTTATTTCAGAAACATTTGCTAACTTGTATGCTTCGCCATTTGACTATTATTATTGTAATTCCACCAACTGGAGAATGTTCGCAACATAACATTATATTTATGTAGTAAAAATGCACGAAACGTTTTCCTTTAAACGAGTCTGCCATCTCGGGGATAAATGTAGTCATTCGCTAATCAATACTAAACTGTTTTTACATAAATAATTTAACAATAGTTGCTTGTAAACGTAAATGAGGCACTTGAATGATAGTTTTTAAATTAAAAAAAAACGAAGTATTAAATATCTCAAGAAAATCCATGTTTAACAATGTATCTCGTATGATATAATATATGTTAAAAAATGTAGTATCTCGTATGATTTTTCACAGGAAAGGTTAACGAAGGTTGATTTCGCTCCACACACTTTCTTTCTCCGTTGAATATCAGTCGGCATTGATTGCCCCTAAAGTAAATTATCGTCAAATAGTTTGTGGTTGTGTGAGACACAATTTAATTGGTGCAGGAAGAGAAAAAGCGCAGACAATAGCGTAGTTGTACAGCATAGATTCTAGCTCGAGAGTCGCAACTTCCTGTTGCACTGAATTTATTAGAAATTTTTGATAAATCACTCCATGAAACGCCTGGTGATGTGTATTATATTGAATATAATATGATTAATTACAAATTACTATGAATTGAATAAATGACACTTTGACTGTATAATGTCTTCAATATCTTAAGAAAACGTATGTCTGCATTTTTCCCATATGAGCTTGTACTAATGTAAACATAATTTACTAAAAACTAAGCCGATAGGAGATATTTTTTCTTAGTACCTTTAAGAACTGAGATTTTAATTTTATTTAAATTATTTTTTTGGTGATACTTGACAGTGGACAGTCGAACAAACAACCATAAACACCATATTTTAACTGTATAGTTATTGTTATAATTTCATTCTCGTCGAATATTTTACTTCCACACTGGTAAAATATGTCGTTTGTAAATAAAATTAATTGAAAGGATTCCATAAATAGAGCGGCTCCTTCTTGTCTTAGGCAGCGCATGCCTTCGAATATACATTTTTAAATTTATTTATTTACTTATTTATGTTATGTTATGTTTCATGTCGCGGCAGGGAGTAATAAGAGCCAAAATTTATTGCTTATTTATCTTTGAAAATAGATTTTATTACATGGGAGTTTTTTTTTTTTTTCTCCCTTTCAAAATTCAAAATGTATTGCTTGTTTAAAATTTTAAAAATTAAATATGACTTAGTGTAGGATCACAGAATTTTAAAAATGTGCACACAATTCACTTTTCCCCATAGCACGTCATACGCAGTTTTTAACTGTTTTTTTGACGTAAAATAACTAACTAACTAACTAACTAACTAACTAACTAAATAAATAAATAAATAAATAAATAAATAAATAAATAAATAAATAAATAAAATAAATATTTATTGGGAAAGATTTTGCAAAGGTGTGTTTCGGTCGTACGTGCGAGGATACCGAGGCCAGACGTTTCTTGCGCCTCCACCTCGCGTTTGGCTTCGTCGCTCCCTCTCCCATTTCCTCTGCAGGCGCCCTCTCCCCACACCGTCCCTAAGTACAGTCCTCGCCGATTGCGATAGACCTCCAGCGACCAACAGAGTGGGTTCACTACTAGCGCCCTGCAACAGCAAAACTGCTGCCAAACAAAACCGCACAAAATGGGTTTTCAAAATGTACCACGCACACTTTGTGCACACAAATTATTCTCCTGTAATACTGCAGTAAATTAAATATATCAATGAAAAATGTCACAGGTGGCTCATGGTGTCAACTGTTTACTGTAGCGCCTTTGACCGGGAGGCCCTTGGGTTACACTCACGATGGCAGGATTGGCGACTCTAGCTCCTTAATTTGGTCGAATTCAGTCGTTGTTTGGAGGAGAATACTAGCGGCCGGCTGATCGATAGTTTTCCGTGGTTTCTCCGATCAATACCAGGTGTATGCCGGAGCAGTACCCTACCAAACGCGCCACGGACCGCGCGCGATCTTTCCTTCCTCTTCCTTGTCCTATCCTCTCCTCTTGCACACACACTTACACTAACATGCACTACACTACCGCATATTCCGGGAGACCGGTCGGGAGCTTAGAGCATGTCCCGGCTGAGGCGGTGTCCCGCCGGTGGAAGATACATGGTTATCAGGAAACCCCGCTAGTCGACGATAGGTCGGCGCCGGATCTCGCCATCCAGCGGGGGAAGATAACCGCCTCCTCCCAAGAGAAATACATACACTACTCTTTCTGAACTAATGACTTTAGCAGTTGACGCAACAGAAATCAGTAATTAATCAAAAACCAAAACGTTTTTCACTAATACTGAACTAGAGTATATAGAGGACTACAGTTCTTTACATATCAATAAAATCAAAAAAAGTTATTCCATAACGCAACACACGAAGAGGAAATATTTAGTGACGGGTGATCTCTTCCTAGAAACTTTGCTGTCACATGTCGTCAGCTGTTGTAAGCAATTACGCAAAGGACATAAGGCGGCGGCGATGGTGGAGCGGTTAGCGTATCGGGCTCCTATACCCAAGTTTGCGGACCCGATCGAAGCCGTGGATTTTTAAAGGCGAATAAATCCTTCGTACACCTTCCGTCGGAGGGGAAGTAAAGCCGGCTGTCCCATGTTAGTAGATTTACTGCATGTAAAAGATCCTCAAGCCTAAATGAAGCCTCTGAGCTAAATTCAAACTGTTAGTTTCGTCGCCCAAGTAATACCTTCTTTCTGCTCTAGTAGGTGAAAGGAGCGTAACGAAATTTGCGTGGTCAGACGGAAGAGCAGGCCTCGTGGCCTGAGTCTCCACACGTTAAATAAGGCACATTCAATTCAATTCAATTCAAAGACTTCAGATGGTACGCGCAGTATAAGAATAGAAGGAATATTTACAATATTTGCAATCCGACATATACAATACAATATTTGCGTTTCCGAATTTAAATGGAAACTGTTTCATTATTTTTGGATTTTTTCTGTTTATCTGGAAATTTAAAAAAAAACCATAAACACCTCTCACACGGTCGAGACTGCGTAGTCCTTTTTTTTCATTTCTGCATGCTATCGAAATTATTATTAAATATATCACAAGTTCACTGCATTCCACAATGCGCAAGTAAACCATTTTCTCATCGATGATTGATCTTGTTATTTTATTTTATTTTATTTATTTTACGTCAAAAAAAAAACAGTTAAAAACTGCGTATGACGTGCTATGGGGAAAAGTGAATTGTGTGCACATTTTCAAAATTCTGTGATCCCTACACCAAGTCATATACTACTTAAATTTTGAATTTTTGAAAGAGAGAAAAAAAAACAAAAACTCCCATGTAATAAAATCTATTTTCAAGGATAAATAAGCAATAAATTTTGAATTTTGAAAGGAGAAAAAAACAATCAAGAAAACTCCCATGTAATAAACTCTATTTTCAAAGATAAATAAGCAATAAATTTTGGCTCTTATTACTTCCTGCCGCGACAACATGGAAACGATAATTTGAATAATTGTATTTCCCACTGAATTCTAGAAGACGTGCACAGAAAATGAAATTACATTTATGTCCAGAAGCAAAACAAGGGGTCATCTCAGCATTTGCTCAATGGATCAGGGAAACTGGACGAAAAACCTGATCGAGATGGGGGTCATTGACCCGGAATCTGTAGTACAATAGTTGTTACAGGTTGTTTATACCCATTTATACAGTCCAAATGGTAAATGGGAACCTTTTTTCCCTTCCCCAAAAAGGGTGTAACATTCAATTCTGATACACCTACGTCTAGAGTCGACTGTAATTCCGGAGTCTTCGTTGTCTTTCTCTGTTGCTCCGTGCCTAAGCTCTTCTGTACACGAGGGGCCGCCTTAAGACAGGAGGGGAGAGCCCCCCTGGCGTTTGCTTAAAGATTTCCAGGCGCCGTGTTTTGTTTCGCAAAGCCCCCGTTGATGAAGGAATGGTGCCAGCTTTCCCACCTTCAGTGACTCACTGCGTTCTCCAATTCGAGGGTGGCACGTACTAGGAATTATATTTCAAAAGAGATGATGGGGGAAAAAGAGGAGAAACTTCCATTCCTACTGGCCGGGATGGCTCGCAAGCGGTGTTAGAATTTACGCCCCTAAACTGGAAGGGCCTTGAGTTTGAATCTTGACGGTGACGAACTTTATAACTTTATATATATATATATATATATATATATATATATATATATATATATATATATGTGTGTGTGTGTGTGTGTGTGTATGTGTGTGTGTGTGCGCGTGCGCGTGTACGTGTGTGCTAGTGTGTGTGTGTGTGTGTGTGTGTGTGTGTGTGTGTGTGTGTGTGTGTGTGTGTGCACGTTGGATTGTATACGAGTGCCGAAATACTAGGAAGACGGATGTGCTGATCTGGTTTTACTGTGTCTGACAATAACAGGAGAGTCAGTAGCTTACGTGACACACCACCTTGCGATTTTGTCTGATCTCGTTTGTCAAATTCTCTCCTCCCACATGCAGACTCATACTTACGCGTGTGACACTACCACATATGTCGATTTTGATTGATTGAGTGATTATTGATTCCGGACGCGTCAACTGCTAAGGTCTTCAGTACCACAACTGGTTTTGATTGATTGATTACTGATTCCGGACGCGTCAATTGCTAAGGTCATCAGTACCATAACTGGTTTTGATTGATTGATTACTGATTCCGGACGCGTCAACTGCTAAGGTCATCAGTACCATAACTGGTTTTGATTGATTGATTACTATTCCGGACGCGTCAAGCTGCTAAAGTTTTTTTCATTCACGTCACCATCGAACTGGTTTTGATTGATTGAATGATTACTAATTCCGGACGCGTCAATGCTAAGGTCTTCAGTACCATAACGGTTTGATTGATTTTGATTCCGGACGTAACTGCAAGTCATCAGTCTAACTGGTTTTGATTGATTGATTACTATTCCGGACGCGTCAATGCTAAGGTCTCAGTACCATAACTGGTTTTGATTGATTGATTACTGATTCCGGACGCGTCAACTGCTAAGGTCATCAGTCCATAACTGGTTTTGATTGATTGATTACTATTCCGGACGCGTCAACTGCTAAGGTCTTCAGTACCATAACTGGTTTTGATTGATTGAATGATTACTAATTCCGGACGCGTCAATTGCTAAGGTCTTCAGTACCATAACTGGTTTTGATTGATTGATTACTGATTCCGGACGCGTCAACTGCTAAGGTCATCAGTACCATAACTGGTTTTGATTGATTGAATCTGGTTTTGATTGATTGATTACTAATTCCGGACGCGTCAACTGCTAAGGTCATCAGTACCATAACTGGTTTTGATTGATTGATTACTGATTCCGGACGCGTCAACTGCTAAGATCTTCAGTACCATAACTGGTTTTGATTGATTGATGATTACTAATTCCGGACGCGTCAACTGCTAAGGTCATCAGTACCATAACTGGTTTGATTGATTGATTGATTACTGATTCCGGACGCGCCAACTGCTAAAGTCTTCAGTACCATAACTGTAGTACCCGCTTTTTACTCGGGAGTAGGCAGTGCTCTTCCGCCGTTAGATGATGAGATTCGATCTACCGTCGGCTGGAAGAGTTTTTTCCACAACCAGTAATCTTCCCAGGTAACCTCTAAGCTCCCGACTGCTCTCTCCACATGTGTAGAAGTGTAGTGCAAGTAAGGGTTCGTGTGTGTAAGTATGGGATGAAGATAAGACAAGAAAGTGGAAGGAAATGTCGCACACGGTCCGTGGCCCGTTTGTTAGGGTACTGCTCCAGTCTTCTCCTTGAGACAGCGACAGAAATCGACTATGTGTCTGGCCAGTGTGGAAAATCCTGCCACCTTGAAGACTCGAACCTAGGATCTCGCGGTCTGAAACACTACAGTTACAACACATTCCGGGAGACCAATCGGGAGCTTGGAGCTTCTCACGGCTGGGTCGGTGCCCCTCTAGGTCAAATATTTGGAGGGGAAATAGCGGCGTGTAGTGTGGGGCCAAATCTTACTATTCAGTGAAGGAGGATGGCCCTCACCTCCCGGGATAAAACATTCACTACACTAACGGGAATAATTACCATAGCGGTTGATGTATTTGTAAACACCAATTAAAAATGGCCCGCCTTTGTATGCACTCAGGAGGAACCAGAAGATCTCTGGGATGCAGGAAGTGAATGAAGTTCATAAATCCATGAAACGAACAAGTTACCTCATCAAGCTGTCAGGTATTGGACATTCCTGAATGAGAACTTGTTGTTTGATGAGTCCCAATTTTGCGAAAGTATGGGAAATGATCTAGTAGTGTATAAGGAAAAATCTTCGTGTCTTGTTAAATTATCTTCCGAAAGGAACAAAATTGCTGGGTAAACGTGGAGAATTGCAGCCAGCATTCAACAAAGTGGAGTCCTTCGTACATCTCATGGCAAGAGGTGACCCACATGGAAGCGGACAATCATGAGGCCATGAGTGGCTGATTTATACGTCAGAGATGAAGGAGACTACCTCTCTAAAACGAGCTCAACATAGAAATGAAGTAATGCTAGACATATGTAAGATTTGTCGTAACGAGTCCCATTCAACATCAAAACGGAAATCGCAATGTGGAACGGTGACATCTTTCATCTGGCAAATTGACTTTCTTGGCCATGGGCTCGAAACTTGTATGAGTATTTAGAGACTGAATTTTATTTCTTTTGTATTCTTCAATAACACTATGCTCATGTGAGATGCTAACGTGTCCCAATTTATTCATCAAAATTTTATAAATTGAAATGGTCAATTTGAATTTTAAATTGTGAAATTTAGGAATAAAAATTGCATATTAACAACTTTTGATTCTCTAGTATAAGCGAGAGAGTCGGGGACGATGCGGGTTGGGGATGCCGCAACGAGGGCGATGTTTTCTAAACATCAATATTTCTCCAAAATTGTTGATGTTTTAATCATCGATATATTGAAGTCAATGAATTTAAATATTAATGGTTTATGTTTGGCGTTTCTACGTTTTTTATGTTTTTTTCGTGGATAAAATATTCATATAATTACAATTCTGTAAAAGTTAAAATATTAAATAAAACAGTTGGTACCACTGATGGCGTTCGAACCAAAAAATGTGGTTTGCATCTTCAACGAGCAGACTATTCCTCGCCCTAAATGATCCTTATACCGTGGTATATCCATTGTCTTTTCTCGTATGTGCACACGAAGAACTTCGTTTTTTTTATAACTTCCCTTTCTGTTAAAAATTTAATTATAAGTTAATATATAGTCACTGTCAAAATACATTTTGTTGCGCAAGAATTTAATGTTAGAGTTTACTAAACTAGCTTTGAAGTACCGATTAAAAACATCAAAAAATTTTGGTTAATTATTATTAACGGCAATGTTTTATTTTTACTTTCTTGCTACTTCTTACGCAGTAGAAAGTTATGAAATGCTGCGCGAAAAAATCGACGAATTTTCGGAAGAAAAACTCTTACTACAGCACCCTGGTAACAAAAAAATTGGATAAACCCAGTTGCTAAATTTAGAAAAAAATCCTGTAACACGTGGTGTAGAGAAAATCCATGTTTTGTGTGTCCTTGATATAGAAACATCGATTGATGGCAAAACGTCACTCCACCTGTAAACAACACCGGAGGATATACAGTAAATAAGATTTTCACCAAAATTGATATTCCCCAAACGATCTGTGTGATTTCGCGGCCCCTTGAATTTGAAACCGATATTTTAATTTTGGGGGGTACTTCACATGAAGCTCCTAGGCCATTTAAAAAAAAGGCTCCATAATTTTTTATTAAATTTGTTGTCGGATAGTGTGAAGGACGTTTAAGAGAATCGAGCAGATCTCATTTTCGTTCAAAACCTAATTTTTCGAAAATTGCAAAAGTTCAACATTTTTTCGGAGTCCTCTCACAACTAAAATATTAAAGATAGAGATGATGTAGACGAAAAAATGATCCACTTAACTGCAGTATGGGATTAACTGAGGCTCTTATTGTGGTGAAGAGAATTATTAAGAGCATGTTGAACACAGTTCTACGAGTATATTATAAATAGGAGACAGATTTTAGTGAAATATCATTTTTACTTCCTTGCATACCCCTAATTAAATCAGTTCCTTGAAGATAGATTTTGAAATAAAGTCACGTATAATTTTTCGAAAATTTGGGTATTTATTTATTTATTTATTTGTTTTACGTCAAAAAACAGTTAAAACTGCGTATGACGTGCTATGGGGAAATAATTGTGTGCATATTTTCAAAATTCTGTGATCCCTACACTAAGTCATATACTACTTAAATTTTGAAAAAAAAAAAACACTCCCATGTAATAAAATCTATTTTCAAGGATAAATAAGCAATAAATTTTGGCTCTTATCATGTTGTGCTTCGGAGTAATACTTCCTGCCGCGACAACATGGAAACGATCATTTGAATAATTGTCTTTCCCACTGAATTCTAGAAGACGTGCACAGAAAATGAAGTTACATTTATGTCCAGAAGCAAAACAAGGGGCCATCTCAGCATTTGCTCAATGGATCAGGGAAACTGGACGAAAAACCTGATCGAGGTGGGGGTCATTGACCCGGAGGCTGTAATACAAGACTTGTTACAGGTTGTTTATACACATTTATACAGTCCAAATGGTAAATAATGCATTATGTATCATTGTTAAAATTAATGTTACTTTTCTTGTGATGCTCAGTATAGTCTCTAATTGTATAGAAACAGTTATGCAGCAGAAACGATTTCACTTGGGATTTAAACTTTTCTATTGAATTTAATCGTTTAATGTCATCTGGCAAAGTGTTGTAAAATAATGTAAAATAATGTACTTTAAGCATAATTTAAGCATGAAAGTACGAGCGAGGAAGTACGCGTGATTTTAGCACCGCTAGTTTAGCATTGATGTTTGGCAACACCAATGTTTCGTGGTCGATGTCACATATGTCGTGCGGGCGAGGGTGGCGGGCCATGTGAGTTTGCGTAGCTGATGCGCCGCCTTCCTGGGCGACAGCCCGGGGCGAGGGCGAGGGCGAGGGCGAGGGCGATGGCGAGGGGAGGACGCAGTCGTAAAGGGGCGAAAGGGCGGCGGAGGGGGGGGGGCAGAAATGGGTCTCGTGACGGCGGATGTGTGGCGAGTGCGGGGGAGTCGAAACGCTCTGCGCTGCCACACGGTTTCATTGCGGTTCAGTTTCACTTCCAGTCATTCCGATCATGAGACGGAAAAAGACACCGTAGGATTCAAATTAGGCGACGTATATATCCGTCGCCTGGAGGAGAATTCTAGAGGTCGGCTGCTCTGATCTGTAGTTTTCCGTGGTTTCTCCGATCAACACCAGGCGAATGCCGGAGCAGTACCCTACCAAACGGGCCACGGACCGCGCGCGATCATTCCTTCCTCTTCCTTGTCCTATCCTCTCCCATTACACACACACACTATCATCCACAACACCACCACCTATTCCGGGAGAACGGTCGGAAGCTTAGAGCTTGTCCCGACTGGGGCGGTGCCCCGCTGGTGGGAGAGTCCTGGTTAGGGGGTAACCCCACCAACCAACGGTAGGTCGGCGCCGGATCTCGCCATCCAGCGAGGGGAAAATCACCGCCATCTCCCGAGAAAAACATGCACTACACTAACGGGACTAATGACAGAAGCAGTTGACGCTCGCGGAAACACGAAGAAATCAATTAATCAATCAATCGAGTTAAGTAGGTGATGTGCGAAATCGCCCTGGTTGGGACTCGAACCTCAGGACATCCATTGACAACAGTTGTTGCCTTGAGCCGTCTCAACCAGTCTCTCCCTCTCGCAGTCAACATTCATTTTTGAAACTAATTTTCTTCAGGATCGGGCCTGCTCTTTTCTTACTTCCTCACTCGAACGGGAGGACACTGCGTCTAGAAATTCGCTAAAGGCATTTCATTGTTTAATGTCTTCGGGCGCCTAAAATGCTAAGATTATTCTCGTAAGTGCAATGCATGTTTCCCGGGATGTGGCGGTGTTATTACCCAGCTGGATGGCGAGATCCAACGTGATCATTCACATCAGTTTGTACGATGTTTCCCCAACCAGGTAGTTCACCCCTGCGGAACACCGCCCCACCCGGGAGAAGCTCTAAGCTCCCGATCTGTCTCGCGGTATGTGTGGTGCATGTAAGTGTGTGTGTGTAATGGGTGAGGATAGGACAAGGAATAGGAAGGAAATATCGCGCGCGATCTGTGGCCCGTTTGTTAGTGTACTGTTTCGGCATTCGCCTGGTGTTGATGGGACGACTGGACTCGACCTTGCTCTATAGCTCGTGCCGAAAACCTTGCCACTCGAAACCTAGGACGTAGAGTCGTAGGCTTCCGCGACCGGAGTCGTTGAATTCTTGGCTGTCCGGGATTAGCCGCGTCATGGTCGATGGTGCTGACGTTTCGGCCATCTTGCTGTGGCCTTCTTCAGAGCTATACTGCGGCTAATTCCGGACTGTCAAGAATTGAACGAACCCTAGGACCTCCCGGTCCGTGTCAGTGTTGTGGCTTCAATTGATGCCCTGAGCCGCCTAAGCCAGTAGAGCTGGTATTTGGACGTCTGAGTCCCAAAGTCCTCCTTTTTGTGGTGAAAGATCGCTCCCGAGCAACTCGATCGCCTGCCCTCTCCCATCCATTACTGCCTGCCTGTCTGTCTGTCGGGTCCCTCGACGGATTCTCCGCTTATACCGCGTGCAGCGCACGTCTTGGTGGCGCCACCGGGGTGATGGAGGGGGTCTGGGGTGGGGTGGGGTGGGGGTGGGGGAGGGCGGTCTCACAGCGAAATGGCACCGCTGGGTGTCCGCGTTTAGCTGTGAGTGGAATACGAGAGGCTACAACTTCCGGGATCGTGCGTCGGAATGGTTTCTCTTTCCTCGTCTCTTCTCCTCTCTTCTTTTATTCTTTTTTCACCTTATCTTTTCTCTTTTCTCCCCCTTGTCTTTTTCTCTTTTCTCTCCCTTATCTTTATCTATTTTCTCCTCCTTATCTTTATCTCTTTTCTCCCCCTTATCTTTATCTCTTTTCTCCCCCTTATCCTTATATCTCTTCTTCCTCTTATCTTTGTCTCTTTTCTCCTCTTATCTTTATATCTTTTCTCCCATTATCTTTTTCTCATTTTTCCTCTCTTTTATCTACTTCTCTTTCTCCTTTACTCTTCTTCTCTTTTCTCCTTTCATCTCTTCTTCTCTTTTCTCCTTTCATCCCTTCTTCTCTTCTAATCTTCCATTTTCTCCCTTCTTTTCCCCTCTTTTCTCTTCTCTCCCTTCTCTCTTCTCTCCTCTACCACGTATTCTCTGTTTCTTCTCCCCTATTCTTTTCTCTCTTCTCTTCTCATTTAGGGAGATATCTGTAGGCGTAGATCTGCTCCAATCTCACGTTCCACCTGGGGTCGTTTTTGTGACTCCCAGACAGCAGAAAACTGATGATGATGGCTAAGCCATCGAAAGCTGCTCTTATTGAAATAAATAATATTGTTGACAATGACAACGCCTTCAATCATTTCAGAAATTTTATCGCCAGCTTTTAACAAACAGTGAACATTTTATAACCATTGCATTTCAGTAAAAAATAGAAACGTAACTACTCAAAAGCAGAAGCTTATTTGATTATTGAAAAAAGAGATATTTACGAGAATATTGGAGTGCAATATTGTATCTTTAAGGTATTTATGACCAATTTTTTGTCTGATGATTATGGATGGAGTATTATAAAGAAAACGTGAAGGGTTTGATGAGCAATTTGTTTAAAAAGGGTAGATGAAAGAAAAAAAATGGGAATCCCTGATTTAAGTGAATAAAGATGAAGTGATGTAGTGAACTGGTAGATCCATGCTACTGTAGGCATTACTTCAGCACATCAACGGCTGTTTTGTCCGCACGAAATCTTTGTGTAACGCAGTCCACAAACTAAAAGCGAGTGAAATCAAAACTAGCATTTGGTGAAAGAGTCTTTCAGAAGAAAATAATACTTGTCGGCAAAGAAGGTAGAAAAATGAAGAAAGTACTCTAATAGAGCAAGAGGATGGCTATGATTTAAGACAGCATTAAGTCTGGACTGGACGTTAAGTCCGGGCAACGTCAAATGAAGTGTGAAGACAACACAAACGTATCGAAATTTTGAATTCGGGACAACTGGATGCTTTACAGTATCTCTGAAGTATCATAATACTCAATCATAATTGAAAAACTGTATTATATGTTTTAATCATCAGATGTAGTGAACCTCTGATATACTAAACCAAAAATGCAGCAGATTTGTTAAACTTGCAATGCCTCAAGGGCCACAAGTAAAAACTTTACTATGGTTACGGGCAATTTTTTCATTACTCGGGCGATCCACACCTCACTTCCTCATATTGGTGTTCTCAACACTTTGCCCGACTGCTTTGAAACGGGTGGTACGGAATGGAAAGATGCATGATATGAGACCGAGCATGCATAACACTGAGAAACACGTCGGGATGATTTTGAATTTTTGAGTTCACTATCAAAAAAATTCTTAAATCTAAACTGAACCTATGTTTACATTAAAGGGTATATTGACCTCAGCGGGGCACTTGTGCTAGCCACATAATGCTGTCGCTCGACACGGATGAAAGGAACTGTCACTTCTTATTAATAATTTTTCGTGGGACACAGTAAATGGCACCACTGGCTGCTTATTGGACACCCCCCACTCGAGGTTGACTCTACCCACAGTCGCTTGTGGGAGGCGAATGGGAAGGTGGAGTTTTCTAATCCCTTCCGCGACCGGACCGCTGAAGAGTTGCATTTAATGAACGCCCTGAGTCATGAGCGAAACCCGTCTCCGGTCCAATTAACAAAGAGGGCGTCAGAACCAGCCCACCGCTCTCTTCCTGAGGCAGAACTGCTCTCGGAGAGCGTTGCTATTAGCGTCGGAGGAACAAAGCGAAGGTGTCGGATGCAGGTGGGTTCTATTCGGCTTTTCGCTCCCAAACAGCCTCAAAGCCCCTCGCTTGTTTGGCCTGTCGGGGCGAGATTGGGTTTCCACACAAACGCCCGGCCGATATATTTTTTTCGTTTAAAAGTGCATTTATCCACGTTGATTGTCTGTAGGGTATCTTTACGAAACTCAGACCGGTAGTTCAGTGCATCAACTGATGTCACTGCAGCATCTCTGACCGGGAGGGCCTAGGTTCCCACTCCCCACGGCGGCAGGATTTTCGACACTAGCTTTTCAGCTAGGTCGAATTCAGTCGCTGTCTGGAGGAGAATTGTAACAGCCGTGGTTTCTCCGATCACCATCAGGGGAATGCCGCAGAAGTATCCTAACAAACGGACCAGGGATCGCGCGAACCTTTCTTCCTCTTCTTTGTCCTATCCTCTCCCCTTACATACACACCTACACGTACTTCACTACCACATATACCGAGGATAGGACAAGGAAAAGGAAGGAAAGATCGCGCGCGGTCCGTGGCCCGTTTGTTAGGGTACTGCTCCGGCATTCGCCTGGTGTTGATCGGAGAAACCAGGGAAAACTATCGATCAGATCAGCCGGCCGCTAGAATTCTTCTCCAGACAGCGACTGAATTCGACCTAGCTGAAAAGCTAGTGTCGAAAATCCTGCCGCCGTCAGGACTCGAACCTAGGACCTACCGGTCAGAGGCGCTGCAGTGACATCAGTTGATGCACTGAGCTACCGTTACCGGTCTGCTGACCTTAGATGACATGGAAACGTGAAATAATCAATCAATCAATCAATTAAGATTTACTTTTATCCACGTTGATTGTCTATAGTAGAACACAACGAAACGGAAATCAGTTTCATAATAGAACACAAGGCTTCTAATAATCCATAATTTCAAAATTACTGACAATCTTTAGGAGATGTTTTGCGACTACCTACAGTAATATTTCTTCTATATTAGATACTGAAACCGTTATTCAAATACATGGTGAGCTTTTCCGCTCTAGGCATCAGGGGGAAAAGCGACTGACTAACGTAGTATCATAAAGTAATTCAATTTTATGAGTAGTGACGTACAAATATCTATTCGTCGCATTCTAGCTGATTAGAAAATAAGTAAATAAATAAGTAAATAAATAAGTAGAAAGTTAATACGTTATTAATGAATAAGTAGATCTATAAATGAGTTGATTAAGGGGTAATTGGGAATGAACGTGCAAGAAAAAAGTGTAAAAGCGACGTTGCGGACTAGTTTCTGAGGGGCTGTGTCATTTTAGGCCCCGAGGATGCTCAAGAGTGAAAGGATGTGACGTCTTTGCCTGGAGATAAATCGTTTAGAAATTGTTTCGTAGACTAATGTCTTTTCGTCTTTTGACCGAATGTTTTCTGTCAAGTGATTTTTCCTCAGCCTTACCGTATTTTTTTTTTTACCGCGGCTTTTGTGCGACTGTGTGAAGTGAATACCATAATGCGAATAGATAGAATAACGTAGAATGCAGGTTTATAATTGCATAAAGTTCTTCGTACTTACCACAAATAAGTAGGTAGCAAACTTTAAAAAAATGCCGTAAAGATCAAGTTACAATCATCAGAATTAGATCAGAACACACGAAGCTTACTCACCTCCACCTATTACACAAGAATACTCTTCCAATTTGCAATATATGTAATGTACAAATAACAATATTACACATTATCCAGGAATGTCCTAAATACAACCAATCCCGCCAATCAATCTTACAGAACTTTAATGTTGACGCTTTACTTCATTCAAGCACCCAACAAGAAAATATTATAAAATTTTGTAAATCAATTAATGTCTCTAACGAACTGCAATACTGTTTTTTGTGTGTATGCATTGTGTATATTACCATAACATGTGAAATATTTCCAACCACTGGTGCAATTTAAACTGTAATGTAATTCACTGAACTAAAATGTAAAAATGTAAAGAAGTATGTAACCATACTATGAAAATCCCTTATTGTAAACTTACAGAATAGTTGCTTACAACCTCGCAGTTGATGCGACTAAAAATAAATTTAAAAAAAATAAGTAGGTACTGTAATTTATAATGTAATAATCACCTACTAAATACAAGAAATAAATAATAACTTGTGGCTCACATTAATAAGTATAATCAGTACCGTAATAATAGAATTGCTAAACACTTGTTTAGTTTTTCATAACGGATTCTATTCATTTTATTCATTATATTATGTTGCATCGAGTTAACTAGTATCAATACAAGTCATTGACTTCTGAAAGATAAATAATGAAATGTAAACAAAGCGTGTAGTATATAGAACATTTTGTGTAAACTAGATTCAAATATTTGTACCGAACATCTTATTACAATACTTGATTTGATAATTTTCCAATCTCTTATTGTAATAATACATTTTACAACTCTTACATTTCAACTTATTAATATTTATAATAACCTTTATGTTAATACATATAAAAATACATCAAACAACGTAATACGTAATTCATCAAACTTTCAAATACAGTGGAAAATGTCTGCAACGTGTGCTCCTCAGCTGAAAACTCTTTTTTTTTTTTTTTTTTTTTTTTAAATTTTACGTCAAAAAACAGTTAAAAACTGCGTATGACGTGCTATGGGGAAAAGTGAATTGTGTGCACATTTTCAAAATTCTGTGATCCCTACACTAAGTCATATACTACTTAAATTTCGAATTTTTGAAAGGGAGAAAAAAAACCTCCCATGTAATAAAATCTATTTTCAAGGATAAACAAGCAATAAATTTTGAATTTTGAAAGGGAGAAAAAAAAAACAAAAAACTCCCATGTAATAAAATCTATTTTCAAAGATAAATAAGCAATAAATTTTGGCTCTTAATACTTCCTGCCGCGACAACATGGAAACGATAATTTGAATAATTGTATTTCCCACTGAATTCTAGAAGACGTGCACAGAAAATGAAGTTACAGCTGAAAACTCTTGAGGAGTTGTGAGTAACAGACAAGTGAAGTTGTGTTTCTGATGAAGGGGACTCTACTGCCCGCTGCCAGGGGACTTCATTCAGGCAGACTGTGCGGACTTCACAAGAAGAGCACGTCGGCGGAGCTGTCTCTCGGTTTATTTTGCTTCCTGCGCAGGTAGCGAGGATCCAGCAGGCCGCGTCCCGGGAGGCGGGCGAACACAGCGCGATCTGCACATGCGCAGCCGGCAGAGGTAGCTCAGCACCAGCATTGCCATCCTCTCCGACGACACTCAACCGGCTCCAGGGCATCAACTGATGTCACTGCAGTGCCTCTGACCGGGAGGTCCTAGGGTTCCACTCCCCACGGTGGCAGCATTTTCTGTATTAACTCTACCGGGAGAGGTGGCTCAGGGCATCCACTGATGCACTGTGGCTCTGACCGGGAGGTCCTAGGGTTCCACTCCCCACGGTGGCAGCATTTTCATATTAACTCTACCGGGAGAGGTGGCTCAGGGCATCAACGATGTCACTGCGTGCCTCTGACCGGGAGGTCCTAGGGTTCCTCCCCACGGTGGCAGCATTTTCTATATTAACTCTACCGGGAGAGGTGGCTCAGGGCATCAACTGATGTCACTGCTGCGCCTCTGACCGGGAGGTCCTAGGGTTCCACTCCCCACGGTGGCAGCATGGGGGTCTGGTTCCCCCCACGTGGAGCTTTTCTATATTAACTCTACCGGGAGGGTGGCTCAGGGCATCAACTGATGTCACTGCAGCGCCTCTGACCGGGAGGTCCTAGGGTTACACTCCCCACGGTGGCAGCATTTTCTATATTAACTCTACCGAGAGGAGTGGCTCAGGGCATCAACTGATGTCACGGCGGTGCCTCTGACCGGGAGGTCCTACGTGTTCAATTCCTGAAAGTGGCAGGATTTTCTATATTAACTTTATAGCTAGATCGCGTTCAGTCGCTGTCTGGAGAAGAATTCTATCGGCCGGCTGCTCTGATCGGTATTTTTCCGTGGTTTGTCAAATCAGCACCACGCGAATGACGGAGCAGTACTGTAACAAACAGGCGACGGACTACAAGCGTTCTGTCCTTCACCTTCCTTGTCTTATCTTCACTCCTTTAATTACAAACACTTCCACTTACATGCACTGCACTACCAAACATGTAGGGAGACCGGTCGGGAGTTTAGACCTTGTCCCGGCTGGGCCGGTGCCCCGCTGGTGGGAGAGTCCTGGTTAGGGGGAAACCCCACTAGTCGACGGTAGGTTGGCGCCGGATCTCGCCATCCAGTACGAGAAGAACAACAACAACTCCCATGCTATAATATTCACTACATTAACGGCACTTATTAACATAGCAGTTGAGATACCGGAATCCGCAATTCGATCTTTGACGAGTGAATGTAGAGAAGAGTAGTTGTGACACACTTTCACGTGTACGAATATCAAATTAATTATATTATAATTCAATGAAAAATAATCGCCGCTTTATCGCACAGCATTACATAACTTTCTCTTTACTTCATTAGCAGTAGCGAGAAAGTAAAAATGAATCCAAGCAATTTTTCGTACTTAACAACCATCTTGTGACCTGATAAGAATAAAGCAGTTGAAAAGCAATGGGGTCTTTCCAAGACAATATTTTTTTTGTTTTAGTTGTGGTTAATGCCTTACTTTTACGTGGCGAAACTCGATCCATTTTCCGTCTGACCACGCAAATTTCGCTACGCTCCTTTTACCATCTAGCGGAGAAAGAATGTATTATCCTGGGCGCCCAAACAGGCGATTTGAATTTAGCTCAGAGGCTTCTTTTAGGCTTGAGGATCTTTCACTTTCAGTAAATGTACAACATGGGACAGCCGGCTTTACTTCCTCTCCGAAGGAAGGCGTACGAAGTATGTTTTCGCCCTTAAAACTCCACGGTTTCGGTGGGGTTTGAATAGCCATACGTTAACCATTATATCACCGAATCCGCAAACAACATGATCTACAACGAAAGGTGTTGATGAATATTGTCGGAAATCTTCATTCTGGATAAGATTGGACATTAGAGTAAAGTAGAATTTCTTGTTCTTTAGAACTTCAATGGTTAGGTTCAAGAACCTGTTCCGGTGTTCACTTTCTTCTGGGTCTTCGTACATTTCGTCTTCTTCTGTAGTCCACTGTGACATCTGGTAATCTGCTATCGGGCATTCTTCTTAGATGTTCCTACCATCTTTTCTGATTTCATTCAAGTTTCTCCAGCTCTGTCTCGACCCCCAATTTATTTATTATCACGGTATTTTTCTTTTTATCTATGATGTTATAACTTAGAGTGCAGAAGTAGAATTTAAAATAATTTATATGATCAGTTTATTCTCATGAAGATTAGTATACAAAGTTATCATCAAAATTCTGATCTTAACATAGCCTCGGCTGAAAACACCTCACTCGTAATGTAATGTTTTCCGTCCTTATGACGTAAGATTACTATTGTACTAAAAAGCTCTCTTTAATTTAAAAGGAACTGCTTGCAACAATAAATAGACATTCATGTAAAGAAGAGAAGTAATAATAATAATAATAATAATAATAATAATAATAGTAATAGTGATAGTAATTATAATAGTGATAGTAATACCATTAACTCTACGTTTTATGGCTACCCTTCACAGATAGTTTATACTAATAAATACAAGACTTTCACTACACTGCACTTCACTTCTCTTTCTTCTTCTCTATTGATGCCCAACACTTCACAACCCCACCGCCACAGTGCAGTCCGAACGGTACTATGAACGTGATCATATTGTGTATTTAATAATGCAGTGCATTTCAAAGAAGTACTAGTAATAATAATAAAAATAATAGTCTCATTGTTGTGGTATGATTATTTCTTAATGCGCGTTAATGTAAAGCGTCTTTCGAATGCAAGTCGCGAGTGCTGTCCTTGGCGCGTGTACAAAAGGGGCGTGGCGTGGCGGGGGCGGTGGCGGGGTGTGGCGGGGTGGCGGGCGGGGGGGCGGGGCGTGGCGGGCGTGGCGTGGCGGGCATGGTGTGGGGTGGCGGGGTGTGAAGGGACGTGGCGTGGCGGGGCATGGTGTGGCGTGGCGTGGCGGGTGTGGCGGGCGGGGCGGGGTGTGGCCGGGCAAGGCGTGGCGGGTATGGTGGGGTGGGGCATGGCGGGGTGGGGCGGGGCGGGGCAAAGCGGGGCGTGGCGGGGCGGCGTGGCGTGGCGGCGTGGCGTGGCGTGGCGGGGCGTGGCGGGGCGGGGCAAGGCAAGGCGTGGCGTGGCGGGGCGGGGCAAGGCAGGGCGTGGGTGGCAGGGCGTAGCGAGGCATGGCCGGGCGTGGCGGGGAGTGGCGTAGCGTGGCGTGGCGGGGATGGTGGGGCATGGCGTGGCGTGGCGTGGCGTGGCGGGGATGGTGGGGCGGGGCGGCGCGGCGCGCGCGCTGCGAGATGTGCGTGGGCGGCGGCAGAGGCTGGGCGGAGGGGTGGGGGGAGGGGTTCCCCTGGCGGCCGTCAGCTGAAGCTGAGCAGGCGCCGAGACAGACGAGTGGCGTCGGCGCATTCCCCAGGGATTGCGGCATTCCCCAGGGATGGCTTCGGGAACGGCATTGCGTCGCCTCGATTCCCACTACTGCTCGCGAACGCTTGTTTTATTTGGACAGCGGATTTGGGGACTTCCGTAATGTAATGCTTGGCGAATCAAGCAAATCGTGGGAAAGAAGACGTGGGATAAACGCCCGTCCGTGAATTACATGAGGCGATTTTTTCGATTTTTCGACCTCCCTTGGTGAGATGTGAGATTTGGCTCGACCACCTCCCCCTTCTAATCTCACGTGAGAATTTTCAAATGCGTATTTGTAATGTAAATACGTTAATTTGTGATTGATTGCATTGAGATTTATTTAAAAAATATAATTTACTCAATTGTATTTAAGACTAGATATGTCTAGTATTTAGAAAATAGAATGACTGAAATACAATGAATATTATTGCACATCTAAAAATGCTCGGTAATTTTTCTTTAAAATTTCTGTATAAATACAGTTAATGAGGTTTATCTTATTAATGATAAAAGGTTTGGTAATTTTTGTTACATTCTTTTTTTCAATATACTATGCTACTTATTGTAGCATTCACATAACCGCGATAAAAATTTATTGTTCAAGATTTGGCAATATTTTAGTACAGAATGTGTTTTACTTAAATTGTTTCAGTGTTCTCGCAATTTAGCACTGTTCTAGCGAAAAAAAATTATCTGTTATTTGCCAAGACCCCCCCTCTCCCGCACGTAAGATTAGATGAGATTCGTTTGACCCCTCCCCACCCCTAAAGGCCTTACGTAATTTATGAATGGCTCCTAAGAGAGCGGGAGAAGTTGAAGTCAGTGGAGTAGCGTAGTAGGAGGCAGCAAAATTTCACAACAAATAATTCTAAAGTACTGTAAACATTTGAACCATTAATTTTCATATTTTTGTCGCACATACGATTCGGACCGATTGAAATGAGCACGCAATATTTCATTACTTACTCTGTGACTTCTTTAAATGAATGAGTAATAATGATATCTTGCTCACTGTAGCGACTGGCAAAACCGTCTGTACTGACTTGCTGGGATTCCCCATATTTTATTTGTGCTTGGATTGTTTATGGTCAATTTTCAGTGACGATGACTTTTATCGTGCAAATAATAGATTCAATATTGTATGATAACACCTGCAAATTACATTACAGTACGGTACCGGGAGCGGTAGCTCAGTGTTACAACTGATGTCACTGCACTGCCTCTGACCGGGAGGTCCTAGGTGCGAGTCCTGACGGCGGTGGATTTTTGACACTAGCTTTTCAGCTAGGTCGAATTCAGTCGCTGCCTGGAGGAGAATTCTAGCGGCCGGCTGCTCTGATCGGTAGTTTTCTGTGGTTTCTCCGATCAGCACCAGGCGAATGCCGGAGCAGTACCCTACCAAACGGGCCACGGGCCGCGCGCGTTCTGTCCTTCCTCTTCCTTGTCTTATCCTCTCCCCTTATACACACACTTACACTAACATGCACTACACTACCACATATTCCGGAAGACCGGTCGGGAGCTTAGAGCTTGTCCCGGCTGGGGCGGTGCCCCGCTGGTGGGAGAGTCCTGGTTAGGGGAAATTTATTGCTCATAAGTACGTTTAGTGATTGTTAAAGTATTGAACTTCGTTGAAAAATTATTTTTCCTACCTTTTGCTTCGAAAATGCTCCGTTGTCAGCACACAATTAAAGGTGACTTTCGTGGATGGAAAAATGTATAATCAGAGTTTAAAGTATAATTATATTTTGTTCTTCAGGTTATATTAAAAATAAGATACTATTTGGTCATTGTATTTATGCAATTTGATCGCACATTTTTTCTCTATCCTTATCTTTTCATTCCCTTGTTATTCCGTATTTACCTCTATATTTTGGACATATTAGTCTATTCCTGCGGCGTTAGCCGAATTCGTTTACTACGCTCCGTGAAGTCACGAAGGTTAAGCGAATTCGAGACTCGCGGGTTCCTGGTTGGGTGACCGGCCAGGAACTCCGGGATCTAACGGCGTCGAGCCCCTGGCTGAAGAGATAAAAGGCACTGACTGCGACGTGACGAGACTTGACAAATATAGTAATTATTCAGTGTAATAATTACACAATAACGGAGGATTACTCCAGAAAAAAACGCTCAACGCCCGACAAGGGTTAAGAGACGCGTTGCATCAACAATGCTATTCCATAAAAATTCTAGCCCTGCAATAAACTACGGTGCAGCTCCGTCATTGCCGCCGATTTGTCACAGAGATTAGAACGTTACTCAAGTGTTGTCATGTGGGGTGATGGATGTCCGTCAACTTCCCAGAACTTCAAATATTTTAAGAGACATTATGATCTCACTCGAACACAGTCGAGGCTTTGATTCTTTGTTTACCTTTCCAAAGAACATCCTGGATTGCCTGCATTAATGGTCCCCTTAATTTTTTGGCATAAGTATGGTCTACTTTAAATCCTCTTTAACTGACTTCGAATCGAAGAGGTTCTAGAATTTGTCGAATATATTTTTGCTTCCTAAGCTTTAACTTCCGCAAATTATTCCTTATTTAAGTGATTGGTACTTTGCCTTAAATAATGTTATCTCCCGGTAGTACAGTATTGTCTTCCGGTTGCAATGATATTCACATTGTAGGGTTCAAAGATATCATAAATAATTAAATGGAGCAACACGTCGACCGTGCTTACTCGACGGATTCAATTCCACGCTCGGTTTTTTTCCAAAATTAATATTATTTGATGAATCGTAATTAAGTCACATAACGGCCATGCAAATTTGCAAACACCCACTTGCCTATTCAGGAAGTATCTTTTACGAGAACGTATGTCCAATTTTGTAGCAAAATAGTTTCATTCTTTTCAACACATGCTTTCTCTTAAAAAGTTAAACAAACACTCGGAAAAGTAGTACTTCTTTTTCTTTTTGCTTTTCTTCTTTTTCGTTTTGTTTTTCTTCTCTTTCATTTTGTTTTTCTTCCTTTTCATTTTGTTTTTCTTCTTTTTCATTTTCTTCTTCTTTTTTCTTCTTCTTTTTCTTTTTGTCTCCTTTTTCTTAGTCTTCCTTTTTTCCCTTCTTTTTCGTCCACTGCTTCTTTTACCGAGCCCCGTTTTGACGTCCGAGTAAACGGCAAATGCCGGAGCAGTTCAGCACGAGATCTTCACACGAAAGCGATCGTTTTGGAGGTGAACCATAACAGCAACATTTTCACCCCTACCTATACACACACTCACATGTTGTGCACAACCACACATGTCGGGAGCTTAGAGCTTGTCCCGGCTGGAGCGGTGCCCCGCTGGTGGGAATTATCTTGTTGGTGAAAATCCTCACAAGCCGACGCAGGTCGGCACCGGATTTCACCATCCAGCGGGGGAGAACACCGCCACCTCCCGCGATGAAAACATGCACCACACAAATTACCTTAGTAGTTCACGAGCCCGGTATCACCAATCAATCAATAAATTGAGTGCAATTATCAATCAATTAACCAACCATCAATCAATTAACTAATCGCCAATCAATCGACCAATCACAAATCAATCGACCAATCACCAATCAAGCGACCAATCATGAATCAATGAACCAATCATCAATCAATGAACCAATCATCAATCTATCGACCAATCACCAATCAATGAACAAATCATCAATCCATCGACCAATCACAAATCAATCGACCAGTCCATCGACCAATCACCAATCAATGAATCAATCGAATGTAATTTGGAATTGTCCGAGTCCCTCTATTAGCGCGGGTAGCAACGAACGTGCGCGCGCCATCCACACTTTCCTTTCGCCTCGCGCCGAGGGCGGGGGCGGGGGCGGGTGGGGGCGGGGTAGGGAGGTGCTGACGGACATAGAGCTCTCCACTCGGTCACCCGCTGCGAGCCAGGGCTGCCAGCACACACGCACGCAAAGCAAGCGCAGCCTGCCTGGTACAGGACGACTACGCTGGGGGAGCTCAGGGCAACAACTCTTGCCAGGAGGTTCTACACTTGCTACGATTGCGAGTTTTTCACGCTACGATTGCGTGTTTTGCACGCTACGATTGAGTAATTTCCTCTCTACGATTGCGTATTTTCAACGCTACGATTGCGTATTTTCCACGCTACGATTGCATATTTTCAACGCTACGATTGCGTATTTTCCACGCTACGATTGCGTGTTTTCAACGCTACGATTGCGTATTTTCCACGCTACGATTGCGTATTTTCCACGCTACGATTGCGTGTTTTCCACGCTACGATCGCTTGTTTTCCAGGCTACGATTGCGTGTTTTCCATACTATGAATGCGTAATTTTCACTCAAGCTACATAGCTCGGGGTTAAACCTCCGCAAGCCTACTTTCTCATCCTTGTCCCTACCTCTCTCCTTCCACACACTTGCATTTATGTGCACTACACAACCACACGTGTTGGGAGAACAGTCGGGAGCTTACAGCGTGCCAGGCTGGAGCGATGCCCAACTGGGGAGATACATGGGGTGAGAAAACCTCGCAAGCCAACGAGTATGTCGGCGCCGAGGCTCACATTCCATCTGGGAAGAAACGTCTCTCCGGATAGAACATGCACAGAACTAATTCCCTTGGCATCTGGCGCTCCCGGAAAGAACAAAACCTATGAATCAAACGGCAAGAAACTGAATTTCAAAACATTGATTTCTTTCTAAAGGGAGACATGTTTCAAATGATTTCTAAATAGCGTTTATATACACCCACTAATCTTTGCATTTGAAAGTACGCATTGTTCGAACTTAAAAATCTTTCTACATTCGTTTCGCCAAGTTTAGCAACACATTCAGACACGCATGGTCGCGATAGACTGAGACTTTCTTGAGAAGATGTTGACGGAAACAAACGTCGGCAGATGAGTGTTCGTTGGGTTAATTTTACATTTTTATTAAAGTTTAGTTTTTATACTATAAAACAGGGTAATGAAAGCTAATGATAACTCATCTCGAGCCCCCAACCTTTCATATAAAGCAAACATCACGAAATTTGGCTCATTAGAAAACTCAACTTCCTTTCTGCACGAAAATTTTGTTTTAAATAAGAGATATTTGTTGAAAAATCCCATCCAGATCATGCAGGTGCAAACAAAGTCCGCACCTTGCGGCGTGTTAAAGAATGTAGACGTGGATCGTGCGTAAATTTAAAACGGTACGCCGTAAGATCTTAAAATCAGGTTTTTGTGTCCGAAGGTTCCAGTTATATTCATCGTAAAGATTTTTTTAAAGAGAGCTTTTTTAAAGACCCGTTATATTTCGAAGGGAGGTCAGCTCATCTCATCTGAGAATAGAGGCGGAGAACAGTATTTGGAATCCTACTAAAACACATGTTTTGACCTACTTCTCCATCCTAAGAAACTGGGGAGGAAGAGGGGTTGGAATTTGCACTGACAATCAGGTTCTGTTTAATTTCCGAATTAATTGATTGATTGTTTTGTGATTTCGGGGCGCGTCAAGTGCTGAGGTCATCCAGAAAAAAAATTCACAGGAGGGGCACGTTTCTGCTCAGACCCCACAAATATTTTTGAAATTTTTTTATCACTATTGCATAAAAACTTTCTTTCACTCTTTGTTAACAATTGAGAAGTGGTGCTTTGCGATATGCTTACGGCAGTGTACACATTGCCATACCCGTACTTTGTATAAGTCACGGCCACGTAAAACAACTGGATTCAGCAAAAGTAAGCAAAACACTAGAGTTGCATGAATTTAACGTGGCTGCCGCCTCGAATATTGAGAATGATTTCGACAGTAATAACTTGTAAGTTTTCATGAATTCATACTTAAAAAATGTATGCGACTTTTGCAAAAGTGTCTTTGCTGTACTCGTTTCAATATACCAATATTTCATTCACCAAATTTTTACCTCAACCTAACCGTCTCGTTTGATAATTCTTCTTTATCGTATCTTAATAGCAGGTGTCACGATAAATATTGGGTAAATTGCGATGATTGTAAGGAATACTGCAAAGAGAACGTCTCTAAAATAACTCTTCTTACGATAGGGAGAGAGAAATGTGACGAAATGTGACGAAATAGTGACGTCAGTTGCTCTGTCGGAAGTTGTCGCTCCGAAGTGTGAGTACATCCTGCAGATTCTCTTAACATTGAGTCACGCGGAAATCATTTCTCCGAGTAGCGGTTATTCGGCGATGAATGCAAATAAACAGGCGCGCGATGATGTTCCTGTATTTTAATTTCAGCCGCACGGCAGAGCTTCGCTCGCAGTATGGTGACGCTGCCCCACGCGACATCGCTTCCCCAAAATCACCGCATGATCAAAAACGTAGGTGCAAAACGCTACTTTTCAGAATCACCCACCGGGAGCGGTAGCTCAGTGCATCAACTGATGTCGCTGTAGCGCCTCTGACCGGGAAGTCCTAGGTTCCCACTCCCCACGGCGGCAGGATTTTCGACACTGGTTTTTCAGCTACGTCGAATTCAGTGGCTGTGTGGAGGAGAATTCTAGCGGCCGGCTGCTCTGATCGGTAGTTTTCCGTGGTTTCTCCGATCAACACCAGGCGAATGCCGGAGCAGTACCGTACCAAACGGGCCACGGACCGCGAGCGATCTGTCCTTCCTCTTCCTTGTCCTCTCCTTTCCCCTTACACACACACTTACACTAACATGCACTACACTATCACATATTCCGGGAGACCGGTCGGGAGCTTAGAGCTTGTCCCGGCTGGGGCGATGTCCCGCTGGTGGGAGAGTCCTGGTTAGGGGGAAACCCCACTAGCCGACGGTAGGTCGGCGCCGGATCTCGCCATCCAGCGGGGGAAGACCACCGCCATCGCCCGCGAAGAACATGCACTACACTAACGGGACTAATGACCGAAGCAGTTGACGCGCCCGGAAACACGAAAAAATCAATCAATCAATCAATCTAAGTCTCTGACCGGTGTCCCGACATATGTGGTAGTGTACTGCATGTGAGTATGTGTGTGCAAGTAAAGGGTGAGAATAGGACAAGGAAGAGGAAGGAAAGATCGCGCGCGGTCCGTGGCCCGTTAGTTCGGTACTACTCCAGCATTCGCCTGGAATTAATCGAGGAAACCACGGAAAACTTCCTATCAGAGCAGCCAACCACTGGAGCAGTCAACCATCAGAGCAGCCAACAATTCTCCTCCAGGCAGCGGCTGAATTTGACTTAGCTATGTAATTAGTGTCAAAATTCCACCACCGTCGGTAGTCGAACTCGGGATTTCTCGGTACGAGGCTCTGTAGCGTCAGCGGCAACGCTGGCTGCGAGCCAACTCTGCTGGTATCTTTGCGTGGACATGCTGAAGCCCGCATTTTAGCTATCACTTCCGCGAAATTCTTTGATGATCAACACATGTGTGAAGGGTCTTTTCAAAATCTGGCAGTGTTTTTATTCCTCGTTAAGATGAGTATCGCTTCTGAAAACAAGAACCTTGTGGGTTTAAGCCATGCAGAAATGAAGGTACAAAGATGCTGCATAAATAAATAAATAAATAAATGGTTGAACTTCACCGGATAAAGGCGAATGAAAGAAATTACACCCACTTGACATTCACGTTAAATAAATACTCCTATTCCTCAGAACAGATTAATAATTAGGCTATTTGCTAGTCTACTACAAACACGCTTCTGAGAAATCCATTTTTTACGATTGACCTGCAACACTCACGTTTTTACCGAAACTCAAGGGGATAATAATGTGAAAAAGTTTTTCATAATCCAACTTTATCACTATGGTGACGTCATTTTACATTCTTTGATTTTACGCTCAGTTTTTCCTACTGTAACAATTTTTACGCTATTTTGAAGAAGCAAAATAATACTTGAAGTGCTAATTTGTAAACATTTATGGTAATAACTATAATATTAATAATTTATTACAGCAAATGAGCGTATGCTTGCTGGCAGTTAAGCAAAACAATACAAATATAAACATTTAATAAACATACATAAATTATTAAACAGATTCTTGCAAATAATATAATAGATGGTCCCAGTGGTTTCAGTGCACGCTTTATATAATGATGTGCAGCTACTGCAATGACTAAAATACCGAATGTCTTACATACATTTTTATCTTGTTTCAGGTAAGAAATCAAAGAGAGATGGATCGAATACTGAACCGTAAGTTAAAACAGCTATTTGTGGATATGTTGGTTAAGTTCATTTTGAATTTTCTCGGCCATGTTGCACTGGAAACAAATGCACATCGCGGCGATAAAAGGCGAAACGCGGCGAAAATTGCCTTTAATTGCAGAAGGCAAATGTAATTATTACATTTCATTGGTAGACATCTCATGAGTGAAATGTAAATAAACACAAGAGTTAGAATAAATAAATAAATAAATAAACACAATAGTTAGAATAAATAAATAAATAAATAAATAAATAAACACAATAGTTAGAATAAATAAATAAATAAATAAAAAATAAATAGCGAGCTATTCCAAAAATATATTTTTTAAAATAGAGATTCTGAAATAACAAAATGCACAGAACATAACAAGCGTAACATTAAAAATTTTATTACCTACCTAGAAAGTCTTTATGTTTTAATATGTTTGTTCTATTAAGTAAAAAAGTAAAGAAAATACATAAATTACTCACTTCTTTTCATTCTGCTCTTTGCAACATAACAGTATTACTTCTAGAAATGTGATCCTATGCTAAAATGAAGTAAATTAAACGTAAAAACCGGCTTACCAGTTGAATAATAATGCTATTCTGGTACTCTGTGTGTGTATGTATGTGTGTATGTGTGTGTGTGTGTGTGTGTGTGTGTGTGTGTGTGTGTGTGTCAACGACGGAAACCAGAATAAATTGCAATGTAATTGAAGGAAATGCACATTCATAAACTAATGATACGTGTATTTAGTAAGATACTACTAACATTTTCTGCATTTTGGGTTAAACCATATTCTGTTTTTAAGACACGAGCGAATAAATATTTTGAACATTTTCAGTTCTGGTGGTCTTTTTCACGGGAACACAGTTGGCAAATGTGTATTCCGCATCCTAGGCACAGGCAGTTCACTGCATTTCGCCTTGAGGAAGGTCGCCGACACGTTGGCACCTGTGAGGCGGCCGGAACGTTGGCACCTGTCGTCTCCCGGACAGTCAAGTAGCTACTGATTGATTGATTGATTTTTTCGTGTTTCCGGGCGCGTCAACTGCTTTGGTCATTAGTCCCGTTAGTGTACTGCATGTTTTTCTCGGGAGATGGCGGTGATCTTCTCCCGCTGGATGGCGAGATCCGGCGCCGACCTACCGTCGGCTAGTGGGGTTTCCCCCTAACCAGGACTCTCCCACCAGCGGGGCACCGCCCCAGCTGGGATCAGCTCTAAACTCCCGACCGGTCTCCCGGAATATGTGGTAGTGTAGTGCATGTTAGTGTAAGTGTGTGTGTAAGTGTGAAAGGATAGGACAAGGAATGTGAAGGAGAGATCGCACGCGGTCCGTGGCCCGTTTGGTAGGGTACTGCTCCGGCATTCGCCTGGTGTTGATCGGAGAAACCACGGAAAACTACCGATCAGAGCAGTCGGCCGCTAGAATTCTCATCCAGACACCGACTGAATTCGACCTAGCTGAAAAGCTAGTGTCGAAAATCCTGCCGCCGTCAGGACTCGAACCTAGGACTCCCGGTGAGAGCCGCTGCAGAAGTAGCTACTGACTCCTTTCTCGGAAGCATGCGCTCTCACAGACGGACAAATCGTCTAGATCCGCCAGTGCGTGCAGGCATGGGTTTACGAGAATGCTGGAGTTCCCACAATGTGATATTGCATTCCCAGGGTTTCGATTTTTATGTGAACATTCTATTAGCGTTGAAAGACGAATCTATCACTTGGGGTTCAGAAAATTTCGAATAATAGAAGGCCTAAAAGATTAAACAGAAACTTTTCAGCTAAACGCAGTTGGAAGGAAATTAGTGGTGCTAAAACAGCACACACTTTCTCACGCGTATTTTCACACAAAATTACGCGAAAAGTATCCATGATTGCGAAAAATTTTACATGAACTTATTTCAAAATATATCTTTAAGGAACAGGTTTAATTAAGTAAAAAATCTCTATCTTCATAATTGTACATGTACGAAGACGCCGAAAAAATTTTGATTTTTTCAGTTTTCCAAATTTCAGACTTTTTTAACGAATAAAATGAAACTTGCACCATTCTCGTAAACGTCCATTACACTATCCAACAACAAAATGTAATAAAAAATGATGAAGCCATTTTTCTGAAAATGACTCAGGGGTCGGGTTTCAAATTCAAGGGGCCGTGACCTCAACCATATCGATTGGGGAACGTCAATTTTGGAGAAAATCGGCTGAACGGTTTAGCCTCTGGTGTTGTTCACAGACGGACGGACAGACTGACAGACGTTTTGCCGTCATTCGATTTTTCGGTATCACAGACCCGCAAAACATGGATTCCGGCTGCACCACATGTTAAAGGACTTTTTCGAAATTTAGCAAATTAATTTATTCACTTTTTCGTTACCAGGGCCTGTGTTAAGAGTTTTTCTGCCGAAAATTCGCCGTTTTTCCCCTCAGCATTACGTAACTTTCTCTCTACTGCGTAAGCGCTAGCGAGAAGGTAAAAGATGTAATGTTTAGGGCCACGAAACCATTTTCTCGTAAACCGAATGTATCTTTCAATCTTGCGTTGTTTTCTGATCCCCTCTCTCTTTCATTCTAACTAAATTCCTTTCTTCCCTCGTGGTTACCAAAAAACAAGTGCTCTTTAAATCCGAGATAGTGTTACATTTCCAAATTTTCTTGCCCGTGTCTTCTGTGGGTTTTTGTTTGCTCTCATCTGCTCCGCATCTTGTGAATTCATCCAAGTTCCGGGATTGCGTATGTCTTTCAAGGCAGTAGGACACTTCTCTCGTGGTTCATTTATTGATAGCCATAATCCTTTTCTTAAATAGCTATTTATTATTCTTGTTCGACAATATTATGACGTGCAAGGATTTTTAGGTCACGTAGTTTACATAATACGTTTTTGAACTACATTTCATCGTACATGTAAAAACTAACTACTAAGGACACCCAGGAAGGGTCAGAAAAATACATTGAATATTTGGAGTACAAAATAAATGTTGAATTTAGGGATGTTTGAACCTGTTTTATAGATAATTAAGGAGGATGTAGTAGGTCTTGATTTGATTCATGGAAAAAGATTTACCTAAAGTGTACAAAGGAGTAACAGAGCAAGATGAAAGAGGAGTGTTGAAATGGAGAGAAAGTTTAAGAATCCAAGTTTTTAGAGGTTCTATAGATAATTCTTTTAAAATTTATTTCTGATATACCAGGGACCTTTTGAAACATCTCTTAAGAATTTGTTTTGCTGTACTTCTAGTTTTCGGAGGCTGCTTTTAGCGGAACCTCCCTCTATGAGGCAGGCGTAAGTCAGAGAAGGTTGTATAATATATTTAAATATTATTAATGCTGAATCTATTGATAATTTTGATTTTCTATTTATGAATGGATACAATTTTAATATTTTTATATGTGTGTTATTAGCTGTTGATGTTATGTAGTTTTCCAGGTTAATTTAGTATCTATTTGAAGTCATTCATAATACTAGTCATACCTAGGTATACATTTTTGTGGCCTTGGTAAATTTGTGGCCCGCCAATGGTTATTAGACAAATGTTTAAGTCGTCGGATCCGCGTCTAGGCACGTGCCATGTCGGAATTAACTCCCTGTTAAGTTTAGTTTTAAGGATTTGTTTCTTGTCAATTCAGAAATTCAAACCCATATCAATGTGTTTAATTGCGTTATGTTTAGTAATTAGATTGTTTCTAATATAATTGTTTTTAAATATTGTATGTGTACGATGAACTAAAGTTCAAAAAGGGATTATGTATATAATGTGACCTAAAAATCCTTGAACGACATAATATTGTCTAACAAGGATAATAAAAAACTATTTAAAAAAGGATTACGGTTAACAAAATCATTCCAATGTGTTTAACGCGCCATGTCGGCATCAACACCGCCTATGATAGAAAAATAGGTTAAGTTGACATTTAAGGATTTTTTTCTTGTCAATTCAGAAATTCAAAATCATACCAATGTGCATAACTACGTTATGCCATGCATAATCCCCCCCTTTCAGAGCATTCGGGCAGAATGCCAATTTCAACAATACGGGAGCACGTGTGGGTGGCCAGAGTAAGGAAAATACGGCCCGCAACCATATTAAAGATTTGAGTTGTGGCCCTAGAGGCCTTTGATGTTGGGCACCCCTGGTCTTCTCTATAATACTTTCTCCTTAATACTTCATAGTAACATTTAGAGAGGATTATTTGTGAATTGGCCCAAGGATTGGAAGCGTGAATGAAAATAGAATAATTAAAATGCCCCATGTGTATTTATTGGAACAATCGTTTTCTTTTCTACACATAGGTAAATAAGCGCAAAGCGTTAAGAGAAATTTCCTTATTTCACTGAAGAAAACGAAAGAAACTCAGAAACCTCGCTTCAAAGCCTTGTAATTGCAATGGCTGTTGTTCCACCAAACACTAGAGAATAAACAGAAGACCTCAAACAACATTGGACCTATTCAATTGAGGAAAATCGACTTGAGGCGAGAGCTGGGAATAGGTCTCAACGATATTCAAGCGCATACGGGTAAATTATGCAATTGTGTTTCCTGTTTAGTATTCTATGTTACTAATTTGCATTGTGTGCAGAAATTGGTTGAAAACATAGCCTCGGGCTATGTGAGATATGAGAAAGGATTCGTTAAATATCTAGAAACTGGGGGAAAATACAAAAAGAAGATTACAGTTTAGATTTTTAATCAAGAATGCAAATTAGTGTTATTCCGATTCTTCTCATGAAGGGTGTACCTATTAAATGTTCATATTTAATGCATCACTGTTTACGACATATCAAACATGGTTCGAAGTAAGAACCTCTCCTCATTAAATACTTACTATTCGTATTGCGTTACGGAAGAGATAAGTTTGTGATATTCTTAGTGTGTAAATAACTACTGAAATGAAAATAAGCACATATATTATACATTCTTTTTTATGCAATTGTTAGGAGCCCGTTCATTTTGTAAACAATAAATATACAATACAAAATAATGTAATTTGAACACTTTTTATCAAACTCAGTCAATTATGTGTACAACGAATAATATGAGACTATCACTGTTGCTTTTAACTTAGCGCAATAATCTGCGACGTAGACAAATTTTATTTTTGATTTATTTAACATCAAAACAGAAAATGTGTTCAACGTATATGGGGGGGGGAATACATTTTGTGCACATTTTCTTTGACTCTGGAATCTCTACTGAAGATTTATTTTGAATTATATATGCAGATTTATATATTATATTATTAATTATATTACATTGAATTATATATGCAGGTTTGTATATTATATTATTAATTATATTACATTGAATTATATATGCTGGGAGTAACGAGCGTTATTGCCAAGAATTGATAAGAATATATTTATTTATTTATTTATTTATTTTACGTCAAAAAACAGTTGAAACTGCGTATGTATATTAGCTCCGTTGCAATAAATACTGCACAGATAAATGAGCTACAGATTTGTACTATTACCTATTTTCGAGCTTGAGGTGAACAAGTCCCATTACTGACGCAAGAACAGGGAGAACGATTTGAAATACTATATTCCTGATTGAGTTCAGGAAAAAAGTGCACTGATGGTGAAGCTTCATTGATGTCCAGCTGCAAAAGAAGGGGCTCAGCTGTAAATAGATTCCCTAAAAATGCTCACGAGCTCAATTTCGTGCACAAATAAACGATTTGAAGAAAACAACCAATAAATCACAACAACGTCCAATGCTTTTGAGCCAATTTGCTGAATCTCTTTCATAAAGCAATATTTATCTCCACTAGACGCTTGTTTTAGATCAAAGAAATTTGTTCCTCGCTCCAACCGAATAAAATACCCGGATATTAGTGCAGTCCATTTGCTATCTGTCAACATTTTCAAACTTTGTGAACACTTTCTTATTATGTTGCGGGAATCAACTTCCTCGAAGGTTCTCGTTACAGCGTTACAGATCGCACATGTCATCATTAGAGATAATATCATCGATCCAACACTCGCTTAATTAGTTTAAATTGATCTCACGAAGACGTACATTGAGGGGGAAGTCTTTTCACAGAGAAGACGTTTTCATAGCGATTTGTTCCGAAATACGTTGCTTGTCATTTATTACAAGCAGTGTAGCAGTAAATAATAAGAATCAGCAGGTCTAACGCGAAAACTCCACTCTTCGCAAATATCTGTTTTAAAAGTGAAAATTACATCATAATAGAACATAAAATTAGAACGGCAAGACTTTAAAGTGTGCTTAACATTATAGAACAGGTACCGTGTTTAAGTAACCTTTCTAATATCACTGAGAGCTGAGATAAAATTGCAGAGAAAAATCAAACAATATTTTTAATTTTATCGTGGTAGATCATTTATGACATTTTCCTTCAATTTTATTTTTCATGGATTTTGAGTTTCTGCACTTTTCTAACCAGATATTTCAAGATGTGGGAGCGGCGAAAAGAACTAAATTTCCAAAAATTTAATAGTAAGTTCAAATGATACCTTTTGGTAGAATTCTGTTTCCCCGAAATATAATTCAAGCCTCCCCTTCTCCTCTTGTCCCCTTTTTACTTTCTCGCCCTTACAAAGGTAGTTCGTAAGAACAGAAAGTTATGTAATCGTGCGTCAGAAAACGGCGAATTTTCGCAGGAGGACACTCATTGCAGGGCCCTGGTTTTCGCACTTATGAACGTTCCTGACCCACAAACCTGTTTTTAAAGGCCTAGGGCGCATTTTTTTCGAGCTAGACGTGATTAAAAGGTATGACGCAGTAATTTGTGTTATCTCGTAATTTGAAAGAAAATAATTTCGTTCGTCTTAATAGCTAGATAGAGAACTGGCGAGTAATTTCTTATCCAGTAGTAGCAGATGGTTTCCTATGAATAGTCAAAAAGCAACATTTATAAAAATGGGTTTATATCTCCGGTTTCATTTGTAGTTGCTGCTTTGAGGATTTCAATTCTGAGTAGTTTCGTATGCCTGAATTCACAGGATCAGATTCAATGTTGGTTATCTGGCACCACTTCGCCCGGTAGCTGGGTCAGTGCTTTTGGCCGGATGATCTTCTGGTTCGTCTCCGAGGCTCCTGGAATCCATTCCAGGCGAATGCTGCAGCAGTCGCCTTAACAAAGAGTCACAATCGGCGCTTGATTCTTCCGTCCCAAACCTACTCCTACTCCATTGCTAGGCCATAGCTGGGGATGATAGAATTTAAAACTTTTAATTTAAAAAAATTGTATTTTGTATACAAGTCTATTGCATTTTATTGCACTTTAAACATGAAGATACAGAATTTTGTAGCATTTATTGAGAGCATTACTACAAGTATTAAGTGAGGTACTTGGAGATAAAAAAATGTTTTGATGCTTTTTAGATTTTTTCATTAAAATCAAGTAATAAAAGAAACTATTATAATACTTCATGTGTGAACTTCAACAAATATTTAAAGAAGTAATTTTAAAGCCATAGAATGATTTCTATCTTTTATAGAACTACAAGCTTCTGAAGAACACTATTCAAAAAGAGGAAAGGAATTGTGTTGAAATTTGTAAATATTTATTAAAAGGACCCAATTTTCTTTTAATAGGTCATATATTTTGTTAAATGAAATCAATTTATATAAATACCTATTATCAATATATAACTCAATCAGTGAAAATATTAACTGAGAGTATGTTTCAATGCTGTCTTCTTTCGTCCCATTTCTTCAAATTTTCTTCCCATTCGTCCCATTTCTTCAAAAATGTTTCACTGATTGAGTTATATATTGATAATAGGTATTTATATAAACTGATTATCATAATCAATTAAACGATATTGACTGAAAAATTGTTGAGTTTCTATACACCTGGTCACTGTCAAATTAAATGTTTTCAAACATCGATGTGTTGTTGTCGATGTGGCATACTTAGAGAGCAAACACGAAAGAAACCATAAAATGCAATTTAGCAATTATATCCCAAATTCACGATCATTTCTCACATTGTACGTGATTTCGATTTTTTTAAACCAATTTTGCATTTTATCGCACATTGACATCCTTCAGAAATATATTGCGCCAACAGTCAAATATATAATTCCTAATTTTCTCAGCGTTCGGTAACATTTCACATTTTTATCAATTGGTAAAATCTACCAGCTCTTGTCTGGTGTTTGGCTGGTATATCTTGCAACTACGTTGTGTGCTGTCCAGTCACAAACTCCTCGACAGCACTGGGATTGACTGATTGGTCGTAGTCGTGCGGCGCGTCAATTGCGATGTTCAATAGTCCCTTAAGTGTGATGCATGTTATATCTTGGAAGGGGGCGACGTTCTTGCCCCGCTGGATGATATCAGCCTCCGACCTACAGGTTGGCTTGCGGAGTTTTTCCCTTTAATACCCTTAATACTCTCATATCCCCTTAATACTCTTAAATCACAAACAGCAATAGATCAAATTATAATTAACAAAACCACAACTAGATAGAAATAATAACGAATAATCTAGGTTACAGTGACCACGATGCACAAATTCTTACAATTACTAATAACATGAATACTGACACAATAAATAAAACACGCATGTGCAGAGCATTTACTACACTTAACATAAAGTTATTTACGGACTACTTGCTGAAAGAATCATGGGAGGCAGTTTATAACGCTATTGACACAAATAAAAATATAATTTATTTTTCTCAAAGCTTTCATTTCTCTTTAACGCATGCTTTCCTATTAAAAAGAGAAAATTAAACATTTCACGAAAAAGTAATACTTGGATCACAAAAGGAATTAGAACATCGTGTAAAAATAAACGTACTCTCTACTTTATTTCTAAACGTCATGACGTATCTCAAGATTTCTTATCTATTTTAAAAATACAAAACATTGTTACGAAAAGTCATAAGACAGGCTAAAATCATGAAAAACGATCAGGATATTTTGAACTCAAATAATAAAACAAAAGCAATGTGGAATATAATAAAAATACTACAAAATCAACTAGAAAACCCGTAGAGAATGTTGTTTTAAAATATAACGATATAAATGTGAACGATCCGGCAACAGTGGCTAATCTCTTTAACCAATACTTTTCGAGAATTGCTGCCGATCTCACTAAGGGTCTTCAGGCACAAAATTCAAAAACAGACAGTTTAAGTATCTGCCCTAGCAGGGCATTGCCCCGCCCGGAGCAAGCTGTAAACTCCGGACATGTGCGGCTGTGTGGTGCAGGCAACCGTCGGAGAGCGTGTGTGTGTGTTTGTAAGGGGAGAGGAGGGGTCAAGGATACAAACAACTCGAATAGTCCGCAGCTCGTTTGTTGTTGCGCTGCCATTCGCCTGGTAGTGGAGATAAAGCCACGGAAAAAGTCCGATCGGAGGAGCTAGCAGTTAAAAGTCCCCCTCCCCGCAGCTGTTGAATTCGACGCAGTTGCGTACGTAGGGTAGTCTTGAGCAACCGCCCTCGTCGAGACTTGGTCACTACGACCTCGCAGTTAGTCACGGATGTTCATGCACTAAGCCATGACTGCTTGGTAAAGTGAGGGAGGGCAGATTGGGTTGTACCGAGTCGTGGTCGGGAGTTGGTCCCCTTCGGAACTTGGTCAGTAGGACCTCGCAGTTAGTCACGGATGTTCTTGCACTAAGCCATGACTGCTTGGTAAAGTGAGTGGGGAGTAGATTTGGTTGTAGCGAGTCGTGGTCGGGACTTGGTCCCCTTCGGAACTTGGTCAGTAGGACCTCGCAGTTAGTCACGGATGTTCTTGCACTAAGCCATCCATGACTGCTTGGTAAAGTGAGTGGGGAGTAGATTTGGTTGTAGCGAGTCGTGGTCGGGACTTGGTCCCCTTCGGAACTTGGTCAGTAGGACCTCGCAGTTAGTCACGGATGTTCTTGCACTAAGCCATGACTGCTTGGTAAAGTGAGTGGGGAGTAGATTTGGTTGTAGCGAGTCGTGGTCGGGACTTGGTCCCCGTCGAGACTTGGTCAGTAGGACCTCGCAGTTAGTCACGGATGTTCTTGCACTAAGCCATGACTGCTTGGTAAAGTGAGTGGGAGTAGATTTGGTTGTAGCGAGTCGTGGTCGGGACTTGGTCCCCTTCGGAACTTGGTCAGTAGGACCTCGCAGTTAGTCACGGATGTTCTTGCACTAAGCCATGACTGCTTGGTAAAGTGAGTGGGGAGTAGATTTGGTTGTAGCGAGTCGTGGTCGGGACTTGGTCCCCGTCGAGACTTGGTCAGTAGGACCTCGCAGTTAGTCACGGATGTTCTTGCACTAAGCCATGACTGCTTGGTAAAGTGAGTGGGAGTAGATTTGGTTGTAGCGAGTCGTGGTCGGGACTTGGTCCCCTTCGGAACTTGGTCAGTAGGACCTCGCAGTTAGTCACGGATGTTCTTGCACTAAGCCATGACTGCTTGGTAAAGTGAGTGGGGAGTAGATTTGGTTGTAGCGAGTCGTGGTCGGGACTTGGTCACCTTCGGAACTTGGTCACTAGAACATTGCAGTTACTCACAGTTGCACAAAGCCATGTCAGAAGGTAAAGTGGTGGAGAGTAGATTTGATTGTACCGAGTCGTGGTCGGGACTTGGTGAGTAGGACCTCGCAGTTAGTCACGGATGATGTTGCACTAAGCCATGTCTGCGTCGTAATGTGAAAGGTTTAGTTGTACCGAGCCATGCTCCGGATTTGAACTCGCGGTCAGAGTCTGTCAGCCCGGTAGAGTGGGTGAGTGGGTAAGGCCGCTGCGCTCAACAAGTGCGGTCGCTCCTTGGGGCAGAGCGCTCGAGAGGCCGGGGGCGATCGATGGCCCCCACGCGCCTCCACAACAGCCCAGCGGCGCCGCCTCGCCAAACACGCCGCCCCCACCACGCACCCGCAACGCCCCGCCACGCCCCTCCACGCCCCCGCCACGCCCACGCCACGCAACCGCCACGCACCCGCCACGCACCCGCCACGCACCCGCCACGCTCCCGCCACGCCCCGCCACGTCCCCGCCACGCCCCGACACGTCCATGACACCCTCCAACACGCCCCGACACGGCCCTGCCATGCCCCCACCACGCCTCCGAAGCGCCCCCGACACGTTCCCGACACGACTTCGACACGCCGCCGACACGTCCCAGACACTCACGCGTTTCCTCGCTCTGCCACGCTCCACACACCATTCTTCTAGCAGCCGCACTGCCTCGTCGGGATCTGCCATGCACACTGGCCTGCTCCCCTCGCCCCCCACCCCTCGCTGCTCTTGACCACCCCCCCTGTGCCTCCCTCCCGCTCCTCATACCTACCCGTTATTAGTGCCTGTGACCTCCTCTGCCCGTCCTTTCTTCCCGCCCCCGCCCCCCCCCCGGCCTCCGCCCCGCCGCTCTCATTCGCTTGACCAGCCGTCTCTACTCCACCCCGCCCCCTCCGCACCCAGCTCGCCTCCCGCCGGTTCAGTCGCCGCCTTCCGCGCGACCGGCCCAGCTCCCACGCACCACCCGCTGCCTTCACTCCACCGCCCGTCCCTCCTGCCCGTCCCTCCTGCCCGTCCCCCCTGCCCGTCCCCCCTGCCCGTCCCTCCTGCCCGTCCCCCTGCCCGTCCCCCTGCCCGTCCCCCCTGCCCGTCCCCTCTCCGAGTCCCCCTGGCCGTCCCCCCTGCGCGTCCTCCTGCCCGTCCCTGCTGCCCGTCCCCCCCGCCCATCCTCCCTGTCCGTTTACCCTCCTCGCCACTCGTTATCCATCAGTCGTCGTCCTGGGCGTCCCCGCTGCCGTCCTCACTCCCTTGCTTCCCGCCTCCACAGCCCCGCCCCCTCGCCCCAATCGTTACTCCCCCCCTTCTGTGTCATCTGAGGAAATTGAGGAGGCGGCTTCTCCAAGTGGGCGCTCTCACACAGCGACGACGACCGTCGCTCCGTACAAAAGCGGCGAACGACAGCGATGCAGGAGGCCGGACGATCGATTTCCGTGTCCGCGTGCTACAACCGCTATGCTCATTTGTCCCGTAAGGGTAATTCATGTTACATCGAAAGAGCTGGCGGTGTTGTTTCCCCGCTGAGATGCGAAGTCCACATACGCGCCCGTCAGAACTCCTGACATGAGTGGTTCGCTGTGTGTGTGTGTTTTAAAGGGGAGAGTTGTGGACGAAGAAGAGGACGCGAACATCACGCGTGGTGCAATGCTTCTTTTTTAGCGTCCAGCTCCAGCATTCGCGTGCTGTTGATCGGACAAACCACGTTAAACGGCCGTAGACAGAGTAGAAATTCGATGTAAAAATCCGCCATCGCCGAGACTCGAACCCTAGGACCTACCGATCAGTCGCTGCAGTGGCAACAGCTGTTGCTCTGGGTTAACTCAACCGGTGGAACTTTCAAAGAACGCAAGGAGAAAGTGTTCTGATACAAACACCCCCAGAAGACACGTTACTAGATAGTTTGAGTGGCTGTTTAAGTTATCACTGTATTAACTTGTCTTGTGCATTCCCAATTCATGTGTCATGTTGGAAAGAGAAACCGGATTCATGCCCTAAGCTATGTAAGACAATGGCTCAGGGCATCGACTGATGTCATTGCAGAGCCTCTGATCGGGAGATGGTAGGGTTCTACACCCTACGGTGGCAAGAGTTACAATAGTTGATTTCAGTCGCTGTCTGGAGGAGAATTCTAGAGTCCGGCTGTTCTGATCAGTAATTTTCCGATCAACATCAGGCGAAAACTGGAGCAGTACCGAAATAAACGAGGCTTGAACTGCGCGATCTTTTCTTCTTCTTCCTTGTTCCATTCTTTCCCCTTACTTACTACTTATATTTACATTCACTACACTACCACACATGTCAGGAGGTCAGTGGGGAGCTTAGAGTTTGACGCGGTAGTTCAGTGCATCAACTGATATCACTGCAGTGCTTCTAACCGGGAGATCCTAGGTTCGAGTCCTGACGGCGGCAGGATTTTCGATACTAGATTTTCAGCTAGGTCGAATTCAGTCGCTGTCGGGAGGAGAATTTTAGCGGCCGGCTGCTCTGATAGGTAGTTTTCCGTGGTTTCTCCGATCAACACCAGGCGAGTGCCGGAGCAGTACCCTACCAAACGGGCCACGGACCGCGCGCGATCTGACCTTCCTCTTCCTTGTCCTATCCTCTCCCCCTTACACACACTTACTCTAACGTGCACTACACTACTACATATTCCGGGAGACCGGTCGGGAGCTTAGAGCTTGTCCCGGCTGGGGCGGTGCCCCGCTGGTGGGAGAGTCCTGATTAGGGGGAAACCCCACTAGCCGACGGTAGGTCGGCGCCGGATCTCGCCATCCAGCGGGGGAAGATCATCGCCATCTCCCTAGAAAAAACATGCACTACACTAACGGAAATAATGACCAAAGCATTTGACGCGCCCGGAAACACGAAAAAACCAAACCAACTCAACACAATCGTGAAACCATCGACAAATGGGGTTGGGAGGTACTGCCTCATACCCTTACAGCCCGGATTTAGCACCATCTGATCTCCATTTGTTTCGTCCAAAAAACAAGGAATTACGTGGAAAGAAGTTCCAGAATAATGAGAATATCAAAAAATCTGTGGGAAATTGGTTCAAATACCAAGATAAAAAGGTCTTTGTAGCGGGTATGAAAAAGCTGGTAATCTGCTGGGACAAGTGAATAAATGTTGATGAGAATTATATTAAAAACTTGGAAAAATCTTGTTTTGCAACAATAAACCTTCAATTTTCCAGATCGATTTGTCTCTTTAATTATTGAATGCCCCTCGTAAGAGTAGAGTATTATGGGAAAATATTTGAGAGCAAGGCCCTCCGCGACACAACTCAGGAAAGATAAGGAATAAACAAAAACGCACCTACAGCGTCCCAAAACACCGTCAACAGGACTTTTCCTGCAGATACGGTCAGAACGTTGGTCGTCAGTAACTGAGTCTCGACGACTTTTCAACTATTGTACCAACTTGTAAAAATTTCCGCGGTTAATACAATTTTTATGACACATTTTAGCCATTCTAGAGTCATATTAGTTGGTTTTTATGCAGTTAAAGCTGCAGTTAAAGAAGCATCACAGAACATTGTTCAACCAATGTGGAATTTTCAAGTGGACTCGCCATTGTTCAACTTAATTTTGAGATATTGAACTCAACAATAACAATCCTCTAGGTGGTCAGTGCTCATCCTAGTGATGCCAACGTAAAGTGGTAAAATTACCCAACTTGTCCAAACAAGTTTCTCCAGACCAATTTGTGCCTTTAATTATTGAATGACCTACGTACTATCGACTAACTCCCCCAAGCAGAGGAACTGTTTCCCTGATCCTTTGATCAAATGCTGAATTGACCCCTCGTTTAGCTTCGGGATATAAATGTAGTATTACGAACTGTGCACGATTGTTGAGCTTATAAGGAATATATTTATTCAAATAACGCTTCTCCACGTTCTCGCTGTAGAATGCCGTGTTTCCTGCAAAAAAGGCACGAAGATGGTTAGTATGTAAAATCGGTACGTGATTTACCTTTTCAAGCAGTTTTCATTACAAATCGAATATTTTCCCAGCAATTCTTACCAAAACTCGCCTTGTATTTGAAATGCTTCTTCATACTCGTATGCATATAAATTAGGTATGGATTACAGAACTGAAGGAAATGTGTACAAATTTCACTCCTACGCTTCATATCCAATTTTTATCTATTTTTAGACGTCAAATAAATTTTTAAAAAAACTAAGCAAAGCATTGAAATGCAAAGTGCTCAACAGATATTTTGGGAGCCTAAGCAGCCACCGTGACAAATGGGCTCGTAGGCCTCGGTGCATTTAACGGCAGGCCTACCAACATTTGGGCCCGGCGCCAGAGCGGCTGAGCGATTCATTTAGGCAGCGTGAGGTCCTTGCAATTACCCGGTGCCCGCTCCTTAAGCTAACTGCAGGGCACTAATGGCCTGGGACTGGCAGGGGTGCAGGTTCCAATCCCACCTTGATCATGCATAGAAGAATAGATAGAGGGATAAATAGAGAGATACATAGAGGGATACATAGATAGAGGGATACATAGAAAGATAGATAGATAGTTAGAGGGATAGATAGGTAGAGGTGTAGATAGGTAGAGGTGTAGATACGTAGAGGTGTAGATACGTAGAGGTGTAGATACGTAAAGGTGTAGATACGTAGAGGTGTAGATACGTAGAGGTGTAGATACGTAGAGGGATAGATACGTAGAGGGATAGATACGTAGAGGGATAGATACGTAGAGGGATAGATACGTAGATGGATAGATAGTAAAGGGATAGATAGTAAAGGGATAGATAGAGGGATAGATAGACGAGTGTAGGGATCACAGAATTTTGAAAACATGCACAGAATTCACTTCTCCCCACAGCATGTCATACCCAGTTAACTGTTTTTGACGTAAAATAAATAAATAAATATAAAAGTAGATTATTTCATGTTTCCGAACACGTCAACTGTGGTCATTAGTCCCATAAGTGTAGAGCATGCCGTATTCCTGTGGGGGCGGTGCCCTCCCATTGCTAGATAGTAAGATTCGGTGCCGACTGCTTCTATTCGCAATAAAGGGGAAATGAAGTTTAAAAAATATAATAGGAATAAATACAAGTAGAGAGGGGAGAAAATACGTACGAGGAGCAGTTTGTTTTATTCTTTGCCGATATCCGTCCGTGGGGGGGGGGTCGTTATTAATGGCCCCTTACTTCTGGGAACCGATGCGGTGCACCAATTGCACCACTCCAGTCTATGTTCCTGATCCTAAGGATGACCAATGTTTACGAAAGAAGAAGAGCGAATTTGCAACTTAAATATTATACACCTTGTTGCACTCTATCAGAAAAACAATTATCAAGTTCATTTAACATGTTTTGCAATCAACGTGATCCTGATTAGCAGCCGGTTTATATTCGACTGTAGACCCCTAGGCGACACCAACATTATTGACCCCCTTCAAAATTTCGTCGACCCCCAGAAGGTGGATACTGACTCCTTTGGGAACCCCTGAACTATGAAACCCTTAAACTATAACATTCATAAATGAATTTGTCAAGGCAACCAAAAATAAACAAGCGTTGATCTACCAGAGTGGTACAATAGACGCAGTGGCATGCTTTCCTTGATTCCTCGTATGTTGCTCGTGGAACTGGTCAACCCCCGTGTGCAGAGTGGGATTGTGAGAACGAAACATCAATGTTTCTCAACAGGTACTAAAAAGGCGACTATTAATCAAACTAGCGTTGGAATACCGGAGTGGCATACTTAAAGTAGAAGCGTGCTTTACACGATTCCTTGTACGTTGCTAACGCAACTGACCCTCCCTCGAGTGCCCGAGTAGGGATGCTACATCGACAATGAAACATCGATGTTTCTACTCATCAGTCAAACATCGATGCAACTAATAATGCAACCTATGAGTTGGTAATGCAACTGGCCATCCCCTGTCCGAGTAGGTATACTTTATCAACAATGAAACATCAATGTTTCTACTCATCAGTCAAGCATTGATGCAACTAACAATCAAACCTATGAGTTGCTAACGCAACTGGCCATCTCCCGTGTCTCCGAGTAGGTATGCCACATAGTCAATGAAACATCGATGTGTCTACTAATCAGTCAAGCATCGATAAAAGTAATAATTTCAAGCCTATGAGTTGCTAACACAACTGGCCATCCCCTGTGCCCGCGTAGGTATGCTATATCGACAATGAAACATCGATGTTTCTACTATCAGTCAAGCATCGATGCAACTAACAATCAAACCTATGAGTTGCAAACGCAACTGGTCATCCCCCGTGTGCCCGAGTAGAGATGCTACATCGACAATGAAACATCGATGTTTCTACTCATCAGTCAAGCATCGATGCAACTAACAATCAAACCTATGAGTTGCAAACGCAACTGGTCACCCCGTGTCCCGAGTAGGGATGCTACTTCACAATAAACATCGATGTTTCTACTCATCAGTCAAGCATCGATGCAACTAACAATCAAACCTATGAGTTGCAAACGCAACTGGTCACCCCCGTGTGGCCGAGTAGACATGCTACATCGACAACAAAACATCGATGTTTCTACTCATCTGTCAAGCATCGATGCAACTAACAATCCAACCTATGAGTTGCAAACGCAACTGGTCACCCCCGTGTGGCCGAGTAGAGATGCTACATCGACAATAAAACATCGATGTTTCTACACATCAGTCAAGCATCGAAGCAACTAATAATGAAACCTACCAGTTGCAAACGCAACTGGCCATCCCCGTTCAGGTATGCTGCATCAACAATGAAACATCAATTTTTCTGCTCATCTGTCAAGCATCGATGCAACTAACAATGAAACCTATGAGTTTCTACCGCAACTGGCCACATTGCCCAGTTGCTCTCTGACGTCCGTTGCAGCGGCGCGTGATGGCCTGTGCGGGCGCGCCGTCCGCGTCGAGTGGTGGAGGCGGCGGGTGGCCCCGTTCGGCGCGGGGGCGGGGGCAGGGGGGTGGATCTATTTTGGCTGCGGATGCGCGCGTCGCTCGCCGCCGCCCCCGCCCCCGCCCCCGCCTCCGCCGCCCCGCCCCCGCCACCTGGCCGCTTCTGCCCCGTTACGCCGTTCACAATTAATCGCCACTAGCAGCACGCGGTTCTCGGCCGTACGTTTCAAAATCGGAAGACAGAATTGTTACGAATCTACTGCACCGAAACCGGGAGCGGGAGCTCTGTGCAGCAACTGATGTCACTGCAGCGCCTCTGACAGGGAGGTCCTAGGGTCGATTCCTGGCAGAGGCAGGCTTTTCGACTCTAGCTTTTCAGCTAGGTCGAATTCTGTCGCTGTCTGGAGGAGAATTCTAGCGGCCGACTGCTCTGGTCGGTAGTTTTCCGGACGCGCGATCTGTCCTTCCTCTTCCTTCTCCTATCCTCTCCCTTTACACACACACACACACACACACACACATACTTACACTAACATGCACTACACTAACACCTATTCCGGGAGACCGGTCGGGAGCTTAGAGCTTGTCCCGGCTGGGGCGGTGCTCCGCTGGTGGGAGAGTCCTGGTTAGGTGCAAACCCCACTAGCCGACGGTAGGTCGGCGCCGGATCTCGCCATCCAGCGGGGGAAGATCACCGCTATCTCCAGAGAACAAATATGCACTACACTAACGGGACTAATGTCCAAAGCAGTTAACGAGCCCGGAAACACGAAAAAAATCAATCAATCAATCAATCAATCAATACAGCACCCAATGTTCCCACAACAGCGTAGACGTGAATACCCTCCATCATTTTAAACACCCATATTCTACTTTCTCGTATACCTACGTATATGCGGAGTAATACACATAGTATAGAGAACGTAAGTTAGTATAGATAAATAGTAATAACTAATATATTTAATGGAGTAAGAAAGGTATGTGTTGTAAGAAAGTTATGCACACGTGCATGCCCGCCATCATTTGTAACGCCCCTTTTTTACTTTCTAATGTACGTACGTACTCTTATATGTGGAGTAATCTACGTAGTATAGAGAAAGTTATGTAATGTTGCGGAAAATAGATTTCGAGATTTCAACGGAAATACACGTTTTGAGGTCCTCTCATACCGAAAAAGGATTTTTTTTCAAAATGTCCATCTGACCGTGTACAGCACTAGCGCCTATACCATACGTAGGATTTATTCTAGATTGAAGAAACCCCTATCCATCTGGATGGAATCAATGTTTTGAGATTTTGAAAAACATTTTTCAAAATTTGGGGGTACTTTACACGAAGCACTCCGGGCATTTTCATTTTTTTTAAACTGTTCCCCATCTCGATCGGGTTTTTGTCCAGTTTCCCTGATCCATTGAGCAAATGCTGAGATGGCACCTTGATTTGCTTCTGGACGTAAATGTAGCTTCACTATGCACGTTTTGTTGAACTTTCCTTTGCTTGTAGAGGTAGTAGAGCTTAGGTGAGTTTCATTTGTAAACAATACAGAAAATTCAAATCTGTTTGTTCCTTTACGTTAAAATAAGTTTTCTATAATTTGGCAACGAAAATATCTAGTTTTGAAATGTTAATCCTCCTTTTTAAATTTGTTTATTATTATTATTTTATTATTATTATTATTATTATTATTTCTTTCATCTTCAACTAATAATAGTTAAATTGTTGGAAGGCCTCTGAAACTCAAGAAAGCGTGCGCAGATGATTTTCTCCCCCATACGTCACATACAGTTTTTGACTGTTTTTTGACTAAATAAATAAAAAAATTAATTCAGCTGCAGCTGTATTGCCACTCACCAAACGTGCTGTGTGTGTGCTGTGTCTTGAGATAATTTAAATAATCACACTTTAAATTCAAATACAAGCAAATACATTGTTCGTGAAATTATATATCTGCAATCAACTAATTTTTTTAAGAACGAATTCTATTTTTTTAAATTTAAATCCCTCATCCTTATGTAATTATTTATGAATGATGTGAGCTAAACTTCAGCTACTGCCTTTATGATTTGGCTCTCAATAAGTCTCTAAAAGACTAGGTTCCTAATAAATCTGTACTTGATGACTGGATTATCACTTAATCACTTCTCAATGAATATATTGTAAATGGCCTCTATTTCCGAGAATCATTTCTCTATGGTTTGGTCACTGAATACTAAGTACTTTATGACTCGATTCTCAAAGAATTACTCAATAAATAAATTTGGTAGAGTTATTGGGTAGGGTAAATAAATTTTATAGGATTAGGAGGTAAGGAATCAGAAAGAATTAAGTCGTTAAATTATTATCGACTCAATTCTTTCTGATTCCATTTCTTCTCGTATTGAAGTCCTAAATACCTGCCCTGACGGTGTTCCGCATTTTCGACGCTCGTCAAGTAACTGGGCCAGCGGCTATTTCAACTGCCATGTAAATCATCTTGGCTGTCCGGGTGACGCCGCGTCGAAGGCTGTCTTGCTGACGTTTCGGTCGCCTTGTCGTGGTGTTCCTCAGGGCTGGTCTGCAGCCCAGCGTTGTCCTATCCCATCTCAGACCAGTCCTCGCAGACCAGCCCTTGAGGAAGGTCACGACAAGACGACCGAAACGCCAGCAACACAGCTTTCGACACGGCGTCACCCGGACAGCCAATATCATTTACATGACTCTGGCTACGACTTCACATTTTCAACTGCTTTCTGAATGTGAATTCTTGAGTTTCGCTGCTCTGATTGGTGCTTGGCGTTATTGCTTCCGGAGCAGCGTCTTAAACAGTATCTGCTCCCTCCTCTCAGAATGGCCCAACCCTCACAATCTCCAAAGACTCGGACGGACCTGCCTGAAGCAACAGGTCAAGAACGAGCTATGGCGCTTTCTTCACCATCCTCAGGGTGAGCGATTGGATCATTCCGTCATCACAAAGGTTAGGCTTAGAGGGTAATCGACCGACTCCATCCCGTGATCATTTTCCCCTGAATCCCGCTTCCCTGATAATCCTCATTCCCTTTGCAGACATTTGAAGACATTGCCCGACTGCATCCAGCGGTCAGTTTTCTCACAGCCCCGCATCCCAGCTAATCCTCTTTCATTCGTCGTTATCTGAGGAGACGTAGCCCGACTTCAGCCTGTGCTCAGCTTTCTCCCGGCTCTGCTTTCCCGATAATCCTCTTTCACTTGTCTGAGAAGGCATACCCCAACTGCATCCCATTTCGTTCATCCGCTGTTTTGGATGGAGTACTAGTTTTAATTAATTTTTCATTCTTAAGTAATGATGTGGTACCAGTCCAGAGAAAACTTTTAATATCAATATAATATATCTAGAAGGAGGTGCAAATGTTTCTTGAAAACAGACCGAAGCGAATCATTTATAAGTGATCAATATAATACAAAGCACAGCAAACGTAGAAACCAATTCTTACTCTAAGGAGAAAATCAAAATGAGATGGAGTCGGTTCTAAAGATGGCAAAAAATATCGATGTTTCACCAGAAACACTGATATATTAACATCGATATTTTGCTTTCTATGTTTTCTTCATCGATATTTTGTTGCAAAACATCGATGATTTGTAGTTTTAATTTTTTTTTAAATAAAGGGATTTAAACTCGTTGAGTAGCAGCAACCCACAGCACTTTGTTTTGCGTCATCCTCTTTATCACGCTGCACATTTCGCCTGTGCGATCTGAGGAAGTTTGCGAACTGCTCGTGTTATGGATGTATGCTATCGCCAGTCGTGTCATTGCCAGAATCGACAGTGAAACGCGAAATCAATAGCAAAACATCATATTCTTTATTGTTAATTTTATTCTTTACATTCGATAATAATTTTTACATAGTTCTTACATGCTGTTAACCAAACAATATAATATATCTCTTTTACGTACTGTAATTAAAAATGTACAGGAAAAATTTAAAAAATTTTTTTTTTAATTTGCAATGAATGGAAAGATCGATGTATTGATGTTTTGGTAAAATTTGCCGCTTGTTGATTAGCAAGGTTAGAAAAAGTTAAAAGCGGGATGCAGTCGATATACGCCTGCTCCGAGAATGCGGAGTTCACGTGATAGCTATAGATGAGCAAACGCGCCTTCGGAAGAAAAAAAGTTGTCACATAATTTAATGACTCACATTTTCTAACGATGAATATAAACGCGCATATGTTTGTAGTTACCAATAATATGTATGCACGTGCACGTGTGTGTGTGTGTGTGTGTGTGTGTGTGTGTGTGCGTGAGCGTGCGCGCACTTCTGATGTGCACGTGCTGATGTTTGTGTAACGTTCACGTAAAAAAGTGCGTGGTCGGATACTTTGTAAAAAAATGTATTTACCGGAAAGAAGCCGAAAGAGCATTTGCATCAACAAACACGCGAGGATTAGCGACTAAAAAACTGCTCTTTTTCATCGAACATGTTCCTTCTCGAATGCAGCAGACCATTACTTGGAAGTGACGTTCAGATTCACTTGAAGAATGTAACAGAAATTCCAAAATAATTACTAATGTGGTTATTCGCGAATGTTTTTCAGGATATATTTGCTCTTCTCGTTAGGAGTGCACAAAACCTTAAGAACTTAATGCCATCTAACGACGAGCATAACAAAAGTTTTTGCCTTTGCTGGCGTTTAATGAATAAGAATACCTTCATGACAAAAACTACATGTACACATGTTTTCGTCTTAAAGGCAGAAAGCACAAAATAAAATAATCCCTTCAAATTTATCGCGAAATAGTAATCTTTTTTTTCATCTATTTAATTTCACTTACATTTAGGGTTTCTACACTTTTCTGACCTTCATTACTATGCAATGAGGACACCGAAATTTAATTCATTCTCCAAAAATGTAATAGAAAGTTCAAAAAGCTCATTATAAAGCATAATTCAGTCCCCGATTGTCCCGGCGAGTCCCTCTTCATTTCCGCACATGTTCCCCTACTATCTTCCGCCTCTCATTTCCCCACATGACCCCCAAATCTGTTCCTCCGGGACACGAAAGCCAAAGCCCTGGAGCGGAACTTTTAAATCTTTTACTATTATGGAGTGTGGTAGTTATCTCTTTTGAATACCTTAATCGGAAAACTACTATTTCTTCCTTCTTAAATCTGCCGAATGCAGGAGCAGTGGAGATAATAGGTAGGGGAGTAATTATCTACTAGTGTAACCGTGTGGGAAACTCTCATATGTTAAAACCAACCTCTTCCCTATTTTTTCATTGCTATATAAAGCCTGTGATATATATTTTTCTTGAATCAGAGAACGGTTTCCTCCGTCACTTGTTCTATATATCCCCTTGTAATTGATTAAAATACCCTCTCGTCAAACTGGGAGCGGTAGCTCAGTGCATCAACTGATGTCACTGCAGCGCCTCTGACCGGGAGGTCCTAGGTTCCCACTCTCCACGGCGGCGGCAGGATTTTCAACACTAGCTTTTCAGCTAGGTCGAATTCAGTCGCTGACTGGAGGAGAATTCTAGTGGCCGGTTGCTCTGATCGGTAGTTTTCCGTGGTTTCTCCGATCACCACCAGGCGAGTGCCGGAGCAGTATCCTACCAAAAGGGCCACGGACCGCCCGCGATCTGTCCTTCCTATTCCTTGTCCTATCCTCTCCCCTTACACACACACACACACACAAACTTACACTAACATGCAGTACACTACCACATATTCCGGGAGACCGGTCGGGAGCTTAGAGCTTGTCCCGGCTGGGGCGGTGCCCCGCTGGTGGGAGAGTCCTGATTAGGGGGAAATCCCACTAGCCCGCGGTAGGTTGGTGCTGGATCTCGCAATCCAGCGGGGGAAGATCACTGCCATCTCCCGAGAAAAACATGCACTACACTAATGGGACTAATAACCAAAGTAGTTGACGCGCCCGGAAACACGAAAAATCAATCAATCAATCAATCAATCAATCACCCTCGTCAATACAAACTAGTTTTATTTAACGTTATTGCCGAGCAGAGACGTACACCCGTCTAATTCAATCGCATAGAATATCTAGTAATTAGTTTAATTTCACAAACCTTTGCAGATTCTACAGGCTCTGAACAGGTGGGGAACAATCGAGAAGTGTTGAACCAGCAAAAATGTAACAGAATGTTCAAGAAACTGTAATCCTGTAGATCATGGTGTGAAAAGCATTTCTTTGGCCTCAAATTTTTAGATGTTAAGGTCCTAAAACACTTCTTTTAGGAGTTATTTAACGATAGAGATAAAAAAATGTGACCGAGTGTTGCGGGTTGCACTTAACGTGAATATTTATATACGTTTTTATAAAAAAAATCCTTCATATTTTTAAACAGAAAGTGCAATTCGTCTCGTCTCCGTGAAGTTCTCTTTCTTTAGAGCCCCCATTTATAAACATTGGCCGCATGTGAGAGCCGTAAAAGGTATGTGTACTACTGAAATAATAAAGAAGACGATTCCGTAGTAACACTTTCAGGTTTTTGTGTTGACATTTTTTTATAAGTTGTAATGAGCCGTCATTTATCTTTCCTTAGTGTGTCATATATAGAGAGGAATTGTTCTCCCGTGGGCTTTGAACCGCACATACCATCGCGTACCTTCAATATCACTTTGTAGAGTCGCTTGTTTCAATTGGTCCACAACGAGCCAAAGTGTACTAAAAGGATCGCAAGGCGCCTGGCCGTGAAATGAGGCAGGATCGGAGGTCAATCGAGGATGCGGATGATGTGTCCTTCATGCTGCCCATTATGGGCCCTAGTTTTGCACTCCCAGACGTAAATGTACAGATTTCCCTCCCCTGTTATATGTTACTACTCTGTATAAATGTAAACTCAGTGGTTAGGCGGAAGAGCAGGCCCTATGGCCTGAGCCTCGCCATTAATAAAGACACTATTATTATTATTATTATTATTATTATTATTATTATTATTATTATTATTGCCCGTTCAGGACAGTGGGCGATTTTTTTTTTGCTAGGTTCTTGTATCGTCATGTATGTGTTGTATTATATGTATAATGAATCATTTCGCCAATCACGTGAGCTGGAGTACCAGCTGTTAATGCCTCAAAGTGTCCGTTCAGTTTGTGTAGTTGGAGGTTAGGGGTAGTTTTCAGAATTGACTTAAATTGTTCCAGTATCGTCGTCAAAGAGAATATTGTAAGCATTCATACAAATCATGTCCGAAAGTAGGTAAGCTTCACCGAAGACCGACCGGGAGAGGTGGCTCAGTGCATCAACTGATGTCACTGCTGTGCCTCTGACCGGGAGACCCTAGGGTTTCACCCCCACGGTGGCAAGATTTTTCACACTAGCTTGTCAGCTAGATCGATTTTAGTCGCTGTCTGGAGGAGAATTCTAGAGGCTGGCTGCTCTGATCGGTAGTTTTCCGTGGTTTCTCCGATCAACACCAGGCGAATGCCGGAGCAGTATCCTATGAAACGGGCCACGGACCGCGCGCGATCTGTCCTTCCTCTTCCTATTCTCTCCCCCTTACACACACACTAACACTAACATGCACTACACTACCACACATGCCGGGAGAGCAGACGGGAGCTTAGAGCTTGTGTCAGCAGGGGCGGATAAATAATTGTGATAGTAAATGTGATAATGATTTTTTGTGACAATCATTGTATCCTCACTATATACATAACCTCCAAATCCTTAACAGTTACATTAGTTTATTCCTGACATGTTTGAATTAACTTGAGAAAAAATTAACCATTAATTTCGTGCCATATTATATTGGTAGTATGGATGTTGAATTTTTCATCACTTCCATGCTCATTGTGTGTTAGTGTTGAATTCGTATTTAATGGTGGCGGCGAAAACTACGTAAAGTGTAAGTTTGTTGTAGACGACAAAACAGGGAGCATGACGGGACCCGACAATCGCAATCCCGTCATTTGATACCGGCGCATGCGCAGTACAATTTCCCCCAGAATTGTCGTGTTACGTCTTTCAAATCCACGACTTGCAAAAACTCGCAATTAAGTTGTTACTATTATGGGGAATACAACGGCTGAAGTAAAAGTTAGTTTTGTGAAATAAATGTGAACTAGTTCTGTGTGTTTATCACCGATCACGACCCCTCTTATTAGTTTGGAATTAACGAGTGTCAAAAAATCGCTCACATGACTGTACAGACAATTACAACGGATGCGTCCTTCATCGATCCCATTATCTGGAGCGCATTCGTCGCAGCGGATGGGGAATTTGTTGACCTTGTTGCCAAGGGATACTATTAGATTCGTTGCTGACGGGCAGCGCCATTCAACTGTCACAACAGCGGCAGGGTTTGTCGAAAGATGGTGACGTGATGGAAATATACAGAGCAATGCACATAACTGTGTGAGGAAGGGGATGATGCCAATGTTCATGGTTGAAAAGGAAAAAAAAAAAAATAGTGTTACAACACTGTAGATACTTCCCCGCATTATTGTGGCATTAAAATTATGTTCATCAAATTACAGCAGACGCCATTACAAAGTTCATTGCTTACACTGTACACACGGTTCGGTACAATCAAGTATAAAGCCTTACTTGGTAAAGAGAGAGACGACAAACCGATCTATTGCATTGCCAACAATTTATTTATCAACACTGAATTTTAAGGATTTGAATGGCATTCAACCTCTGTTGACGTGGCTGCCTAAAGATTCTTTAGCTTTAAACCTCACACATATATACACAGACTGTATTTTAGATATCAATTTATATTATTTATATAATTTCTACTTTAGTGCCATATTTATCGCGTATGCAGAGTGAGGCATTTAAGATGGGGGGAAAACACACCACCTTTTTCTCCTCAATTAGATGATCAAATGTTAGTTATGTCATTTTATGATCAATGATTCGTTTCTGCACAGTAGGTTCTTGTCGACTTTTCTTCTTCTATAATGTCCACAAGATTATTCTTAGAGCGAGATGAAGTGCGGAAAGTATTTGTAAGTATTGCAGAAGATGTGATCATCGGCTGATCAGGGTTTTCCCGAACTGTTCACGTCTCCGTGAAATTCTCTTTCTTTAGAGACCTCATTTTTAAAGATTGGTTGGGTGTGAGGGCCGAAAAAAGTATGTGTACTCCTACTAAGGTATGCATACAACTAAAATTACTACTCCTATTAAGGTATGTATACTCCTACGAAGGTATGTATACTACTAAAATTACTACTCCTATTAAGGTATGTATACTCCTACTAAGGTATGTATACTACTCCTTTAGGAGACGATGGTGTGTCTTCATGAGAGGGGTGATTGGACAAGGAGGGGGAACAAGCATCTGTGCATGGTTCATGACCCGTTTGTTGAGGTACTGCTCCGGCATTCCCCTGGTGTTGATTGGGTGACAACGGAAACTTACTGCTCAGAGAAGCCAGCCGCTAGAATTCTCCTCCAGACTGTTGATGAATTCGACCTAGCTAGTGTGGGAAATCCGCCACCTTTACTAGAACTCTAGGACCTCCCGATTAACAGCGATGTAGAAACAACAGAAATGCCGAGGTAACTCAGGAGGTGGTGGAGGCGGGTGACGGAAGTCGAGGTTCCGAGGGTTGCGTTGTGTCGCGGAGGTCATTTTGAGGTTTCCAAGCGACCAGGTCAGCGGCGTGAGAACAAACAAACGGACGATTTTAGCAGCAAATAAAACACCTTAAAATACACCAGCGGTATTTCCTCCTCTCTCGTTCCTTAACACTCGCACAGCAGCGCCAATCCTGAACCCGAGAGCGAAGGCTCGGGGCACTAACTGATGTCACTGCTGTGCCTCTGACCGGGAGGTCCTAGGTTTCGAAACCCGACGGCGGCAGGATTTTCCACAGAAGCCAGAGAGCTAGGCCGCGATGTGTCGCTGACTGGAGGAGAATTCTAGCGGCCGGCTGCACTAATCGGTAGTTTTCCGTGGTTTCTCCGATCAACACCAGGCGAATGCCGGAGCAGTACCCTACCAAACGGGCCACGGACTGCGCGCTATCTTTTCTTCCTCTTCCTTGTCCTATCCTCTCCCTTACACACACACTAACATGCACTACACTACCACACATCCCGGGAGACCGATAGGGAACTTAGAACTTATCGCGGCAGGGGCGGTGCCCCGCTGGTGGGAGATACTTGGTTGGGGAAAACCACGCTAATGTATTGTAAAAAATGTAAAAAAATATCCGAATTTGTCTTCAATCCAAAATAGTTTTCGTTTATTTAAATTAATTTTAACAAATTTCTAATTAATTATCTTTTGTTTTAAAAATAAGTATCGCTTAGAAGCTATAAATTTCCATATTCTAAAATGCACAAAGACATTTTTTATTACGCCCTTTTCACTGATTTTAACTCGTAGATTAATTTAATTAGAATTAAATACTTATAAAAAAGTACATAGTGTAGCCGAAAAATCGTGAATATTTTCCACATTGTGCTTAGTAATCTCGAAGACATTTCCGTACTGGAGCAACGCTAGAGGCACCTTTACTCTTTTAAATCCTACATGGATCCCCGGATTTGGAACCCGTTGCCCAGAGGTACGAGGTAAACGGGTTCTTGATAACACTTCCACCAATATCTTATTTGCCACACATTTGGCCTTCTTTCATTATTTACTAATTTAACATTAAAATACTGTAGCATACTTATAAGCATAACATTATTTAGCATCATTTAACTGTTCTCACATTTCCCTCGCAACCACAATCCTCTGGATGCATGTATGCTATGCGGTGTACATCGAGCTCCGTATCCTAGGTAACAACAAGTAATAACGTATCGATGTAAAATAAGTGTTCACGGTTCCTCCTGCAAAATTTTAATTTTTGAATTTAAGGAACTTTTTAGATAATTTTTACAATAATTTAAAGGCAAAAAAATATCTCGTACACTTTCTATCAGAGGGAAAGAGTCAGCTGTCCAATATTGCAGATTTACTGCTTGTAAAATACTCTTAAGCCTAACAGAAGACTCGTCGCCCTAGTGATACCTTGTTCCTCCGCTAGATGGTGAAAACAGCGAAGCGAAATGTACGTGGTCAGACGGACGAGCAAGCTTGGTGATCTGAGTCTCGTCACGTAAAATAAGGCATTCAATTGAGCCGAATAGAAGTGAGTCGAATAGAATAGAAGTGAGTCGAATAGAATAGAAGTGAGTCGAATAGAATAGAAGTGAGTCGAATAGAATAGAAGTGAGTCGAATAGAATAGAAGTGAGTCGAATAGAATAGAAGTGAGTCGAATAGAATAGAAGTGAGTCGAATAGAATAGAAGTGAGTCGAATAGAATAGAAGTGAGTCGAATAGAATAGAATTGAATTTAATCGAATAGAATAGAATTGAATTTAATCGAATAGAATAGAATTGAATTTAATCGAATATAATAGAATTGAATTTAATCGAATAGAACAGAATTGAATTTAATCGAATAGAACAGAATAGAATTTAATCGAATCGAATTGAATTTAATCGAATTGAATATAATTGAATTGAATCGAATAGAATAGAATTGAATTTAATCGAATAGAATAGAATTGAATTAATCGAATAGAATAGAATTGAATTTAATCGAATAGAATAGAATTGAATTTAATCGAATAGAATAGAATTGAATTTAATCGAATATAATAGAATTGAATTTAATCGAATAGAACAGAATTGAATTTAATCGAATAGAACAGAATAGAATTTAATCGAATCGAATTGAATTGAATTTAATCGAATTGAATATAATTGAATTGAATCGAATAGAATAGAATTGAATTTAATCGAATAAACAGAATTGAATTTAATCGAATCGAAAGAATTGAATTTAATCGAATGAACGATGAATTAATCGATCGATTGAATGAATTAATCGATTGAATCAGATCGAATTGAATTGAACTTAATCGCATTGAATCGAGTTGAATTGAGCAATTGCTCTGTTCGGCGTGCCCGCAGGTGCGCAACGCGACGGCCGCCTTCATCGTGAACCTGTCGCTGGCGGACCTGCTGCTGGGCTGCGTCAACCTGCCGCTGGCATCGCACACCCGCGCGCATACCGCAGGTCAGGCGCGCTCCACGCTCACACGCTCGAAACTCGTCCTGCTCGACACTCGTCCTGCTCGACACTCGGCCGCTCGACAACCAACCGCTCTCGCCACCCGCCGCTCGATCGGCCGCTCGACACTCGGCGCCGCTCGACACTCAGACAGCCGACTCGACACTCAGACAGCCGACTCGACACTCGGACAGCCGACTCGACACTCAGACAGCCGACTCGACACTCAGACAGCCGACTCGACACTCAGACAGCCGACTCGACACTCGGACAGCCGACTCGACACTCGGACAGCCGACTCGACACTCGGACAGCCGACTGGACACTCGGACAGCCGACTCGACACTCAGACAGCCGACTCGACACTCGGACAGCCGACTCGACACTCAGACAGCCGACTCGACACTTCAGACAGCCGACTCGACACTCGGACAGCCGACTCGACACTCGGACAGCCGACTCGACACTCAGACAGCCGACTCGACACTCGGACAGCCGACTCGACACTCGAACAACCGACTCGACACTCCGGACAGCCGACTCGACACTCGACAGCCGACTCGACACTCAGACAGCCGACTCGACACTCGGACAGCCGACTCGACACTCGAACAACCGACTCGTCACTCGAACAACCGACTCGACACTCGACCGATTATAGTCTCGACAACTCTCAACATGTTGCACCACTCTCAACCAACTGAACATTCAATCTCATTAATACTTAACAGCATCCACCCTAAACAGACTCAACAGTCAGCTACCTCAATCCTTCATCATCCTCATCCTCACTATCATTCGCCACCATCTTTAACCAACTGAACCCCCTTCACCGCCAACCGTTTCTCTCGACGACCCAATCTCTTCGTAGGATTTTTTAAAATAATAATATTTCTCGATCCAAGTGGACCGACTGGAAGCCTTGCGTTTGAAAATAATTCTTCGTAATTTGGGATTTCTTTTAAGGAAGCCACTAATTTTCTCAAAAATGGATTCATTTTTTAAATTGCTTTAGATATCTCTGAAGAACAGAGTGTAGTACACTTATAAATGTGGCATAGGTCCGATTTTCATTTTAACACTGAATTTTTAACATTTCAAACTACACATTTAGAGAAATATTAGTAGTTTGGACGATTTAGTGACGAAGAAACAGTGTCGGATCTCAGTCATTTTAAAAATGTTATTGTACTTTCGGTTATTCATTAACATTGCAAAGTGGAAGCCAAAATATAAAAAACACACGTAGGCTCTATATAGTTAAGTACTCCCTACACTTATCGTAGAATATATTATGATATACTTGTTTTATCTAATGGCAGTGTTATTTTGTTAATTTATCAATGCGGCTCTGTGTTACCAAAAAGAAACGGACCATTTAGTTACGAAAGGTTGAAGGCCGCTACTAAAGACAGTACTAATAGTCAGACACTATACTCGTAGAATCTGCAATAGTTTCCGCTTGATTATCAGGTCTGTATCAAAAGAGTTATTTCCTATGTTGATGGCGCCTTATCTTAATATGTTAAGGCGCCGTTGATAAAAATACCAGCAGGTATACCATGTAAATAGGACATCCGTTCCCAAAAAGAGAGCACCCGATAACACATCCGCTGAGTAATGTGGTGCGCGTAGGGATACTATATGAAAGAATAAGCGAATTAAGGTTATTCGGTGTTTTCACTTTGGGTGGTCTTGCAGTTACAGAACTTCAATACATGTACCAACCCTCTCTGTTCACTTCCTTACCTCCTACGTGTATATTAAAGAGAAAGTCTTGTAGTATTAGCTGGAAGCAAAATTTAATATATCTGCTTATCTATCTACCTATCTACTTTCCTACCTACCTGACTACCTATCTACGTACCTGACTACCTATCTACCTACCTATCTACCTACCTGCCTACCTATCTACGTACCTGCCTACCTATCTACCTACCTACCTGCCTACCTATTTCCTACTACTCCTACCTATCTACCTACCTGCTTCCTATCTATCTACCTGATTCCTATCCATCTACATGATTCCTATCTATCTATATGATTCCTATATATTTACCTGATTCTTATCCATCAACCTGATTCCGATCTATCTATGTTTCATATCTACCTGTTTTTATCTATCTACCTCATTCCCTTCGCCTCCATCTTCCGTCGCTTGCCTTCCTCTCACCACGTCAGAGGGCCCCTGCTCCAGCTGCGGCGTTCTGCGGGGATCGTGCCTCGGCGGCTCCCGAGCCGTGATTTACCGCCCTCGTGGCAGCTCCGCGTACACACACGACGCGCGCGTGGTGGCGGCTGTGCCACATTCGCGTTAGGCGCGGCGCGCTCGCCCGATGCAAAGACGATTTTTTTACTAAGCCGATTTCTGTTATGCAAGGATTTTCTTAAGGATGAGCCAAAGTGACAGTTCGCATAACAAGTGAACATCACATATAATTGAGAGAAGTATCCCTCCGCCGCGACAGCTCTTCAGCCATGCCCCTTTCCTATTTTTCCTTCGTTTCTCCCAACACCGCAGTACACTAACAAACGAGTCACATTTTTATTTATCGTGTGGTAATACACATGGTGATATATATATATATATATATATATATATATATATATATATATATATATATATATAAACACCTTATCTACAGAAATGTAAGATATTGTACCAAAACCAAAACAAACAGAATACAATTCATAAGATACAAGTTTATAAGCAAACATTTAAACTTTTAATGTATTCAATTGCAGCACTAGTCACAGACCGCATGCGATCCGTTTTTCCTCTTCATTGACCTATCCTTATCCTTACTTACACGCACGTGCACTAACATGCACTACACTACCACACATGTCGGGAGACCGGTCGGGAGCTTAGACCTTGTCCCGGCTGGGGCGGTGCCCCGCTGGTGGGAAAGTCCTGGTTAGGGGGAAACGCCACTAGCCGACGGTAGGTCGGCGATGGATCTCGTCATACATAGGGGGAAGACCACCGCCACCTACCGAGCAAAACATACGCACTACACTTAAGGGACTAACGACTATAGCAGCTGACGCTCTCGGTAAAAAGGAAACAATCAATCTAAATTAGAGGTGCTACAGATTGACACAGACTTTCTCGGGCCAAATTTTTCTAATTTTCTTAGGGTAGTCTGGCTTTAAGATCGTGCTCCATTCTTTAGCCAGCTGCCATCTATCGTCGCCAAAAGTAATTTTTTTTTAAATTTCTCAACTTTTTTGCTTTCCGAGTAGTGCTACTGAATCGTTCTTAGGAAAATGACGATTAAGCATTACTGTAAATGCGAAATTTAAGCTCTTTTTTTATATGAATCTATAGAGTTTTCGAAAAACTTAATTTAAAGTCCTTTCGAGCACATCCACTTACAAATTTAATAATGCATACAAATCGATGGAAATGTCCATATCATCGGCGTGATAGGTATTTCAAGAAAATTACATTTGTGTAATTTTTTAAAAAACAAAAGAATTCACCAAATGATATTTACAACATAATACAGAGTCCAATTAGCACTATCTATTCGAAAAATTTGAAACAAAAAATTTGAACCATTTTTTGAGAAAATGATGTTTGAGCGTTTCTGAAAATGGGACGCTCATTTTTACAGAAAACTGTTGAGTTTTCGAGAAACTTTATTTGAAATTATTTAAAGCACCTATGCTCATAAATATAATAATGTGATGGAATCGCCTTTAATGTAAATTTTACAGACGTGAGATAGAAGTCAAAAAATTTCATATTCATTCAACAGAATAAAGCCGATGGCTCTAACCTTACTAAAAATTTAAAGGAAAAATTTGGAGCCGTTTATGATAAATTATTGTGTTTGTAATGTTTTAAAATTGCAAATATTGCACGCACTATTGCACGAAAAGTACTAAAATTTCCAAAAATATGTGCATGACCTAATTGAAAGAACTATTTATCAACAACACATTTCATTTGAAGGAAAAATTCATATCTTCAATTTGGAGTTGTAGAAAGACGCCAGAAAAAATTCAAACTTTTGCAATTTTCAAAAATTTACAGTTAACCGCGAAATTCTGAAATATGCCACCTTCATAAGTGTATTTTGCTCTTATCTTACAAGAAATTAAAAGAAAAAATTTGAAGCCATTTTTTAAAAAATTATTATTATTAGTTACTAGTATTGTTCACGGACGGACGGACAGACAGACGGACGGAAGGAAGGACGGACGGACGAACGGACGGATGAATGGAAGGAAGAAGGGACGGACGGAGGAGGAGGACGGAGGAAGGACGGAAGGACGGAAGGACGGAAGGACGGAAGGACGGAAGGACGGACGGACGGACGGACGGACGGACGGACGGACGGACGGACAGACGACAGACGGACAGACGGACAGGCCGGAAGGACGGAAGGACGGACGGACGGACGGACGGACGGACGGACGGACGGACGGACGGACGGACGGACGGACGGACGGACGGACGGACGGACGGACGGAAGAAGAGACGGACGGAGAGAAGTACGGACGGACGGATGGACGTTTTCCGTTCAATTCTTCTTCTTCTTCTTCTTCTTAGTTAAGCAACTGAATTTAGCCACTTTTGCGTTATCAGGGCCCAGCAAAGACTTTTCCCACCGTTTTTCAAGTAGCATTACATACCTTTCTCTCCACAATGTAGTACATTACTCCGTATACGAGTGAGTAGAAAGACCAAGTGTTGTGCGTGTGCTTGTTGAAGGGTGTTCTCGTCGCGGCGGGCGCTGGGCTGCATGGTGGTGGGCGTGTGGGCGCTGCCGCTGGCGCTGCTGGCGCCCACGTGGGCGGGGCGCTGGGGCCGCTTCGACCTGGACGCCGCCGTCGGCTCCTGCTCCATCATGAAGGACGACCAGGGCCGCTCGCCCAAGGAGGTGAGTCCTATGTAATAATAATTAAAACAGTGAGAATGTGTAATTAATATGTCATTAAAACAGTGAGAAAACGTAATAAAATGTTAATTAAAGCAATTAAAACAGTGAGAATGTGTAATTAATATGTAATTAAAACAGTGAGAAAACGTAATAAAATGTAATTAAAACAGTGAGAATACGTAATAAATATGCAATTAAAACAGTGAGAATGTGTAATTAACATGCAATTAAAACAGTGAAAATGTGTAATTAATATGTAATTAAAACAGTGAGAAAACGTAATAAATATGTAATTAAACAGTGAGAATACGTAATAAATATGCAATTAAAACAGTGAGAAAACGTAATAAATATGCAATTAAAACAGTGAGAATGTGTAATTAATATGCAATTAAAACAGTGAGAATACGTAATAAATATGTAATTAAAACAGTGAGAAGACGTAATTAATATGTAATGAAAACAGTGAGAATACGTAATAAAATGTAATGAAAACAGTGAAAATACGTAATAAATATGTAAAATCGAATATAGCATGTAATATTAAAAAATATTATAAAACACTTTTACATAATACGAAATTACATTTATTAAAAATATTTGTAAACATTTTTTAAAATAATACAAATATTTTTAATTTTTTTAATTTGTTGCATCTACAATTCGACGCAACGCGTCTCCAAGCCTCTTAAAGGGCGTTGAGCGCTTTGCGCTGAGGAGTAATCCTTCATTAACTTTTTTTATTTGTCATGTCACGTCACGTCGCAGTCAGTTGTCAAGAGAACCGCCAGGTTGCATCTACGCGTACGCGCCTCCTTCTACGCGCTCCTGCGTCACTACCCAGCGGCCAGAATTAGGAAGGAATAAGGATAGGGGTGGGGTTCAGGACATTTCACAGGGGTTGGACTAGCCCTTGTGAAGCAGCCAAAGTCGTTTTGTTGGAACAAATTTCATATAACATACGACGGTAATCGAACGCGGATCTCAGTGGTGAATGGAGAGCACAAGCTGATGCATACTTTGCAACCAAACAACTTTCCCGTCAACAGTAAAATATTCATCTCTTGTTATCCACAATCGTAGTTTAGAAGCCAAACTAAAAGCAATGGAAGCCCTCGTGCAAACTGACGACATCTACGACCAGCAAACAATCACTGCAGCGTGCAGTTTTCTCATCGAAGTGTTACAAGTCGGCGATCGCGAAAGTTTCTCGGAATTTTTTTTGTTTTATATTTATTTTACGTCAAAAAGTTAAAAACTGCGTATGACGTGCTATGGGGAAAAGTGAATTGTGTGCACATTTTCAAAATTCTGTGATCCCTACACTAAGTCATATACTAGTTAAATTTTGAATTTTTGAAAGGGAGAAAAAAAAACTCCCATGTAATAAAATCTATTTTCAAGGATAAATAAGCAATACATTTTGAATTTTGAGAGGGAGAAAAAAAACTCCCATGTAATAAAATCTATTTTCAAGGATAAATAAGCAATAAATTTTGGCTCTTATTACTTCCTGCCGCGACAACATGGAAACGATAATTTGAATAATTGTATTTCCCACTGAATTCTAGAAGACGTGCACAGAAAATGATGTTACATTTATGTCCAGAAGCAAAACAAGGGGCCATCTCAGCATTTGCTCAATGGATCAGGGAAACTGGACGAAAAACCTGATCGAGATGGGCTAAAGATCCCGAAACCCTGCGTCAGTGATACTTTTCACACCAAAAGTTGAAAATCTCGGTCGCTGACGCGCGCTGAGATGAAGAAGGCCCTCTGAAGCAGGCCCGCCGAACCTTACGGATATCCGTCCGCGACTTAACGTAGCGCACCTCCATTCGATAGCACTTACTAATGTAGTAAAAACTTCTGTTTTGAAAATACTTCTTTTATAAAAAAAAATATGCATAACATGGAAGAAAATTGAAGACAAAATATGTTTCTTGAAAATAGCAAAATATGTAACATAGCACTAAATATGTAAAAAAATGTAACGAAAAACTTGGATATTGTGGTAGGACGGCGACTCTACGCACCACTGGCAACTGGAGCTCGAGGCGGAAAACGATTCTCACCCACCGGATGTGTGTGTATTGTAGGATGCCTTAGGTTAGAAGGTCGTCGTTGGGTAAAACCAACGACCGCACAGAGTGGCTGAAGCGCCTCCATCTTTGCGGAAATGGAAGCCATTTTTTTACAGTCAAAGCAGAGCCCTCTGTAGAAACATATTCTATTCCCTTATGCGCTAGTTAAGACCGGATTGGCGCGGGACGGACGTAACGTAAATCCTCTTACTCTGCGTTTCGGGACCAAAAAAACAAACATTTAAAATCGAAATCGCAATATGTTAGGAGATCGACTGCTAATTGCGGCTCAGCCATTCAGAATATGCAGGTAGTTTATCAGACAAAGATGTTTAAAATTGTGTTAAGAAGTTATTTTAGAATTTTAGACGTTTTCTCCCCGGATACCCTATATATATATATATATATATATATATATATATACATATATATATATATATATATATATATACATACATACATACACACACACATACCGAGTGATCAGTATAAAACGTCACCCTTGCTGTTCAAGGCACTGACAGCAAAGTGGAAGTTTTGCAACACTGCTTCTGAGACAGCTCCTTCCACTGCATTTCAGTGACACTCCATTCACCCCCCCCTTCGTTTCACTCACCCCCTCCTGTGGTGTGAGGCATACCTGCTCAAAACAAAACAGGCTGCATCTTCATTCATACTTTCCTTCTTTCACAGTTAACTTACGATGCGCCTTAGCGTGGAGCAACGCAGTTTTGGAGTATTTGCGAACGCAATCGTTCAAAGAGTGCCGGGCAGTTTTCGGAGAACAATTTTCTTCTGTGTCTATTCGGAAGAAGAGTACCATATTTCGGTTACTGAAGTACTATCGTAAGACAAAAGGTGTGTTGGATCCATTGCATTAAAAAAAGATTGGAGTATGGTGTGCCATTTACCGACGCAGATTATTTGGTCTGTTGTTTTCAAAGAAACAGTAAAAAGAAAACAGAAATACGAATCAGAATAAATTGAAAAGTTAATTTTTGTTATATTTTAATATTATTTTTTTTTTAAAAAAAAAAAAACATTCCTGGAGCATATGTTCTGGAGGTATGTTCTTGTTATGAAACTAAAACAAGCAAAGTTTACTATTGAATTGATCTCAATGTATATTTTACATGGCAACTTTATTTTACTTTTAAACAATATGCGAAGGAATCGTGGTTATTGACTATTCAATTTTCTTTCGACGCCAGACAAGAAGGCGCGTGCCTTTCTCTTTGAACTCGGCGGTCATGTGCTCTTAGTGAGAAAGTGGATTAAGCGTACTTCCTGTCAGTTTACCTGCTTGAAACCACAAGCCGATATCCTACCCGCTCAAACATAGTTGCCAGTGCATTTTGCTCTGCTTGCTGTGGGTTGCGTTTTATACTAATCACCCGGCATATATATATATATATATATATATATATATATATATATATATACATACATACTATACGAGATCCATATATATATATATATATATATATATATATATATATATATATATTGGTTCTCATATATTATATTATCTATTGGCCCCCACTAGTGGTAGAGTGGGCGGGGTCTCCACTCGGTGGGCGTGTGGTGCAGCGGCGAGGCGTGCACGCGTGCGCATGCGCAGGTGCTGTTCGTGGTGGCCTTTCTGCTGCCGGCCGCCGCCATCGCCCTCTGCTACGCGCGCATCTTCTGCATCTCGCGCCGCGCCGCCGCGCGCCACCGCGCGCCCGGCCGCCGGCAGCGCCCCTGGCGGCGGCGGCGACGGCGGCAAGAAGCAGCAGCAGCACGCCAACGGCCACGCCCCCGCCGCCGCGCCCGCCTACGCCAACACTACGCCCGGTGAGTAGGCGCGCGCGGATGGATTGGTGAAGTGATTCCGGGCGCGTCCACTACTAAGGTCGTTAGTCCCGTTATATTGCGGTTTTTACGTAGCTGGACCTCACGGTCACTGAAGGTCCTGTATTCCCGGAGTATTGTGGCGCGCCGGTTGTTAAGGTCACGTTATATTGCGGTTTTTATGTAGCTGGACCTCACGGTCACTGAAGGCCAGTCACCCTTCAGTATTCCCGGAGTACTGTGGCGCGTCAACTACTAAGGTCGTTAGTCACGTTATATTGCGGTTTTTAAGGTCCTGTATTCCCGGAGTATTGTGGCGCGCAACTATTAAGGTAGTTATACTGCGGTTTTTACGTAGCTGGACCTCACGGTCACTGAAGGGCCGTCACCCTTCAGTATTCCCGGAGTATTGTGGCGCGTCAAATACTAAGGTCGTTAGTCCCGTTATATTGCGGTTTTTACGTAGCTGGACCTCACGGTCACCGAAGGCCCGTCACCCTTCAATATTCCCGAAGTATTGTGGCGCGTCAACTACTAAGGTAGTTAGACCCGTTATACTGCGATTTTTATGTAGCTGGACCTCACGGTCACTGAAGGGCCGTCACCCTTCAGTATTCCCGGGGTATTGTGGCGCGTCAAATACTAAGGTCGTTAGTCCCGTTATATTGCGGTTTTTACATAGCTGGACCTCACGGTCACCGAAGGCTCGTCACCCTTCAGTATTCCCGGGGTATTGTGGCGCGTCAAATACTAAGGTAGTTAGACCCGTTATACTGCGATTTTTATGTAGCTGGTTCAGTATTCCCGGGGTATTGTGGCGCGTCAAATACTAAGGTCGTTAGCCCGTTATACTGCGTTTTTACGTAGCTGGACCTCACGGTCACTGAAGGGCCGTCACCCTTCAGTATTCCCGGGGTATTGTGGCGCGTCAAATACTAAGGTCGTTAGTCACGTTATACTGCGGTTTTTACGTAGCTGGACCTCACGGTCACTGAAGGTCCTGTATTCCCGGAGTATTGTGGCGCGTCAACTACTAAGGTAGTTAGACCCGTTATACTGCGATTTTTACGTAGCTGGACCTCACGGTCACTGAAGGGCCGTCACCCTTCAGTATTCCCGGAGTACTGTGGCGCGTCAACTACTAAGGTCGTTAGTGCCGTTATTTTGCGGTTTTTTACATAGCTCGACCTCAAGGTCACCGAAGGCCCGTCAACACGGTAGCAATTAGGCACGCTTAATTGATTGATTTTTTCCTGTTTCCGAGCGCGCCAACTGATTTGGTCATTAGTCCCGTAAGCGTAGTGCATGCTTTTTTCTCGGGAGATGGCGGTGATCTTCCCCCGCTGGATGGCGAGATCCGGCGCCGACCTACCGTCGGCTAGTGGAGTTTCCCCCTAACCAGGGCTCTCCCACCAGCATAGCACCGCCCCAGCCGGGACAAGCTCTACGCTCCCGACCGGTCTCCCGGAATATGTGGTAGTGTAGTGCATGTTAGTGTAAGTGTGTGTGTGTAAAGGGAGAAGATAGGACAAGGAAGAGGAAGGACAGATCGCGCGCGGTCCGTGGCCCGTTTGTTAGGGTACTTCTCCGGCATTCGCTTGGTTTTACGTTTAGATTTAAGGATTTTTTTCTTGTCAATTCAGAAATTCAAAATCACCCCAATGCGTTTTACCAAGGTATGCCCTATAGAGCCTGATATCACGCATAGTTTTATTCCCCCTCTCGCTTCAGATTAACCGGGAAAACTGTCTATACCAACAATACGGGATCACGTATGGTTGACCTGAGTTATGAAAATAAGGCCCGCAAGAGTTGTGGCCCTGGAGGCCGTGATGTAGATGCTTGACAATCGCGCCTCTCCCTCGGCCGTAAGAAGTGCGAACACTCGCTATCTTCCCCCTCCCCTTCCCCCTCCCGTCTCCGGAATTCATGGCACGCGAGCGCCGCCCGCTGCTCGATTGTTTTCGCAGGGGATGCACTTCCGGTGCGGCGTGGCGCGCATATGAACTCGTTCCCTCTCACCATCGAGTTAGGAGGTGGCATTACCAACCTCTGCTGCTGCACCTGGAGCGGTGTCTCAGGGCATCAACTGATGTCACTGCAGCGCCTCTCACCGGGAGGTCCTAGGTTCCCACTCCCCACGGCGGCAGGATTTCCGACACTAGCTTTTCAGCTAGGTCGAATTCAATCGCTGTCTGGAGGAGAATTCTAGCGGCTGGCTGCTCTGATCGGTAGTTTTCAACGGTTTCTACGGATCAACACCAGGCGAATGCCGGAGCAGTACCCTACAAAACGGGCCACGGACCGCGCGCGATCTGTTCTTCCTCGTCCTTGTCCTATCTTCTCCCCTTACACGCACACTTACACTAACATGCACTATACTACCACATATTCCGGGAGACCGGTCGGGAGCTTACAGCTTGTCCCGGCTGGGGCGGTGCCCCGATGGTGGGAGAGTCCTGGTTGGGGGGAATCCCCACTAGCTGACAGTAAGTCGGCGCCGGATCTCGCCATCCAGCAGGGGAAGGTCGTCTCCCGAGAAAAAAAACATGCACTACACTAACGGGACTAATGACCAAAGCAGTTAACGCGCCCGGAAACACGAAAAAATCAATCAATAAAAAAAACCTCTGCCATGATCCGCAAGTGAGGCCAGTCCGCAATATTGGCGTACCCCAAGCACGGTTGTCGAACACGATAATAAAAGGGTAATTGAATTTGCCTTATTTTACGTGGCGAGACTCAGGCCATGAGGCCTGCTCTTCCGTCTGACCACGTCTCACCAATCATGGGAGAAAGAAGGTATTACTTGGGCGACGAAACAGGCGATTTGAATTTAACTCAGAGACGTCATTTAGGCTTGAGGATCTTTTACATGCAGTAAATGTACTAACATGGGAGAGCCGGCTTTACTTCCCCTCCGAAGGAAGGCGTACGAAGGATTTTTTTCGCCCTTAAAAACCCACGGCATCGATCGGGTTTGAACCCGCAAACTTGGCTATAGCAGTCCGATACGCTAACCGCTATATCATCGCCGCCGTGGTCTAATTCCCCTTTTCAAATGGAATCTTCAGAATATTGAAGAGTTTAATAAATAAAACGGAGAAGCTTCGTACAAAATACGGGTTCATCGTAAAGTATTTCCAGTGCGTGAAAATCAAAACAACCACAAACGTAAAACATCGGGAATAACACGGTATTAAATGTGCTTATTCTGAATTTGAGAGATTTTACATGATCCCTCTAAAAAAGTACGCATATAAAAAAATCTTAACATTGCTAACATTCTGAAGAAGCATGTAATGCACAAATTATTACGAAATACGAGTATTCTTAGAATTAGTTTTGTCATAATATTCGAAATCTGGCTACCATACCTACAATAGGGATAAAAATGTCACATTGTACTGTTACTTTTTTATTTCCCCATTTCCTCATATAAAAATTAAGTACTCTCATCTGAAGTCAAAAGAGTAGTGTCCTAAAATGTGGATTTTGTAGATGGGCCAGTAATACAATTGATGTCAACATTGTGCAAAACACTGGATATTTAGAAGACTGCAAAAGTATAGTCATCAATTTAAAGACATCTTCAGTGAATAATTGTTCCTGTACTTCTCGTAGGTGTGATAGAAAAGCTGCTGAAGTTGTTGGAACTGCAAGTTTCCACAAACGTACTTATCATAAAGAAATTCTATCAAAATCCTCTTTTTGAAAATGAACCGAGCATGACTTGCAGCAAGTACCAGTCTGCCAGATTCTTTTCACACAGCTCCAATACACAGTGCTCTCCTTTTTGGAGGGAAAGATAACGAAAATTAACCACTATCTTCAAATATTACTAGTTCTCCAAACCATATAGAGTAACTACTAACTTGGTAAAAATTAATTCACGCCTTCCCCGAAAGATTTGCCCAACAGTAAGCCAATCAAGTAACCACGACGAACTGTTACGAAAGCTTGCTAAACTGATCAAGACTTTAAATATTAAAAACTATGTCAAAGAACACACCTGAACAAGAGGACGCCTACAAGCGTTTTGGGCACATCAATATGGCGGATCGTTTCTTCAGATGGCTTCAAGTTTGTGACATCATGCCATCTCCGTGTATTTGTAGCTCCATGCCTGTCACCTTGTCAAATATCTTCGAATCACGATGTAAAAGAACAGGAGTGTGAACTCGCAGTCTAAAAATGAACCTTTTTGAGGCTAGTGTCCACAGTTCTCACTTATAAGCGCTGTGAACGACTTGGGTATTTTTTTTCTAGAAGTGGCGGGAAATGTGAGCAGCCTATTTTAAATAATGTTACAGTAATAAGCTTTGTTTCTTTGAGTCTTCTTCGCTTTTCGTCCTGTTTACAAATACTGATATCGAATCGTCACTGATATTGAATTTACACCAACAATGAGCCTGGAAATAAAATGAAGTAAAACTACAAGAAATATACGAGTAGAGAAGTGGAGGTGGAATACCCGATTACTGCCTTTTTATAATATAACATACCTTAGTGCACTGGCACGCATTGTTTTGTTCACAACTGCAGTATCGAGAAGTACAAGGCACGCGGGGCAGAGTACAAAACCACTGGTTGACGCCCTCGCCATCCACAGATGATAGAGCTGCTGCGTCCTTCGCATTCCAGAAGCAAAACAAAGCGATGTGAGTCTGGGCCGCGATAAGAACTGCAGCTGACAGAACGACAGCGCGACGCGTCAAAATGCGAAACCCCACCCCACCCCACGCCGCGCCCTTGTGCACATGGCATACAACAGCACGGACCTTCTCGCAACTGTTGCGTAACACTCAGGGTGAGGATTTTTGTAGCAGTTAGACATTTGTTTCTTCACCAGTTGCGATTATTCTACTGGCTTAGGCGACTTGTGGCATCAATTGATAGACAGACAGACAGATAGATAGACAGATAGATAGATAGACAGATAGATAGATAGACAGATAGATAGACAGACACACAGACAGACACACAGACAGATAGACACAGACAGACAGAAGATAGACAGATAGACAGATAGACAGACAGACAGATAGATAGATAGATAGATAGATAGATAGATAGATAGATAGACAGATAGATAGACAGATAGATAGTCAGATAGATAGATAGATAGATAGATAGATAGATAGATAGATAGATAGATAGAAATTTATTCTACAATTGGGCACATGATGCCCGGTGGCAGAATGCTGAAATACGAAAGTACAGTTACATTTACAAATACGACTACTAACAAAATAATAATGTATAAAAACTCCATATAAAAACAAATTTTCTTTGTCCAAAGGTTTTCCCCAAAGGAAATTAAAAGAAATACAAATACAAACATGCACTCGCACATACTAAAACGTTCTTCGTTTCTGTCAAATTACTTATGCAACCGGTTTCCGAATTTATATCATTTTTGGGCGCCAGGAAAGGGTTGCGATTTTAAATTTCCCGCAATCACATCTAAAGGGAAATAATTATCCTACTAGATCTGCCGGTTGGGTTCTTACGAAAAACTTACTTACTTTCTTCCTAGTAAACGATCATTTGATCCGCTCTCCATACGGAAGAAGCGAGGAATCTAAAATTTGTTTCTGGAAAGAAATTATTAAACTATGGATTCCACAAGATACTAAAGAAATGATAATCAGCTTTTCTTTTTCAAAATGAGAACGTTGTAAGTTTATTCATCGATTAATTCTTTGTAACATAAAATGTCACCTTGGTCATGACCGGTAGTAAAAATTGTAGCGCTATTATTCTTACTATTTATATATCCATGCGCTCTTGGACGATGAAGCCAGGAAGAATCCACTGCTCCGACCAACCTTCTCTCTTGTATCTTGTTCTCGGTCCGCTGCAGGATCAATATCCTCCTCAACTTATTGTTTCACTTACGACTCCCGGTGCCAGAATTATTCAAAGTTCCAAATAGAATTACACACACAAAATATAAGTCCTCACTGCTCAATTATTTCCCGCAAAATTCCACCAAGTCCCGCATCTATCATTTACAATAACCTCTACGATGTGCACGGTACGCGGTCTAAAGCTCCTCTCCCATATTACAAAAAGTTCAACCCTCGATAACTTTCATACATTGTTTTCTCTTGTTTTACAAATCAATCTCCAGTTTCCTTCTACGTCATACCACATTACTAGTTTACCACCAATCCTACATGCCGTTATATCACAATCTTCTGTCCGTTACTTGCCGCGCTATGTTTATTTACTTCCGCTTCCCTGGTTGCTAAGGAACGCCCTGCCTGCATGCCTATGCCCTCAACATTTACACTTTTTACGAAGAATTCGAAGAATTAATAGAATATAGAATTAAGAATAATAGAATTAGAAGAATAAATTACGAAGAATTAATAAATTCTTGTGCCCAATTCCCATCAAAATATTGTGTGACAGTCTGGTATGTCACAATACACCAAGGAATCCTCGCATACACACCAACCTGCACCTATTCATTCACATTCAGACAAATATGGGTAAACATTTTTACATAATTCACGTATATAATACTTATAATAATTATTACATTTCTAATACGTAAAACACTCATTACTATAAACAAATAAATTAATAAATACCGCTGGTCCGTATAGCCTGTAGAAATGCGTTTTCGACTAGCAAAACAAACAGAAAGAAATGAAATCATTTCCCTTCACTTCACTTCACTGCACTGCATATCACTTTAATATATATTAATTGTTCAATACTTTTTACTGTAGACTACGCATAATCGCACCTTTCACTTCACTTCACTATACATTTTCACCTTATTGACTAATTTCCCATATTTCTTTTCTAAAACCTCACGCTGAGCAAGGAAAGGGCTCAAAAACCGCAGTCATTGTGGTGCCTATGACCACAGGTCCAGAGTTCGAAAGCCAACGTTGGCAATATTTTTTTTGTCACTATCCACAGAACGAGGTTGAATGCAGCTGCTGTCTGGTGGGGAAATCTAGCGGCCGGCTGCTCTGATGGGTAGTTTTCAGTGGTTTCTCCGATCAACACCAGGCGAGAGTCAGAGCAGTACGTTAACGGGCTACGGACAGCGCGCGATCTTTCCTTCCTCTTCCTTGACCTTTCCTCACTCCTTACTCTCTCACACACACATACAGGTACTACATTACCACACATATATGGCGACCAGTCGGAAGCCCAACCGAAACCGGGAGCGGTGTCTCAGTGCATCAACTGATTCCACTGCAGCGCCTCTCACCGGCAAGTCCTAGGTTCCCACTCCCCACCGCGGCAGGATTTTCGACACTAGCATTTCAGCTAGGTCGAATTCAGTCGCTGTCTGGAGGAGAATTCTAGCGGTAGGCTGCTCTGATCGGTAGTTTTCCGTGGTTTCTCTCATCAACACCAGGCGAATGCCGGAGCAGTACCCTACCAAACGGGCCACGGACCGCGCGCGATCTGTCCTTCCTCTTCCTTGTCCTATCATCTCCCCTTACGCACACACACTTACACTAATATGCACTACACTACCACATATTCCGTGAGACCAGTCTGGAGCTTAGAGCTTGTCCCGGTTGGGGCGGTGCCCCACTGGTGGGAGAGTCGTGGTTAGGGGGAAACCCCACTAGACGACGGTAGGTCGACGCCGGATCTCGCCATCCAGCGGGGGGAGATCACCGCCATCTCCCGAGAGAAAAACATGCACTACACTAACGGGACTAATGACCTTAGCAGTGAACGCGCCCGGAATCACTAATCAATCAATCAAAATCGCCACCCGCGTCACTCATGCCACGCCCTTGTGCACATGACATACAACAGCACAGACCTTCTCGTAACGATTGCCAAACATTAAGGTTAAGTCGTAGACTTCCGCGGCCAGAGTCATGTAGATGATATGGGCTGTCCAGGTGACGCCGCGTCGAAGGCTGTGTTGCCGACGTTTCGACCATCTTATCGTGGTCTTCCTCACAACAGCCCTGCGGAAGATTCTGCACAACAGCAGCTGTTGTGCAGTCTTCCTGCACAACAGCCCTGAGGAAGACCACGATAAGATGGTCGAAACGTCGGCAACACAGCCTTCGACGCGGCGTCACCTGGACAGCCCAGATCATCATAAACATTAAGGTTTTTTGTGTTTATTGTTTTTTTTCCTTCCCTTTTTGCGACTTAAGGTAGCCAGCGCTTTGGGTTTGACTCGGAGATTCTGGGTTTTACAAGTAATCTCCGGGCTGCGAGTTAATGTGGAAAATCTATGGTTTATACGAGCAATTCAGTTCTTCGTGAAAAACATACGGAATTGTTTGGCAGAAGTACCTGATGTGATGCGCATGATAGAGGTATTTTTGTCTTTGGATCATGCAGTTAATCCACACTATAGTGTTGTAGAAAGAGCTCATTTCACATTGAAGTTTTTTCTCCTTCGTGAATTATTATTACAACAAATAAAGATGTGTGTCGTTAAAATTTTGCCGTGGACATGGGAGTAAGAAAAGCGAGTTATTTTGAAGTGACAAACCGGCAATTGAATGTCTGTTGATAGAAGCTGATGCCCTATGCAAACGCACGAGTCCCCTGGACATAGGGGCGCCGGGGCAGTGGGTCGCGGGCTGCTATCAGCGCTGCGGTGGCCGCGGGCCGCACCTCAGGAAACGCCGCTCCCTGCCGGCCACCGCAAGAATCTACTCGCTCTCGCAACATTGCGCATTTCCTTACTTTTCTATTTATTTATTTATTTATTTATTTTTACGTCAAAAAAAACAGTTAAAAACTGCGTATGACGTCCTATGGGGAAAAGTGAATTGTGTGCACATTTTCAAAATTCTGTGATCCCTACACTAAGTCATATACTACTTAAATTTTGAATTTTGAAAGGGAGAAAAAAAAACTAAAACTCCCATGTAGTAAAATCTATTTTCAAAATAAATAAGCAATAAATTTTGAATTTTGAAAGGGAGAAAAAAAACAAAAACTCCCATGTAATAATATCTATTTTCAAGGATAAATAAGCAATAAATTTTGGCTCATATTACTTCCTGCCGCGACAACATGGAAAAGATAATTTGAATAATAGTATTTCCCACTGAATTCTAGAAGACGTGCACAGAAAATGAAGTTACATTTATGTCCAGAACAAAACAAGGGGCCATCTCAGCATTTGCTCAATGGATCAGGAAAACTGGACGAAAAACCTGATCGAGATTGTTTTGTTTTGAACGTTTTCCTTTTTTATTTATTTGACACGTGCATGCAGAGGTGGATCATGGCATCAACTGATGTCACTGCAGCGCCTCTGATTTTAAAATAACTGCCTTTTTTCAATCTCAAACCGTAACTTTCAAAACAGAAAGTTTTTGTTTGAATGAGATTTCATAATAGTAGTATACGCAATTAGATTATAATGTGAAGCTTTATTGCACGAGTACATGTTTTGAAAACGAGCGATTTTAGGAGCATTAGTTAGCTTTCCCTACTCCTCTGAGCAAATGTTTGTTGCATACATTCCGTACTTCGCAAATATCTTGAAAATAATGAGTACATTAATTAAACTTACATACACGTTTCTAAAAGCCCCAAAAATTTCATACTAACTGAGTTTTCGCCCGAGACCTCGCCACTGAAGATGCCCGCCGCAGTCGTGGGCGAAACGTTTGGCAGTTCAACGCCAATTGGACCACGGCCCACAAGCCCGGAAGAAAACATGTATATTGACTCCGGCCGTGAAAGCCTTCAATGCTTTATAACTGAGTTTTGATTCATTCCAATAGCGCAGTTTAGTTCAGAGTAATTGAAGGTCGAAAAAATTGGACGTTTGCCGGAAGTATGCAGCAGTGCATCTGTTTACATCTGCCCGAGCCAACCATGATCGTAACGAACTTGGCAAGATGGAGAAAGGCGAGGCAAGTCAGGTGAAGCTTTTGGATTTTTCCCTTGTTCCACTAACGAAGCCATAGACGTCTCTCTCATGACCAGAGACTGCAAAGGTTTCTTTCAACTTCTGCGCGCATTGAAAAGGTGGCCAACCGATGGCACCAACGCGCATGGTGATAAGTTGGTGACAGTGGAGTCAGGAAAATTGCATTACAGGACGCTTCTATCAGAATCGTCATGTAATGGACAATTTTCTTGCCTAAAACTGTACAGCATTTCCAGAATTTTCGAATAAAATCCTTTTTTGGCATTGAGCTCCTTTGGGTTTGCAAGGCCACAATAGACATTAGCCCCCAAGGCCTCAGCGATGCAAATGACCGAGGCGCATGCAAATTCATAAGGGCCTGAAGGGGCAGTTTTTACTTCCTTCCTTGAATTCACGACCCCACTATGATTGATTGGTGATTCCGGATGCGACAACTGCTAAGGTCATTACTCCCGTAAGTGTAGTGTACGTTGTTTGCTCGGGAGGTGGCAATCTAAGGTTCCTGTGACGCCATTGTCAGTTCGGCCGATTTCGGGAAAACTAAAGGCAGAATTTGTGGTAAAGAAAGTTCAAAAACAAAAGTTTGCCAGTTGAGTTCACTTCAACGAAAGGAAGAAGCCTCGATTACATCAGTAACATATCCAATAGCTTGAGTTTTTCATCTGAACTGGTTTAGTCCAATTTATTACGTCATTTTTCTTTGCATTAAGAGCATTTTACCAACATTTGCCGGATTCGGTGGTATAACGGTCAGCGTACTGGACTGTTGTACCCGAGTTTGCGGGTCCAAACCCGATCGAAGCCGTGGATTTTTAAGGGGGAAAAATCCTTCGTGCGCCTTCCTTCAGAGGGGAAGTAAAGCCGGCTTTCCCATGTAGTAGATTTACTGCATGTAAAAGATCCTCAAGCCTAAACGTAGCCTCTGAGCAAAATTGAGATCCGCCTGTTCCGTCGCCCAAGATAATACCTCCTTTCTCCGCTAGATGGTGAAAGGAACTTATCGAAATTTGCGTGGTTAGACGGAAGAGCGGGCCTGATGGCCCGAGTCTCGCCACGTAAAATAATGCATTAACTAACATTTTAAGAGCATTTTGTTGATCATGTTTGGCGATGTTTTATGTCAACAAAATCCTCCCCCAATGACGATGATAAGTGCGTGTTTTTTGTTTGTTTGTTTTTTACATTTTTTCAAATCTTTTTTTTTTTATTTTTGTTTCGCGCGCAGCGGCAGCGCGCATGTCGGCCAAGGACCGGCGCCTGCTGCAGATGATCCTGGTGATCTTCGGCGCCTTCCTCGTGTGCTACCTGCCCATCACCGTGGCCAAGACCTTCTTCCGCAACAAGGACTGGCACGCGCTCAACATCGCCGCCTACGTGCTGGTCTACCTCGCCTCCTGCGTCAACCCCATCATCTACGTCGTCATGTCCTCCGAGTACAGGCAGGTGAGGGTTCTGCACATCCCCCCACATCTGCCCCGCTCTAGCCGCCTCGCCTCCCCCGACCCGACCCGACCATACAAGACCCGACCCGATCCAATCCGGCCTCGCACGACACGATCTGACCCGACCCGACTCGGCACAATTCGCCCCGACCTGATCCCACTCGACCCGACCCGACCCGACCCGACCATGCAAGACCCGACACGACACACCCGGCCAACCGACCCGACCCCTTGACGCCGCGCAATCCGATCCGCCACCGACCCGACCCGACCCGCCCGACCCGACCCGACCCGGAACGACGCGACGCGACCCGGCCCAACCTGTTTGAAATCGTTTTTCTTTCAATACTTATCTTGATTCAACCTGCTGAATTTTGTACTTTTTATTACTTAGATTTGTACTTTTTTATAAAAGTAAATTTTTAATAGCTATCGTAAAATTTTAAGTTGGATTCAGTACAAAAATACAAGTGATTGTATTAAATCATTACAGAATTTCTTAATATCCCATTATTTATGTGGGTAGATATTTTTTTTTATCTTTTGAAGTAAACCTTTAAAAGTTAATAATGGACTTTTTTGACGGGCACTTATCATGCCTGTATATAGGTGTCTCAGAACAAATGTTAAAAACTTTTGAGTCAGCTAGAAGGGTCGACAGTGATGTCTTTTTCCCAATGAGCATGTGGGAAATTCCATAAAACGTAGTTGTACATGCGACATATGCCTCTGATTATTAAGCAACTCGTGCACAGGTGTTCTGCAGATTCTTTAAATATCATTCTCTGCGTCAGAACACCACCTGCCGAACATCTGTGCATAAGGGGTAGCCTAAAACTCAGGGGCAGTGTTTTCCCAGCCTCTTCCTTGGGGCGTGTCAGCCTCTTTCGTTTAGTTTATAGTTTAAAGTTTAGAATATAACGACGTCAATCAAATTCATGGTGTGAGGTCAATCAACTCCATGGTATGAGGTCAATCAACTGCATGGGGTGAGGTCAATCAACTCCATGGTATGAGGTCAATCAACTCATGGGTGATGTCAATCAACTCATGGGTTGATGTCAATCAACTCACGGGGTGATGCCAATCAACTCATGGGGCGATGTCAATCAACTCATGGGGTGATGTCAATCAACTCACGGTGTGATGTCAATCAACTCATGGGGTGATGTCAATCAACTCATGGGTTGATGTCAATCAACTCACGGGGTGATGTCAATCAACTCATGGGGTGATGTCAATCAACTCATGGGGTGATGTCAATCAACTCATGGGGTGATGTCAATCAACTCATGGGGTGATGTAATCAACTCCTGGGGTGACGCCAATCAACTTCATGGGGGGAGGTCAACCAATCCCCAGAGGAGCACTGACGCGGTTCAGCTGTAACTGCGGGATATTTTGGGGAAGATGAATGAACGACTTTCGAGGTGTTGGGTTTGGAATTTCGCGGATTCGATTTAACGGATTTCTTTTTCCAATAATTCGAGACATCAGACTTTGAATTATTGTAGTTCCCGTTATCAATTAAAAAAAATTGGAGGTTCAACTTATCGAGGTCGAAACACACAGGAGTTTGAATTATAGACGGACGAAATATTTGAGATCAAATTATCGAGGTTCAAAAGAGTTTGGAGATATCGGAGTTCGAACTATAAATATTTGAATAGTCGCGGTTTGATTTATAGATGTTTGAATTTTAAATATTCCATTTGTTGGAATTAGATTTATGGTTTTTAGTGGCAATAAATATTCGAGTTATCGAAGTTCGATTTATGGAGGTTCTGATTATAAATATTCGAGTTATCGAAGTTCGATTTATGGAGGTTCTGATTATAAATATTCGAGTTATCGAAGTTCGATTTATGGAGGTTCTGATTATAAATATTCGAGTTATCGGGTTTCAATTAAAGTGTTTAGAATTGTAAGTCCAATATACGAGCTACGGAAAAGTCATAGTGAAGATGAGCTTGCTCTTGTGCCTAGGCCTACACGGAGCTGCTGTGCTGCCGGCGCGGCGCTGGGGCTGGTGGAAGCGGCAGCGGCGGCCAAGACGGGGCGGCGGCGGCAGCGGCGGCGGCGGCGGCTGCGGGGGCGGTGGGGGCGGCGGCGGCGGTGGCGGAGGCGGCGGCAGCGGCGGCGCGAACCCGCTCGCCGAGGGCCTGACGCCACGACCCCGCCCCCGACCTCTCCACCGGCCCCGCCAGAGCGCTCTAGGGGCGGCCGCCGCTACTACCAGGCCAGCCGCGCGGCGCCGCGCTGCGCTCTGCCGCCGTGAAGGAGAACTGTCAGTGGAGTCCGTGGACCGTCGGGGATGGGGGATGATGAAGTGAGAGACAAAGTGACTGAAGAAAGACTTTTCGTGTGTTGTGTCGGTGTAAATAATATATGTATATTTGCGTTTACTTTTTTTACGTCAATCGGTTCCGTGAAGTGTCGTATTCTGTCGTAGCTTGTGCTGATCGTGTTGGAATATTGTCGTGTTTCGTATGTTAATTTTTTTGTTACCGCTTTTATTATTAAAACGTAGTTGCTGGCATTTATTGTACCACAATAAAGTGTTCACGAATTCTGTTGTTTCATTTTTACTGCTGCAGATACCTTCATCAACTCTTGCATACCAATGGGGGATGACTGGGAGGTTCTAGGTTCGAGTAACGACGCTGGCAGGATTTTCGACACTAGCTAGATAGCTGGGTCAAATTCAGTCGCTGTCTCGAGGAGAATTTTTGCGGCCGGCTACACTGGTTGGTAGCTTTCCGTGGTTTCTCCGATCAACACCAGGCGAATGACGGAGCGGTACCCTAACAAACGGGTCACGGACCGCGCGCGATCTTTCCTTCCTATTCCTCATCCTATCCTCTCCCCTTACACACACACTAACATGCACTACACTACCACATATTCCGGGAGACCGGTCGGGAGCTTAGAGCTTTTCCCAGCTGGAGCGGTGCCATGCTGGTGGGAGATACCTGGTTGGGAAAAACCCTACTAGTCGACTTGTGAGTCGGCGCTGGATATTGCCATCCAGCGAGGGATGATCATCGCAAGCTCCCTCGATTAAACATCATTCACTGTACTTACGGGACTGATCACCTCAGCATTTGACGCGCCCGGAAACACTAATCAACCAATAAATAAATGAAACCAATGGGAGGAGTAAAAAACGGATCAGGCGTCGTTTGACTTTCTCGCTACTGCTTACGCAGTGGTTTCTCTTTATTTCAGGAGTTGCTATTCAACCATTTACGACTTTCTACTTTCTCGTATACGTACGTTTATACAGGAGTAATATACGTAGTATAGAGAAAGTTATGTGTGCTGCGGAAAATCGATTTCGAGATTTCAACGGAAATACACGCTTTGGGGTCCTCTAATATCGAAAACGTTTTTTTCTTTTTCTTTCTTTTTTTCTTTCTTTCTTTTTTTTCCAAAACGTCCGTCCATGTGTTTGTCTGTTCCGGTTCCCCGGGGGGATGGTTTGGTTTGGTTTTCGTGTTTCCGGGCGCGTCAACTGCTTCGGTCATTAGTCCCGTTAGCGTAGAGCATGTTTTTTCTCGGGAGATGGCGGTGATCTTCCCCCGCTGGATGGTGAGATCCGGCGCCGACCTACCGTCGGCTAGAGGGGTTTCCCCCTAACCAGGACTCTCCCACCAACGGGGCACCGCCCCAGCCGGGACAAGCTCTAAGCTCCCGACCGGTCTCCTGGAATATGTGGTAGTGTAGTGCATGTTAGTGTAAATGTTTGTGTAAGGGGGAGAGGATAGGTCAATGAAGAGGAAGGGCAGATCGCGCGCGGTCCGTGGCCCGTTTGTTAGGGTACTGCTCCGGCATTCGCCTGGTGTTGATCGGAGAAACCACGGAAAACTACCGATCAGAGCAGCCGGCCGCTAGAATTCTCCTCCAGACAGCGACTGAATTCCACCCAGCTGAAAAGCTAGTGTCGAAAATGCTGCCACCGTGGGGAGTGGAACCCTAGGACCTCCCGGTCAGAGGCACTGCAGTGACATCAGTTGATGCCCTGAGCTACCGCTCCCGGTAGAGTTAATATAGAAAATCCTGCCGCTGTGGGGGGTGTAACCTAGGATCTCCCGGTCAAAGGCTCTGCATTGACATCAGTTGATGCCCTGAGCTACCGCTCCCGGTCCCCTGGGGGAACCATGATTGCGTAGGTGGTCGTGGTTCCTGGTGGGGAAATGCAAGCGACCTCCTGCATCCAGATCTTCACGGCGGAACTAACTGAAAAGCTAGCGTCGAAAATCCTGCCACTGTCGGGACTCGAACCTAGTCCCGGTCAAAGGCGTTGCAGTGACGTCAGTTTATTCACTGAGCAATCGCTGCCGGTCCGACTCTTGGGCGTGGGATACGATAGCCAGCATCCCCTGTGCAGAAGGGCGACGTGTTCTAAACCCACCCACGTACAAAAGTCCAGACGAGGAACACCAATCTCCCGGTCAGGATTGCCCAGGTTCCGCCCAACTCACGTCGATAGCCTGGAGGGGCAGGCACTGAGGAGACGGGTTGCACCTGGATGTTGACCCTCAGTGGGGCACTTGACTTCGTCGTGGCAGTGGCCCGATACTCTGTACAGAGGAGGGACTTACTCCCGGCGCATGTGAGTAGCGCATTGTTTGGACTCCGGTACAGAACGATTTTCCTAAGGATGAGCCAAAGTGACAGTTCGTAAAAACAAGGAACATCACATGTATTTCAGAGAAGTATCCCTCCGCCGCGACAGCCGTTCAGTCACGCCCCTTCGTAAAGTGCTAATGGCAACTGTGAAAACATCCCTATGCAGAAGTCTTAAGAATTTCGCTTAAATATATGCACGTACGCGAGTTCGGGAAGTATTTAAATTTAATTACGTATGTGGAAAATCTCTTAACATGCTCTCACAATCAGTAAAAGAAAACTGCCACGAATGTAAATAGAAAGCTCTCGATCACAGTTCGCCACACAACAGCACGAAGACCGGAACCACGTGCATCGGTACGCATCTGGCATTCAAATATCGGTTTTAAAATAAACATAATATTTATCACACAAAAAGTAAATTAATGTAATGTTTATAGAAAAAAAGAATTTTTACGGAAAAGCACATAACACGGCTCTGCCTAATGTCATTTATTTCTCGCGGCGCACTATATTTTTGACGGACGAGGACATCACAAAAGAAAGCGTCGAAACCATTTACAAATTAGCCAACTGCAAACGAACGAATGCGGGAAGGGAGTCTTATGGGCTCAAGGGCACAACGACCACAGAACCTTCAGTTATGTTGCCAGCACTAGCTGTCACTTTGGCTCATCCTTAGGAAAATCGCTCTATACTAGCCTGGATAGCTAGAAGCTCTGATCTGGCAGCTGGGTGGCTCCAACCCAGGCATATATGGAGAGATTGCCGTGAGGGCAAACTGCGTTCCGGTGGGATCCGGATACCAGCTCGTCAGGATACTTGTGCGTCTACTTGAACTGTGAGGTCCACAGAGCCTACTTTGCCCCAGCAGGGCCCAAACACGTGGCCTTCACGTTCCGGGCGCTGCCGCCGTGGCAACTCCTCGCAGAGCTCTGCGAACTGCGGCGAGAGGTGGAGCCGTCGGCTATCGTCGCCAGGGTGTGCAGTGCCTAACCGCCACGGACGCTTTGAGCACAGTCGGCGCCGTGGCGCAAAGTGCTAGTGTAAATAGTGTACATAACATCGTATGAATGTGCGTGTGCTAGGCTTGTAAATAAGTGTAAATACAGACAAGTATGAATGAGTGAATGGAAATAAAATTAGCAAGATTTTACATACAAGATACATTTAAAGACACAATTAAAAGCAAGAACGCAATCTTACGTTGCCGGCCAAAGTGCCGGCTTCATCCATAGGTTAAGTCAGTAAGTAAGCACTGCCCTCTTCTCTGCCGCAAAAGCCATCGAGCTGCGGCGCATGTATCACAAACAATGAAACCGCTCCGCCAGGGCTACTGGCGGGGGGGAAACGAAAAAAAGTGCGTCTGCTGGGGGGAGGGGGCGGAGGATAAAAGCGAAAGCTTAGGTGCCCACTCCGGGGTCAACGCCCCCTGGTAGAATAAATTGTATGTGTGGTGTCATAAACCACGCGGGGTATATACTGCCCTTCCGTCCGTCTGTGAACAACACTAGCGTCTAAACTATTCGTTTTTTTTGTTTTTTTTCCAAAATGAATATTCCACGATCGATCTGGCTCCTCTGGAAGCTCTGCGATTTTGAAAAAACATTAATTTTCTACTCCCATTGCATAATGCTGTCATTTGTTGGCTGCAACCGGTTGCATAATGATACGATGCAGATTTCATTATGATACAGGTTCTTGACCAATCACAGAGAAGTTTACAAAACACGTACTGACAATTAATTATTGAGAATCGTTCTAGTAACTGTTTCTTTCGATTGAGTACATTAAAATTGCATTTGATATTATATTAAGCTTGTCAGTTTTAAATTCTTCTATTATGAGTAATTTTTTCGCGGAATAATATTTAAAATAAACCGGATCGTAATTTCTTCGCTTCTCGTGTGTTAATACCCATCATTACATCATCGTTTCATAATGTACTATTAAATTTTCGAGGTACTTTACATAAAACCCCTGCGACATTTCAAAATTTTCTCAAAAATAGCTCAAAATGTTTTAAAAAAACTAGTGAGAACCCGTCAAAATTTGACGGTGAGATCTGAGATAAATGTAAAATACTGTACCCACACTAATGTTCACAATATATTGCATTGTTTGGATCTTGAGGGTATAATGAAGATATTCTGTGATGAGTTCCCAAAATTTTGAACACATATGGCCCATGACCAGGTGGCAATGCAATATCGGCACAAAAGATATAGCACTATTATACTGAAGGATATTATTTCTAAAGTTTTTTGATGTGTCATCATCTATAAACAACTGTTTGATTTCTTCTGCCATATTGCTCGAAGGTATACTTATTTAGGTATACATTTAAGCAACACACAGTAAATCGTTTGCAGAATTTCTCTCATGGAAAGTACAAAGCAGAACAAAACTGACATTTCATAGACAATGACCCAATAGAAAACGAAATGACCTCACTATCACGACACCTACGCTGACTTTCTCTTTCCCTGCGTCCAGTTAATGTACGTTTGCGTCTTTTGGGGCGCGTAGACAACGATTCAGAATTCGACATAACCTGTAAACAACTTCACTACTACAGTACAACCGAGCAAAACCCACTGTGCGAATGTTCTCTACAAAATACACCACAGAAGCAAATACATGCAAACTGTCAACACCACAATGCAATTATTACACTGAAACAAAACCTTGACTAATTGTAAACAAATCTCAACAATCAAAACAAAAACATCAAGCAGCATGGACTCACATCTATACTCATGTATATCGATTTTGAAACTGCCACCCTTTGAAAGAAAACAATTGACTATTGATAAGCGATTAAAAAATTTAATTAATTAATTTCTAAATGTTGGGAATAACCAAAAATATCTGATAACACATCTAGGGATCATATTCTTTCATTTAAAAGAAAAAATACACAATCGGTTCAGTAAAGCTCTAAACGAAGCCATGGCAGAATACCTTATTTTTTTAAATATTTTAAATATATATAGAATAGATATAGAAATAGAATAGATAGATAGATTTCTAGTAAGAATAGTGAAATACACTTGAAGGGGACATAGGTCTAATTTTCACTGTTAACTCTGAATTTTTGAAAGTTGCAAAAGTTTCAAATTGTTTCGGTGTCTTCCTACAACTACAAAACGACATTAACGGCGAATTATTCACATTATTGCATTTATAAGTACATGTACTTTGAATGATGTCATAAAGTTTCTCGAAAAATCAAAATTTTGTGAAAATGAGCTCAAATTTCCGCAAAATTTTCGTAAATAAAAAAAAAAAAAAAACTTTGAGCGACGATTGATGGGAAGTGGTCAGAGGATAATGCAAGACCGAAAAGCCAGCCCAGATCAAAGACATTATAAAACTAATTACACCGAGAAAGTCTGTGTCATTCTATAGCACCACTAGTATTATTAGAATCTATCTTAGCCCTTAGTGAGTGATTCATCTTTCAACCCTTTTCGAACGCTAAAAAAAAATTCGAAATCGTTGCAATACATAATTGCTTTGTGGAAACTTTAGCGTTCAATTAACAGCCAGACCTCGTCTAATCACCATGAAAGCATAAAGGCAACTAAACACTACACCTATAGTCTTCCTCCCCTTCTCTGAGAAAATCCAGAGAGTATACTAAGAGAAAATCTTGAATGCATCACTGACATAAACTGAAAAAATTGATCCCAGAAGAAGATTCACACACATAGTTTTCATTAATTTTCTATAGAAACAAATGTCATTCAATATATCAAATAAATACATTATTAATAACTATAAACTAACACATAAAAATTAATTCTAAATTCAACATAAATGAAATTTTCTTATAAGAAAACATCAAGATGGCTTGACACTGTACCTGTACAGGTCTAGCGGATAATGTAGGTACAGCAGGTAGCTATACCCACATGAAAAATTCCAAGTGCGTAAAATACCCACTTGAATTTGGGGTGAGATATTCTATAAATGTCAAATTCCAGAAATGAACCAAGTTTCTCAGTATTGCATTGACTCAAAACATATATGCGATCAACTATGTTGCAAAATCGGCTCAACAGTTTCGAGATTTTACTTGTTTATAGTGACATGACTGGCAAAAGCGATTTGCAAAAATTATTAAAAGAGTTTATATCAAAAAATGCAAAGTGCAGTGCTGTTTTGCATTACAAAAATGGACTGCTGAAGTTACATAAAATAAATATGATGACAGTTTAATGACAATCAGGACAATTTCAAAAAAATTCTGTTTTGTAATGTTCCCTTCATATAAATTTTCAGGGAGAGGGGGGGGGACCTCCACCCCGGGTCAACTATCCACTTAACCTTAACTCCAATCGCCGGTCCTGTACCTGTAGTCTTCCCTCCCTGAGAAAAGTCCTGGTTTTACCACTTAAATAAACTAAAAATCTGTTCCCAGAAGCTCTGTATTCATGTACATAGTTTTCACTAATTTTCTATAGAAATGAGTATCATTCATTATTACAATAGAATACATTTTAAATAAATGTATATCAACAGAACTGAGCAAAGAGAATCAGTGCATAGTGCACTGACTTCACAGTCGGGAAACCTGGGTTTGATCCCTGGGCTAGCCAACCTGACTGGGCTTTTCATGCTTTCCCTCGGTCATGCGAGCAAATGTTGGGATTGTTCAAAAAGCCAATGATCACCTCTCATCATCATCATCATCAACCTGTCACCTCATAATTCAAAATTCAAGGCTCAGCAACCTTGTCTCACCAAGGGTCCACCAGCCAATCCTCATAATGACTCCCTAAGATAGAATAGGACTGGGCCTTGGAAGAGAAAGTGTAGTATGGTCAGAAATGGCTGATATAATAATAATAATAATAATAATAATAATAATAATAATAATAACAACAACAACATTAACAACAATAACAATAATAACAATAATAATAATAATAATAATAATAATCATCATCATCATCAATCAACAGATAAAAATAAACTTTAAAATCAACATAAATGAAATTTCATTATAAATAAACATCAAGTCAGCTAGACACTATTCCTATAGTCCCCCTTCCCCCCTCACGAGAAAAATTCTGAATGTGCCACTAACAAAATAAAAAAATTCTAAAATATTATTCCCACTCTCAAGCTGGTGCAACACTGATTGAAAGATGAACAAGATTCAACCTCTTCTTTCAAATCAATAAATTAATTTGAAGGTAATCTTTCCTAGACAAGCTGAATTAAATTGTTTGTATACAACACATTCATTCAATCTTGAGGGTTTCACAAATATGTCCTTTAGGTTTTGTCTCATTAAGCCTTCTGAATTCATGAAGTAGCGTTGCTGAAGTCCATGTAGAATAAGAACAATAATAATTATTATTAAACAACAATAATTATCAGCATCAATCGTTTGGAGTTTTCTTCCAGCCCAAAAAAAGAATTGAACAATTGGGCCGAATAATGTACTATGACATGATTTATGACTTTTGCAGGACAAGCAGAAAATAAACATGTATCTCTTACGTACTAGTCAACTGATTACATACATAGACTTGTATAGATGGAACAAATTCCATAAATATGTTCAGTTTGTAATCAAAATTTGTACGTTGTGTGTGATTTAATTACAAATCAAAGAAACAGCATTAAGTATTAAGCTTATTTTATTGCTACAGAATGATACCTATTCTCCATAGTATAATCCTGAACAAATAATTGCACATGATCAATAAGTAATAAAATAAATAAATAAAAGATGAAAATGAAATAATTAACAAAAAAGGATTTAGTCATTACAAAGATCCATAAGCCAATCTAGTGACCAAGATTGCTAAGGCAGTAGTGTCGTAGCAGTCTCGGATCGAAGAGTCGCAGGTTCAAGTCCCGCCTCAGGTATGGTTGTAATTGTGTTCGTCCTTTCACCTGTATCATCACCATATTGCTTCATCTTCACAGTTACCATAATGTTAACTCCAATAGTGGTCGCTAATGACCTAGATGTTGATGCGACCTTAAATAAAAAAAAGATCCGTATGAAGCAGACTGTATGCCACTAATTTTAAAAAAGTAACTTCAGAAGGTAAACTTCCATGTAGACTCAAACTGAATTATAAATAACTAAAGACAGACCAATGTTGCAACTGACAAATGTCTATTTCTGTTTCATAAGAACTGATTTAGGAGAACCTTAAAAAAAAAAGAGCACCCTTTTCCAAATTTCGAATTTATTCTTATTTGGTCAACTTATAATTCCTTCACATAAACTCCACCAATAAAGTAAGTGTCAATTACTCTGCCTTTACACAAATTTAATTTCTCCAGTAACTTACTGTTGGGGAATTATAAAATATTTTCAATAGTGTCAAAATAATAATACATTATGTTAATTATTTAACTTATGAAGTTAATTTATGATTTTCAATTAATTCATAATTCTTGTTTTTTATATGGTAACTGGTTTTGAAAATATTTGTACTTCTGAATATTACAAAGTTCTTGTTGACAACAGTTTGTAAATAACCATGTATATCATCCAAATCATGTATTACAATATTTATTTTCATAAACCTTCAATTTACAATCTTAATTTTAAACACACGCTTTGAAAATATAACTTGTAATTGATAACTAGGGATCAAATTTCAAAACAAATGGGTCTTGATCTCCTGCAGTCAGAAAGTGTGCTCACTTGATATGTGCAATAAACACAATTTTCAGTTATTTAAACATGAATTTAAGATGCAACTGTTGATATTTTCCATGTTTTTTTTATAATAGCATATTACATCAAAATGCTAACTAATCTTTGTACATTTTGTGTGCAAAGCATATTACTCTTATTTATTTACTTTATCGTTTTGAATAAATTTAATTATAACCATTTTGTAATGTTTCTGTATACGTGGTTCACTGAAGCACCTAATAATTTCCTGCATCTGAATTACACCTGATTTTTAACAGGAAAATCATGATTATTGCATGAGTATGATGTGACATCTAATCCTTGTTGAAAATCAGTTACATAGATGAATTAACACTCGTCTTGAACTCCCACAAATCACAGAGAAGCTCCCATACAAGTCTGGCATTTTGGTCTTCTTACTCTACCACTTACACAATTCATTTGCATTCAATTATATTATATTCTTTTCTATTACAAATTACATAAATATTTTCAGTTTTATATTTAGTTCTTTTTTCTTTTTTTTTAATTTGTTGCGTCTACTTTAACGCAACGCGCTCCAAGCCCCTTGGGCGGCGTTGAGCGCTTTGCGCTTCTCAGAGTAATCCTCCATTACTAACAGCGCTTTTTTGGAGTAATCCTCCGTTAAGATTATGTCTGTCGCGTCTCATCGCAGTCTGTTGTCAAGAGGACCGCCAGGTAGCATCTCTGCGTATGCGCCTCCCACCGCGTGCTCCTGCTTCACTACCCAGCGGCCAGAATTAGGAAGGAATAAGGATAGGGGTAGGGTTTAGGACACTTCATAGGGGTTGGACTAGCCCTTGTGAAGCAGCCAAACTCGTTTTGTTGGATTAGGGTCTACCTCTAAATAACATAATTCTAAAATATTGAATAACTCCTCTTGCCCCATAACCCAACTAAAACATGTTCTTTAACCTCCTAAATAATAATGTAATGCACCGACAACCAACACCCCCGTTTTACTGTATGTAAAAATATATAACAGTACAAACCATTTATATTCATTTTATTTGTGTTATATATTAAAATTTATGCTTTACAAGTTAGAATTATTTCTCACTCAAGTTAGAAATTGGTGATGCTCTTTGTGCATAATAATAAGATTGGAAACAATTTTTGTGTGAAGAAAGGCAAGACAATTTCTTACAACAATCCATGCACCCCTTGTTGCATATAATGCATAGATGAGACCGTAATGCTGATTTAATTGGATTCCAGAATATAATACAGATCAGTTTTGAATTCTTCTTCCTAATTTAACAGATTCAATCAATATATGATTGATGAAAAATATTTTATCAATATAACAATTTCCAACAATTACATTAATCTCTTTATATTTTTTAAAAATTTAATTTGCTCATATTGTATTGTGTTCATATGTGACTGGATGAAACAAATTATTTCAGCAAATGTTAAAAATTAAATAATAATAATAATAATAGTAATAATAATAGTAATAATAATAATAATAATAATAATAATAATAATAATAATAATAATAATAATTTTTAAAAAATCCACTCATCGTAATGCTACAATAACATCCTCCTTCCTGTATGTAACGCTGACTAACACTGCTGTCTCCCCTCTCTTTAGTGTTCCATAATTTATGGATGACTCCTGAAAACAATTGAATTTAATTTTTATACATGTATATATATATATATATATATATATATATATATATATATATATATATATATATATATATATATATATAGTTATATAGTTCTTTTAGTTTTTAGAATTATTTATTTTTATTATTATACATATATTGTACATTGCATGATTATGTAGATATCCTGACTTGTCGTGTATGACTTATGCTGCATTTATGTGACAAATATATTATGATAATAATAATAATAATAATAAATTATTATTATTATTATTATAATCATAATATATTTGTCACATAAATGCATAATAATGCATTAATAATAATAATAATTAATTATATTAAATAATAATAATAAATAATATTAATAATAATAATAATTATTATTATTAATATAATATAATTATAATAATTATTAAATTTTATTTATTACACCACCAATGTACAATGAAAATGGAAGTTTCTTTGTTTTTTTATCCTGTTAATAATAATAATAATAATAATAATAATAATTATTATTATTATTATTATTATTATTATTATTATTATTATTATTATTATTAACAGGATTGATCTTGACAGTCTCTCAAGAAACTTATTTACAAAGCATGGCCTCCACCTCAACCAGGTAGGAAAGCAGAAACTTGGTGCCATGTTAACACAACAAGTGTTGAACTCTTTTCCATCCTCGCTCCCACCTACTTCACACTCGCTCATCCCATCCACACCTACCTCCACGTTACCATCTCCACTTATCCCCCTACCACCACCTCCATTTCATGATCCTATCCCAACGGCCACACCTGTCACTCTCACTCCTGCTCCAACCTCCTTTCCTAGTCCAAATCCTCATCCAAAGTACAACCTTCGCTGCAACCGCAGACCACCCCCTGCCTATGACCTGTAGCAACTACACTTAACAGGAAAGCCCACAATACTTAAAAATAACATTCATTATGTATCAATCACGGAATACTCCTATCTCTTAAAAGATAAAGACTTTGAAATATCTATCATAGATTTACCAAATCAAAGAATATGGATTTTATGTATGTACCACAGCCCACTGGAAACACAAATGTTTTCCTAAAAATCTTGAAATTGTTCTTGTTAAACTTAAAAGACGCAGAAATTATAAAATTATATTATGTGATTTCAACATAAACTGTTTGTCAAAATCAAATGATGAGGAACTATTCAAAATTTACTTAAATCTTTCAACTTACAAACTATTATAAATCAACCCACCAGAATATCTAAAAAGCAGTACTGCCATTGATCAAATAATAATAGACACAAATGATTGCAGCTATTCAGTTGTTACATATAACACAGGCTTTAGTGACCACACAGCACAAATTCTCAAACTCGAATTGGACACTAAAGTTATTAAGGAAACACTTTATAGAGAAACTGAAACTTCTCTCAGGAAAACCTTGACAAATTCAACTCCTAATAAGTTCAGAAAACTGGGAGGAGGTGTACAAAGCAACAGACACAAATACCAAATTCAACTTTTTCATAAACATATTCCAAAGTTATTTCAACACTGTTTTCCCACAAACACTGAAGAAAATAACAAGCAAAACCACAAATCATGGATAACTAAAGGAATCAAAACATCATGTGAAAGGAAACGAAACATGCATGAAACCATCCTTCATCACGAATGTAGTTCGATTTCATTGCTTATTACAAAACATACAAAAGTATCTTAAAGAAAGTAATTAAACAGGCCAAACTGTTAATGAATGATCGACACATTGCCAAAGCACGAAACAAAACAAAAGCAATGTGGAACATTGTAAAAATACTCTAAAACAGAAAACAGAAACACCAAAAACATTGAACTTAACTACAAGAACAATGTTCTGCAACCCACACAAGTAGCAAACACTTTCAATAGACATTTCTCAGAAATTGGAAAAGTTAATACACTGCAATTCTGTAAATAATATAAATATGCAGTCGAATATACCCACATCACCAAATGCAAAGTCCATATATATCTCTGAAACATCACCTGCAGAAATACAGAAAATCATAAATAAAATGAAAAACAAATTCTCTACAGGACTGGATAATATCCCTGACATACTCATTAAACATTCAGCAACATATATACTAGAACCACTCACACACATTTGTAATCACTCCTTAATGACAGGTAGCTTCCAGAAATTCTCAAAAAGCAAAAGTTAAGCCACTATTCAAAAAGGCAACACTCCACGATCTCATGAATTACAGACCAATATCCTTACTATCTGGATTCTCAAAAATTCTAGAAAAACTTTTTAATGATAGACTCAAACATTTCCTCAATTCAAATAACATATTGACAGAGGCTCAACATGGATTCAGAAATGGTTGATCAACAGACACTGCTATCTTCACCTTTCTAAATAACATACTTCTTGCTCTAGATCAGAAAGAAATTCCCATCGGTTTATTTCTAGATTTATCAAAAGCATTTGACATTATTGATCATGACATACTGTTATTCAAACTTGAAACTTTGGGAATTAGAGGCATTGCACATCAATGGGTAAAATCTTACCTTTCAAATCGTTGTCAAGTAGTCACAATCAAGCATGTTAGAGATAAAATGATTTCAAGCCATTTTTCCCAACCTAGAATGATAAATTATGGAGTCCCACAAGGATCAATCCTGGGCCCTATACTATTTCTCTTGTACATCAACGACATGCCCTTGACTCTACAAAAGAGCAAAATGGTCCTATTTGCAGATGACACTAACCTTATCATTAAAGCAAACCCAACAAACTCTACAGAAAGAAGCACAAACAGTTCTAGAAGCACTAATAAAATGGTTCCAGGAAAACAAACTCATCATAAACACCAGTAAAACCCAGAAAGAAGCACAAACAGTTCTAGAAGCACTAAAAAAAGGGAAAAATAAACCAGTAAAACTGTCTCCTAAACTTTCGAATCCACTCTCTAAAGAAAAGCCTCTAACACAATTGATGATAAAACACATGCCTGTAAAATAGCCCAAAAACAACTTTCCTTGGATTGACAATTCAAGACAATTTAAAATGGAACTCCACATCACAGATCTAAACAACAAGCTTACCAAGTCATGCTATGCCATCTACATCCTTAAGTCAAATTCAAATTTGGATACACTACGAACAGTGTATTTTGCAAATGTCCACTCGCATCTAAAATACGGAATCATATTCTGGGGAAACTCCCCAGAAAGTATTCACACTTTTATCATCCAAAAAAGAATACTGAGAACAATGACAAACACTCACAAACATGAGTCCTGCAAACCACTTTTCAAAAAATTACAAATCCTACCACTCCCATGCATATACATATTTGAAATATTAATCTTCACAAAGAAGACGCTTATGGAAAACAAGGATTCTGTTACTCTAAATACTGATGTTCATAACTATAATACTAGACAAAACAAGAATCTGCATGTCCACACTGTGAAACTTCACTCTTTCAAAAAGTACCCTTTTGAAGGCATCACACTATATAACAAACTCCTAGTGAATTTAAAAGCTTAAACTCAATACACACATTCAAAAATAAATTGAAAGCTTTCCTGTTAAACCATACTTTCTACAGTACAAAGGAATACCTACACCATAAACACATATCAACATCAATATAAACTAATAAAAATAATTTTTTTATTTTTTGTTGCATATTCTGCTGCATGACTTGAAGCCCCCCCCCCCCAGCTGATTGATGGATATAAAAGGATAGATCCAGCCCAAGCATCCATCTCATGAAGATTCTCCTTCTTCTCCTTTTTATTTATATTTGCTCTCAACTTTAGCTTTACCCTACTATTTATAAAATTAATTTGTATTTAGCATGAAAACAGAATTCAATTTTATACCTGTATTGTATTTAATATTTGCATTGTACATTATATGATCATATAATGTCCTGACTTGTCATACATGGCTTATGCTGTATTTATGTGACAAATATATTATTATTATTATTATTATTATTATTATTATTATTATTATTATTATTATAAAAACAAAGAAACTTCCATTTTCATTGTACATTGGTGGTGTAATAAGTAAAATTTTACTGTGTGGTGTAGTACGAGTAAAGTGCTACGTGAAAGTACTCTGCATAAAAACTATTAGAAACAGTATTATGATAAGTTAATGTACTTTACAGATCATATTTTAGTGCATAGTTTTTAAGTATTTATTGAATAAATGTACACCTATTTCATGGATTATTAGTGCATATAAATCCAGTACCTATTTATGACACATCACAAACAATATGCTTGATTTGTGCCCAGAAAACATTGAATTCTACTTTTTTAAATACGTGCTTACCATTACAAATTACATGAGAGTTATGCACAGGTTTCATTTCTGAGGAGAAATGGACAGAGCACTAAAAGACATTATGCAGTGGATGTCATGACACACTTGAGGATGGATAACACAAAAATTGAAGAACAAGAAATAGTGACATGTATTTCCAAAGGAGAGTTTGAAAGGGTACTAATAAAAGCTAAGATGAGGTAAAGCCAATGAGTAAATTGATTTGTCATGGATCTATGGATAAAGAAGTTGAATACATCTTGTTAAAACTATTCAACAGAGTTTGGGAAGAATACACAACTCTAAAGAATGGCAGACTGCCATGATAATAAATTTGCATAAAAAAGGATCAAAATCAGAACATAATAACAATAGAGGGTTAATGCTTCTATCAACAGTGTTAAAATTCTTTACCAACATATTAAGAAACAGGTTGGATGAATACAGTGAGATATTTCTGAGACAGGGAAAAAATTGATTCAGAAAAAGGAGCACAAAAGATGCTGTTTTCAATGTAACTTCACTCACTGCACAAGTTTTCTTGAGCCTCCTTTGGCTAGACACAAGGGAAATGAAGGGTTAATTATTTGTTAGCAGTGAATGCAAAATCAATTTTGAATGTTGCTTGCAATTCTTTCATGCAGAGGTGAACATTTCTTAATTAAAATGCTGCTTTCTACCTTTACTCATAATAATGTGTAGTAAGACAGTAGGAAATCTGGAACACAGGAAGACACATACACTTACATGCATCATGTCTGACTCATCATACATGATTGAAATTGTATACATAACACAATACATATTATTATTTTATTCATGATACAAACAATTCTGGAGAGATGCAATGAAGAGAATTTACCAACTTACCGATTTTTCATTGACTTTGAAGCAGCATACGATACAATAAATTGAGAGTTAATGAGGGGAATACTGGAAAAAGAGATACCTATGGAAATAAGAAAAGTAGTTCAAAGTCTCTATGCAGACTCAAAGAAAAATATAAAAATGAATTATAAAAATGTCAAAATCTTTCACAACAAACAGAGAACTAATAAGACAGGAATGTGATCTGTCACGATGCCTGTTCAATTTATATGCCAACCATATTATCAAGAACTGGAAACTAACAATCGCATTAAAAGACATAAGATCCAAAGAATTGTTTAAGCAGCTGATGCAGTTATAATAATGGAATCACAAAATGACAAAAAATTGCAGCAAATTAATTGCATAAAATGGCACTGAAACATAAAATGCAAAATTTCCACAAGCTAGACTAAATCAATGTCATATCAAGGAAAAGAAATGAGAAGAGTCAAAAGGGGAAAAAATTAAAAAACCAAAAATTTTTAAAAAATATTATTGGACACAGATCAGAGGACATAGAAAATTAAATGTAGAAATACAACAGAAGAAATGGACTAATTAAAAGACATTCTGGAAGGGATATGATAGAAGAGATTAAATTAAGAATATAAAATATGATGTCAAACTCAATGCTCATGTATGAATAAGAAGTTTGTTAATGAAAAGTAGGGATCAACAAAGACTGGAGACCAGCCGAATGATTTCTACATTATCTCGCAGAAGTCACATTAAGGGAGTGGCAAAGAAGTAATGATATTATAAAAAGGCTTAAAACAAAGAATGTAGTAGAAGAAATATGGGAAGGCTTGAAACATAGAATATAGATAGAAAGGAAGGTCAGAAGAAATGGTTTTCTTACATCAACAAAATGAAGCAAGAGAGATACACAAAGGCAGCATTGAAGTATAAACCATTCGGATGAAGAGATGTTTGGAGACCATAAAAGAAATGATCAGGAGGAACCCTTTGAGGACTTAAAACTCACCTTGTCTACAGGGAAATAGGAACAGGTGACAAGCCTGCAGTATATAATGCAGTATATAATGACGATGATGATGATTATTGGCATTTTAAAAAATTTCCATTAGCTTATATTTTCAGAACAATGTAATATTAAGATTTGTATGATAAATTATTAAAAATTTACATTTATCAACAAAATTTTGATTATTTTTCTTCGTACATTTTTCTTATTTCTGCCCTTCTGGTAAACTGACAAGCTTCAACATGTGAATTCTTGGAATCTCAGTTTTATTGCATCTTATCCAACTACAAGGTAGAGATGGTACATATTCAAAAGCTTAAACAACAAACTACATCTCGAAAATATTTACAGAAACCTTCCCAGCCTATTAACTTTGTTGTCCTAGTTGCTTTGCACACATTGCTACTATTTCTTAAATATTTTCACTGAAGAAAGGCACCTATATTCATGGGTAATTCACATACTTCCTTTTTTGTTATACTTACTACATGTTACTTTGTCCCACAGTTTGTTTCTTGAAGGAGTTGTTCTCTATGTATGATCTCCATTGCTTTAAATTTTGAACCCAGAATATCTGAATAGCTCTTCTTGTTGTGACAAATTACATCTTTTGCAATGAGGTAACAAACTTCAACTTTCATAGCATGATAAAAAAAATATAGCCTCTTCTATCTTCAAACTAATTTCACTAACTTCCACAATTAAACAAACAGGCATCAACAAAAATTCAAAATCACTTCTTCACAAGAAAGTAATATGAAACTGTAAAAGTACAATCTGTAGAAAAAGTGTTTGTTTTTTTTTGAGAATCTTACAAAATATGTCTTAAGAGTTGTCATGAAAGTGAAAAAGATTGAAAATTCCTTAAGAAAATTGAAGTCTTCATGTTCTCTGAATAAGTTAATCTCTAAATCAGTAGTCAATAATTTGGAACATATCAATAATAAAAGTTAAATAACTTTTTATTTTTACAGGAAAAGAGTAAAATAATATGACTTTTAAGATAACAGTAGTAGTTTCCTCTCAATTCTAAATACTAAAGAAATTTGCTGTGTATCAAGCAAAATAAAATAAAGAATTATGTTAAAAATACAACAATTGCATTAAATTAATATGATTGCACTCACTGATGATTAAAAAAAAAAATATTTGGAAATTCTTGGTTTCAAATCCAGCCACTCATTTATTACACATTTCACCATTCTTGTGAGTGAAAAGTTTTCATTGCGATTGTATTGAGTTAACTTGTCTCTTACAATATCAATGTTTAAACTTCAAATTAGAGCAATTACAATAGTGATGCAAGTTAGTAGAAACTTGTGTAGTTGTAGACAACTTGTATTTACACATTTTAACACAAGTTGTAAACAACTTATATAGACAACGATTAAAACATAACACATGTTAACATTACCATGTACACATATTTATGAAACATAATTTTCTAAAATATAATTCACATCTTTTACAAAGAAATCATTTATTCATTGTTATAATACAAGGAGTAAAGAGGATCTGTTTGTAACATCTATTAACAGTCATTTATGTAAATGTAACTTTTTTCATACTCAACTTCATTTGTTCAATTATCTGCCTAAGCAGCTAAAAGATTTGCCTGAGCCAGGTGCATTCAAAAGATGTTTTAATTCCTTCTTATCTTGTCATGGTTTTTACAGTGTTGATGAATCTGTAAAACATAAGGTTATTTAGCATAAAATGCATGTTAGACTGGAGTACGTATATATCTTGTTTTGTTTAGGTAAGAACTTATTGTATATAATATAAGCATTGGTTGACTTTGTGACGTTTTTTGAAGGTGTATTAATCGTATGTAGTGGGTTGAAGGGTGTGTGTGTAATGTATAATTATATATTGTTAAAAATGTTTCTTTTGTGTGTACATTTCATTATTAATTATATTGTACAATATTATACAAAAATGACTCATCCTATGTTATATGATGTTATGACCAGTTAGATGAATAAAATAATTACATTTAATGTAATCTAACTGGGATGGGATTTCCTGACAGAATTATAAATGATCAATGTACAATGCTTCGCAGTTTCTTAATGTAAAGAAATTTTATTCTTCATTTATGGTGTTTTGTAGTCAGGTGTGACCACATCTTCAGGTACAAGTGTTCTGGAGACAAAATAGCCATGGATTTATGGTAAATTATGTTTTAAATACTTTCACTTATTAACACATTTAAATAATGAACAACATGTACAACTGTGCACATAATAATGACATGATGACAAATAAATAATTGTAACCATTTACAATGCACTGTTTTGAATATTCAAAATGTAAAACTTCCCTTTTCATCTCTTAAGATTGATTTTTACTATCTAAAATGTTGCTTAATATCAGAAGTAGTAATGGGGACTGTCTTGAAATTCACAATATATTGCAGAGCTTTATATAGGTACACATCTACAAATCATATCCAAACCCATTTCACCTCACTGATTGCCCTAAAAGTTAAAAATAATTTCAAAATAATTTGGAAAAACTGTAATAATGAACATATATTACAACTAAACTGTTGAAGTTAGAAACAAATGTGAAGTAATCTTACCTATTGGGAAATATGTAATGTTTTCCAAAATTTAATTAATGTCAATGTCAAAAAAATGTAATTAAATTGAGATAAATAAAGATATTAGTTTACGTATAGTACATGTTCAAATATATTATTATACTTAGACATTGCTGTCAATTTATCACTGATATTTACAATACTTTTAATCCATTAAAATACAGTTCCTTTTTGTTTGACTGTAAATAACATTCTGAGTAATAAAGAATTTAGTTGTTCCTGCTGGCTTTCCATCTGTAGATGTTTCTGTTCTTTTCTCTGGATGAAGAACAATGAATATTAATAGCTTCAACTCCATCTTATTGGTAAGAGAAAGGTGACTGTTTCACAAAAGCACATATATACATTAACTTTAAGATGTGGCGGACTTCTCTATCACTTAATCTTTCCAATTGGCAGTCTGACTTCTCTCACAAAAAACAAATGATTACAACTTTCATATCAACAAAACTGGAAATCAGAATAGAAGCATCTTAAAAGTCATTATTTGACCTTTTGGTTAGACAGGGGCAGATACAATCAATCATTTTTTTGTTAAATAATAAAAATATTTGTTATTATATTGCATATTATTTTTGTAGTGTATATATGATGCTATATAATATTATTTTTTAAATAATTACATAATTCTAACATAAATATATAATTCAATTTTGCCAATTAACAAATGAAAAATCTAGGCCTTTGGGCATGGCCCCCATTGTTCCCCACCCTGGATCTGTCACTGTGAGTAGAGCATTTATAACACAAATGAAGTATTTTAGAAAATAAATCACAAAATTGAAAAAATCAAAATGTCCATGCACAAATATTTTTCAAGAGGCACAAAAAAGTGCTTACTTTTACAGTGATAAGGGCTATAAGCTTTTTTCAGTGCTTTCATTCATGTTTTTAAAATAGATGAGTAATATGTGAAATACAGGATATTTTTAAATTTAAAAATAAATTGTTTGGAAATCCATGGGCTTGTGGGGTTTTCAAATGCATCACAAAATAATAAAAAGCTATTTGTAATATTTTTAATACCGTGCAAACATACAAAGAAAAATACTTTTACACATTGTGGAATGAAATAAGTATTAATTTTTAAAGTAACTTCTTTTAAGAAAATGTGCACAGGTGGTAAAGCTACATTTATGACCAGAAGCAAAACAAGGGGTCAACCTTCATGTTCGTTCAGGGATTCAGGGAAACTGCTCTCCACAATTCATAATATCAACATTCTTATGTTACCAATTGCAAAACTGCTTTTGAGATTTGTTTCCAAAATTAATGTTTATTTTATTTATTTTACATCAAAAAACAGTTGAAACTATGTATGACGTGCTATGGGGAGAAGTGAATTCCATGCACATTTTCAAAATTCTGTGATCCCTACACTGAGTCATATACTACATAAATTTTGAATCAGGAGAATTAATTAATGTTCGTTCTTTCATAAATTTATAATGCTGTTATTGAAAAAAATATTGAATGCAACTCATTTATAATGCTGTTTTATTGCAGTCATACAAATTTGAAAATACACTCATAACGTTGCTCACTTTCAAAACATGTACTTATGCAAGAAACCAAAACATTATAAACCCCATGATATATTATGCCACCACTAAATTTTAAATTTTGTAAAGAAATGAATTTCAAACCATAGAATTTTAAAAGTAGATACATAAACGTTATTTTGCTGTTAAAATTAAAACTGCAAACCAGTGAAACCTAAAACTATGAAATTTTGTAAACTGTTTAAGATGTTGCTAATGAACATTGAACTTTAAACATTAAATAAATAAATCAGAAAAACATTTACCATGTAATCATTCAGCTGCAAGCTAGAAGTTGTGGATAGTCAACAACAGACAATTCAAGAGAGAAACCTCACATGTTAAGAGCATGTTAGGTTTCTCAATTTCTCTGGAATATCAGCCTTATTTATAAGCTACAATAATTCAAGGATACATGAGAGTTTCCTCTCAACTGATGAACTTAATACATGTAATTATTTTTAGCAATAATACATAGATTTTCTCAAAAAAGTAGATGTTTAGGGGTTTTCAAATTCACAATTCTTTACACAAATACTAAAGCACACATTGGAGAGTACACAACATACTTTAAGAAATGAATACATTCTAAAAGGAGATTTTTTTAAAAATACATTCATGAGGTCCTTAAGTAAATTCCCTTCCACAGGAATTATCATATCACTAAATTTGGAAAATTAATAATATTAAAAGAAAAATATGTTCCAAGACTGCAACTTGCAGAAGTATTGTTTATATATTTGATTAACAAACTGTCTTTATTGCTATCAAAGAGATTCCCCTTTAATTTGTTGTTGACAAAAATCTAAAGTTAAAAACACAATTCTAAATCTCTCTATACATAAAGAGATTTTAATTCACAGTTAATAACAGACTTAGCTTAATTAAAGAAAAATTTACATTATAACTCGACTCCAAATAAATACGTGTATACTTTGCATTTTGGCTCGATTGTCCGACTTGTGTCGGCCAGCTAACGGTGTCACCCATTCGTGGGCCTAGTTAAATTCCCACGCTTGGGGAAGAGATACTATGTTGTGAGCATAACGAATTATCTTCACCGTCACTAGCAAACTCCGCCTGCCTGAGCTTTTCTTCGTCACACACTGCTACAGAAACTGACATGATTTTAAACGAAAGCTACAACTCTTATTTTTGATTCGACCGGGAATCGAACCCTGGATCACACCACAGAAGGCTAGTACGCTACCCATGAGCCATCCTAAAAACAATCCAGTAAATTTATTGTTTTGGAGGAGAAAACAACAACAACAACAACAACAACAACAACAACAACAACAACAACAACAACAACAACAACCTGTTAAAATAATAAAAAATACAAGTCTACCCCATGCACTTTCACAAAATTGTACTGTAACCTCTCTCCCGTACTCTTGCAATCCTTATTAATTAATTATCCCGATTAAATAGTCACTTTATCAACGCGAGGAAGGTATACGTAACGAGCAACGATAGGAGCGAGCGAGATAACCTTTTGGCGTAGATAAATTTTTTTTAATGGTCAGATTTAATTACTCACTTCATTCTACTATAATTAACGAGATCTCTGCTGTAATTTGTCATGCGCAGGCACGTGCAATTGTTTCGTTTGACGCACACGCGTAACTGAACGAGAAACTACCGTTTTTTCACAATAGCTTTGTTGTTTACACAAAAAGTTAAAATCATCCCGTCAATCAAGTATTACCCTTCCATTACATTAATAATAGTATTTGTAATGCCATTTACCAGACTACCTTATCGTATAATATGAAAACTATGTGATATGTATTTGCAGCTTATTACGATTAGCAAGAAGTTCGTCACAGCAATAAAATTGTTCCTACTGAAATCACTCTCGGACAACCACTTAACGGTATATAAGTGTAGCCAGGGCTTGACTTCTGGCGGAATTTATGACGGAACGGCGTTCCAGTTCCTCGGGAATAATTATTAAATTATATCATAAATATATAACTATTTCTATTAAATTAATAGTTAATTTGGGGCGCGTTCCGGAACCTAAAATTTTAGAAATCAAGCACTGAGTGTAGCTATTGTATACTAGTTCAGCCATTAAGTTCAATAGCAGTATAGCTATTGTGCAGGTGTTCTGATTATCAAGCGAAGATAAGCTTTTTACAACTTTAGAAAATAATGGGTTAGAAATTGCTTTCGCGAATTTTCTGAAGGAAAATTTAAGAAAAAATGAATGGAAAATCTGAGAAAGAAATATAAGAGGACAATCTGAAACAAAATTACTATTTAACTTCTCTTACACTATGTCATTTATTGTGACGCTTTACACACTTTTTTTTACCATTTATTGCATTTGAAGATTATTTGACTTGTAAGGATATATCAATACACCAAAAGATTAAAAATATTCAGCAGCGAAGAAAATGCAAAAGTAAACGATTTTTTACGGACTCGATAAATTGCGGCCAATGTTTTCGATTGCAAACGTATTAAAATAAACGGGAAGAATACGCACCCAAAAATATGTCATTTTTACTTGCATTTACTTCTGGTAACTTGGTAACAATTTACTGTCATATTTCGTGAATAAATTAAATATAAGCAAATATCGTTATCAATTTTTGCTTATATTTTAATTTGGAATTTGTTTCTTCAATTTGAAACTTGGAAAAATTTGAATTTGTATCTTTAATTCGGGACTTTCAATTGGTATAATTTATTTTAAAATGCAATATAACGCGACTTCAGATAAAATGTAATATACGAGTACCGTTACTCGTTCATTAATGGTACAAATCAATTAAAATACGCTTTTTAGCGCACGAGCTGAATTAAGTTTACATTATTTCACTTGAATGTCAGAAATCTGCTCACATTATTAAAAACTATATACATAAATATGCTATATAAATTAATTTAATTATTTTTTCATTAACCTGTTTTATCGTGAAAAAATATTTTAGAATAATTCATTGCCAAAATGGATAATCTTAGATAATTTCTTTTCACTCAAGCAACGTTTAACTCTAATTTACGTTTACGTATGTAGGTGTACAATTTTTTTTCGATTATGAGTATGAGTGTGATGTGTAATTTCTCATGGACGTCATTGAGAACGAGTAGCGGGAGCTACAGAAAATCTTATTGGCTACCAAAATATTGAGACATTTTTTTCCTATATCTGTATCAAAATAAAAAATCGAAAATAGAACAGAATGGTAAAAGCACAGAAATTATAAAAATAACAAGAATTTCAAGGATTTTTTAAATTCTTCTGAATTCTGTTTCAAATTATATTTATAAAATTTCTTCCCTATTAAGGCGCCACGTGCCCTGATTGCTGCCTCGGGAAACCTCGCGGAATCAACTTAAAATCTTATTGGCTAACAAAAAAAATCGAGGGAATTTGCCCTGGAAATTCAATTTCTTTTTCAAGAAAATGACCCAAATTTTACAAAAAAGTAGCAACAGGAACATTACAAAAACTATTGGTGAGTTTTGGGGCAATTTTTATAATTTGTTTTAATTCCGAGGGCGAAATTGATGAAATAAGTGGGCGCCCTACATCGCCACCCTTTCCCTCTCGAATCCGTCGCCATTCCCTCCACTGCGACTCCAGCCGCTGCACCTGTCGGAGGAGCGTAAGGCGCTCGAGGTATACACCTTGCGGTGCAGACCGTTTCTAAGTTGTGATTTGTGTGGTTTTATACGTATGTGTTCAGGGTGTTATGCGTGTAATATTTGCTGGTGTGTGAAATGACAATTTCTGTCCAAAGGAAGAGACATTTTGGGTTTCAACACTTCTCGCAGTAACACCACCGGTCGCCAGGACGTCCAAGGTCAGTAACTTGATTTAAAATAATTCCAACTGGCTTTCTTTATTTTATTACTAAATCGTAATTTATGAATTATCGTAATTTTGGACATGTGGTATTAAAATGTTACTTGCATTACTCAAAGATGGATGTTTCGTGTACTGTGTACTGCAATTAAAAATTTAAAACCTTTTTAAAAAAGTAGTTTTTTTTTCTCCCTACTACTTGTTACATCAGTGATCTATCATACTAACTCCAATTTTTGCCTTTAATGAGACGTAATGTAATTATTTTTAAAATCAGGTTAAACAGGAGTTAATTCTCTTTGTTATTCATTTTTTGTGTTCAATTTATTTTATGTATTACGAATTTTGATGTTTGTAAAAGGTTTTATGAGTAACAAAATCCAAGGTCCTTCTATGTACAATAACATTCTATCTCCTCCCCGTAATGAGAATTAAAAGTCAGAAATGAGTGCTTAGAGTTTAATAATAATAGACCAATAACCTAAATATTGTATAACCGCAATTTATATACCACGCATTTCTCTTTTTTTTCTCTTTCAGATCGTTGTTGGATTTCTGTTGGAGAAAATGTGGAGTTTGGTGTGTTCGTGGTATGGTAAGTGATAACTGAGTGGGGTGCCGGTCCCTTCGCTTCGAACAGGACGAGGAAGCAAATGACAATCGAACAAAACAATAACGCCGCGACTGCTTGTAACAAGCAGCTCGTCGATGCCTCACCGATCGTCACATACAGTAATTTTTACTGTTTTGACGCGAAATAAATGAATAATCAGGTCGTTTGCGTTCTCGCTTCCACGAAGCGACGGCGCCCCTCGCAGACGTACGTGTCCAGGCTGCGTACCTGGCGCTGCGTATGTGTTGGTGGCCGCCGAGCCCTCCCGACCGCCCTACGGTGACACAGGTTAGACGCAAACACCCGAAGCAAAGAAGTCGGTTCGCGTAATCGGGGAGGGCAAAGCTCTCCGTAGGGCAGTCACCTCGCCCCACTCAGTGCAAAATGGCGCGTCACATTGTGTTCGTTATATTCTTTGTTGAGTGTTTGTATGTTCTGTTGCATTCTTTTGTTTCGTCTCGGTTCCCCTTTAGGTAGGTTTCTTTTTCAGCTGTTCTCTTGCAGGTCTGGTACTGTAAGGTACCGCAGCACCGGCAAGGAGTCGTCATATACTAACAATGAAATGATGTAATGAATATTTAACTACCAAGTATATTGGCTTATATGACGACTTCTTACGGATTAGAATATAACGGACACAATGATCATAACACAAGGGCACACTCTTAAATCACAGATAGGGGTAAAATAGGGTGGGTAGAATTTAAGTATTTATGCTCCAAGAAAGAAGTTCTAAGAAGACCGGGAGCTAATATGGGAAGGCCAATATATGTGTTTTAGCTTAATTCTTTTAAAACGTGACCACGCAAAATATTTTGTTGAGTAAAAGAAATATTAACAAATAAAATATTATGGAAATTATTCACGTAAACATTTTCTTTAAGTATAAGAAACTTAACAGATAAAGTATTATAGATTTTATCCACACAAAACGGGTTTTGAGCAAATGAAATATTTATGCAATAGAATATTATAAATTTGATTCACGCGAGGAAGTAATAAATAGTATGTTAGTGGAGATAGAATGTACGATTTACGTTTAATAATGGTATGTCCGGAATGCATTTGTTTCTGAATTTCATTATCGTTAGTAATGAATTAATTAATGAAGTTAGGATGAAAATGGAGGTAAAGGTATGATGCGTGAATGTAGATATAATTGCAATAGTGCGTAAGGAATATTGTTTCATTGTTATCTTGTGTTGCATTGTGTTCTGTTTTATTAGCAAGGAGATCACTGAGGAAAGCGGCAATAAATGACAGAACGCTGAAATTTTACATGGCAACTGGGTTATTGATGATTTCCTTTCCCTTTTCATATAATAATAATTATTGTTTTGATTTCCTGAAGACGATCAGTCCGCGCCCTCACGACCTAATTATAAAATTTTCTATGACGGTACTCCGTAACGCACATATCAGGGCTAGCATTTAAGTAACACTTATTATGTTACTTATATTATAATGGATATAGTAAAGAAAGAATAGGTTAGAGAGAGCAGGGGGAAATACGGAACCACCACACAAGTATCATGCCAGATGTGGCTTAGTCGAGGTAGTAATACTTCAATCGCGTGCTATCCTTGCAAATCCCCCGAAGACGGTATTCAAAGTAGTTTGATGCCAGCCTGTGAATTATGAGGTGATATGATGATCAGAGATGATCGTGGCACTGTCTCTCTGTCTAAGCTGGCATTGATCGGGACAAAAAATTCCGGTATAGGGAGGTTTACGTTTTATGCAGGGTTCTCCATTTTATGGCACTTGTAATATTGATATTTTCGTTTTGAAACTAGAGAATTACATGACTTAATTATAATTAATATTAACATTTATATTTTACATATATTAATATATTATAATTAATATATATATTAATTATAACAATTATAATTAATATTTACGGTTATTTATTGGTGGATGGAAATCGCCAATAAATGAATATTATCAACATTCTTCATTGACACCTTCTGAGTTCATGTTGCTTCTATAAGTTTCAGCTTTTCATCTAAGGTTAGAATTGTGTGTTTTTTTCAGCCATTGTTACATTGGTTCAGAAACAAATACACCCTACGTTACGGCCTAGTGGCTGCAGTCAAACTACTTGCTGACTCTTTCAACGCAAAATGTACAGCAGTCTAGAGTACTAGGAATTTCTAGTACCCTTGCATGGCCTTTAGCACTGTGTCTCTGAGGGGTTATGGTTTTCAACGAGGGCAGGTAGATGTGTGAATAGAAGCCAAGCCCGTCCATCTTCCCACGCTCAAAGAGTTGGAAGGGAGAGAATTCCCTTATGGCCTAAGCTATGAGAGTAAACCACACCAAGGTCGAATTCTACGCTGGCAACTGAAGCCCTCTTCACTCATGATGAAATCGTCTGTCACAGGGATTGAGAATTTAAATCAGACTTGCAGAAGGATTCATTTCATAAAGAATATTTCGCCTCCCTCTGCTAATTCACAGGAATTCTGTTTCATTAAATAATTACTCCCCCCCATAGAACATGAAAAATCCCTTTTTTTCGCGTTGAATTGGTTCCGTTTTCTGCTGTGTTAAATGCCATTTAACATCAGGGGCCGGAGAAATTTTCCGGTTAAGACAGGTTTCTGGCTTGTATAGGTTCCGGTTTAGACAGATTTTATTGTATTTTGTAACCATCCCAGCATTCGCCTGCATGACCGAGGGAAACCAAGAAAACCCGAGTCAGGATGACCGACTCGAAGGGCCGGGTCTGCGCCCTGAGCCATTTCGCTCGGTTGATGCGGATTACATGGAGCTTAAATATGGTTGGTGTACAAGTCAAACTCAATAAGTCCATTTTTGATGTTTTTGAGTTGTTTACATCACTAAGTCACACTTTTTGTAATAGAAAAACATTCTATAAATATAAAAGAATTCTTTTGATTAATGGCATTGTTGACAAACGGGAGTTTTGCTGTGCAAAATGACCGATTATTTCCGCTTTAAGGGAGTCTCATAACAGTAAAAATCTTCGGGAAAATATACCTTTGAACAGGATGATTTGTTCATTCAAATTATTTTACACATTAGTTGTGTGTTAAAATTAACCAGATTTTGTCTCACATAGAATAAGACATTGACAAATTTAACAGCTTTCTCAACTTTATCTCAAAACACGACTTTTCATACTTGTCAATTTTATTAATATGCTAGCGATATGCTGTTCTTGTTTTCAATGCCCGGACTCTGAAAACATATCCATTAGCCAACTCTTGGCAATGGATGTATTGACTGATTTTGTAATTTGGCCCCACATGGGTTCCCTATGCGTCCAACTAATTTTCGGCTTGCATTTTGCTGCCAGAGAGGGACTCAACGGACTCCATATTTTCCCGTTATTTGTGTTGCACTCTCGTTGAGTAAATACCAGATATGATTAGAATAGGAACTACGGCGCCAAAATACGATGCACCGTACAGCTCTTACACAAGTACGCAGAGACTTAATCCCTTTACCAAGAAATCATCTTCTAGTCAACTTCCTGTTGTAATTTATCTTTTCCAATTCATAATAAGTTTAATAGTAGGTATTTCATTGGCAGTCATATATGATATATGTTCTATACTATGTTCATTAACATGTAATGTAATTCGATGTATATAGAATGAGTGTAAATACACATATTAAACGAAACCACTCATGCAGTTTATATAGTGTATTATTCACATTATAAATCGTTAATGTATACATTTCGGCAAAATTATTGAAAAAAATTATTTGTTGATCGCGACTGTTGAGTGACAACTAATCAAGCTTGAATAAATACAACCGTACATCATGTTAGGATGGATTGAATAACTCTTTCAGATCTACGACATCGCGATTATTTCTTGATGAAATTGGCGGAGAAAATATTTTGAAAAGATTACATGTTCATAAATTCTACAATGCATTCGTAAACATGACTTATGTTTTCATACCGATTTCATGAAAGTAATGTACGCATATTTCGTCTCTGCTTTCTTGTCCTGTATTATTGGTGGTTAAAATTGCAGATGCGTACGTGGACGGAGATTCGAAAGAAAAATTGTTGATTCACATAGTCATTCTTTTATTTTCATGGCCCATTCTGCGGTCAATGCGGGTGAGATCAAAAAAATCCGGTGGATCCTAGACTCGAAAAATAGGATACTCATTCTTGATTCCCCGAAATGTTCTTTAAAAACCGCAAATGCCTTAGTTTTCATATTTTTTCATATGAAAAAGTTCACAGAAAAATAGTTTAAGAAAGACGGCAAGCAACTTTGAATTTATTGTTGGAACTCAACAATGACGACCGACCTAAGTATTTAGAATACCTCTCAAGTACTTGTTCGCTTTAGTGAATACTCTTGTTATTCGCAGACACCCCGAGAAGGACCCTATTTTAAAAATTTCTCTTTTTCCACCCCATTGGCGGCGCGATGGCCCACGGTCAACCGCAGGGGTCGTACCGGCACCTGAAGACGCGTGAAAAACACGTGTTAAACGGCGCCGCAGGTAGAAAGAGGGCAGCTCCCCTGTCACTGCCGAAGGGTTGTCGTGTCCGGCCGGTCTGCCGACCTCCGCCGCGGTCGCGGGCAGCGTTAAAGGCCTGAATGCGCGAGTGTAGAAATGTGGCGAGCGAATGGGCTGAATGCGCCGTTCTTCCGCATGAACAGCCGCCCACTGCCCCGGGGCCTCACTAGGCGCCGCGGCGCCGTTTGAAGTTCGCACGGGCAGCAGGCGAGCACAGTGGTCCGGAAGACGCCATTTCACAGTAGACACATCGGCGAATCGTCGCAAATAAATGCAAAGGGCTTGAGACGTTACATCATACACAGTTAATATTGATATCTCGATTTTGGTGAAAGTGTGACAGATCTTGTTATTATAGTCTGTTAATATTTAGCTTGAGGAAGTTACACGTCGACCAAAATCGAGAAATAAACATTTACGAATAGCAGGAAACTTGCTGTGGCTAATATAAATTATCTTGTTACTGACCCAAGTCCTTCATATGCACTCCCTTTTAGTACTGTACTTTTAACCCTCAAGACTTAGGGTTGTGTCGACTATCGTAAAAAGAAATACACCTAGGTACCACAGAAAAGTATCAAAAAGGCCACGCATTTCAGATTCTAATTTAGGACGAGAACGGTTTTGTTTTGAGCGGGGCAGTTTATTCCACGGCCACTACCTGTGTTTAACTCGATATACCGGCTGCCTTGTGAACTTTCTTTGACATTGTATTTCTAAAAATATACCATTTTAGAAACATATTTCTTCAATTAGCTCACAAATTCCAGTTTCTAAGTCGAGTCACTTTTGTTGAATACCGTCGATACGCCCTTTTAGTATTTTGATTTGTTTAGTATGTTACTTCGAACACCTTCACGTTTTTCATTGCCAAAGATAACAGTGCTAAACAGCTTTCTCGTTCAATTATGCAAATAAATTACACAAAAGCTTCATTTGTTGTTGAAATATAACAAGAATTACAATTGTTTGTTTATGATATAATCACATAACGCTATATAATCACCTGTCATTGAATAGAACTCTATTTTATTTCCTGTTTTTTTCGTCTGGTAAAATATTCATTGTTTATTACTCACATTGTTTATATTTAATTATTCATAGAGTTTTCAGATGACATTGTTTCTTTAAAATGTTGATACATTAAAATATATGACTTGAATACAGGGTTTGATTTCTGGCGGAACGAGAAGGAACGGCGTCCCGGTACCTTCTTTATTAAATTATATAATAAAATATAAGTATTTCTATGAAATTAATAATTAATTTGGGTCGCGTTCGGGAACCTAAAAATTCCACAAATCCAGCCCTGCTTGAACCGATATTTCCTTATTCTTATTATGGAAATTATGTAGAAAGCTTTGTCTCCATTGCCTTCTGAGCGTGAGGACTGTGCTTTTGCGCCGAGTGGCCCTCTTCGGCCGTGGGGAGACAATGGGGGGGCTAAGGCCTAAGTGGGCCCACGAGAAGGATATCATGTCCGCTCTTCGCCCGAGAAGAGCATTTTGATGAAGGACTACTGGCCTCCCCGTGGAACCTACCTGGCCATCTGCCGCCGGGAAAACCGTCCCCCTCTATAAATAAAGTTCCACGGAAGATGTCCAAGTTCACCCCGATACATTCCAAAAAAGAAGAAACCAAATCGCACGCCGGGTCAACACTCACTGCACTATACAACTGGCCTGTATCTTAAAAGACAACTAACTATAACTAATCTTAATCTAACTTAAAACTATACAAAGCCTCTTTGGGCTACTTGTTTTATATGTACATGGTTTAAATAAATGTTTTAAAAGTTCTCTTTATTGTTCGTAATCTTCTTCTTTATTTTGTTCATTCACTCGCTCATTCATGCTTTCTATATATACAACCTTCTGCTCAAAATTCATGCCGCACTTCACTACACTATCACTACCCCTATTTACACTTTGTACACGCACTTTTTTTTTCTCGCCACGGCGCCGCCTTTACTCAGGCGTCCGTGGCGCCGTGACGCCTTCGAATCCGGGCGGCCCAGGCTCGGCGGGGCGTTTCCGCGCCTCCCACGCGGTTTCCGGCATCAGAAGCGGCGACCGCCTCCCACGCACTTCTGCCGCTCCATCGCCGGCCGCCGGCTATCTAGTCCCGCGCGCCGTAGCCTCGCTTCCTCGCAGTGGCTTCGCGCGCCGGCTGCTCGCCCTGGCTTGGCCGGCTCACTCGCTGCTCTGCTGCCGCGAAACCTCGCACACGTCACTCCGCGCCAACGTTTTGGCGCGTTTCGATGTGGCGGACACCGCCGCAACACAAAAATCTTCCCAATAATCAAAATGTAAGTCGCCAATTTACTTTTTGTACACGTGTATGAACAGATTGTAGAGAAAAGTTTAGTTTTCAGAACTGAAACAGCATCTGTCCACATTGTAATTTTTCAAATTGTTTTAAAGCATTTCGTGGGCCCTTTTGCAATACACTGTAATCTTACAAAATAAAAGACGGTGTTGAAAATGTAAATGCACTCTATTATTTTTCCTACCTTTATCAGTATTATAAAAATAGGAAACTAAACTGTATGACTTACTCAACTTAATAGAGGTCGTTCTGACAACACATAAACATACGTCACTGACAATAGTCACTGGTGTTGTTCGTGATTTACTTTCTAGCTACGGAGTAGAGAGAAAGTTATACAATGCTGCGAAACAACAGTAAATTTTCACCAGAAATACTTTATTTCAGGGTACTGGTAGTGAAAACGAGGATAAATACAGTTGCTAAGTTTAGAAAAATTTCAATATTCGTGTACACAAAATCCATGTTTTGTGGGTCTTTGTTGACGAATAATCGAATGACGGTCAAACGTCTGTCCGTCCGTCTGTGAACGTTAGCAGATAAAACCATTCGGCGGATTTTCTCTAAAATTGATATTCCACAATCAATCTGGCTGACGTTGCGGCTCCTTGAATTTGGTTTTGGGGGGTATGTCCTACTCCCCATGTCCTTACCGCTGCACTTTTTTGCGGCTTAAAATCATTTTTCTATTTACATTCGTGGCAGTTTTTTTTCACTGATTGTGGAGCATGTTAAGAGATTTTCCACATACGTAATTAAATTTAAATTTTTCCCCTGGACTTAACATACGTGCATATACCTCAGCGAAAGTCTTAGACTTGTGGATAGGGATGTTTTCACAGGAGGCATTAGCACTTTACGAATCGGCGTAGCTGAACAGCTGTCACGGCGGAGGATATTTCCCTGAACTACATGTGATGTTCACTTGTTTTCACGAACTCTCACTTTGGCTCATCCTTAGGTTTGATTGATTGATTTTTTCGTGTTTCGTCAACTGCTTTGGTTTTTAGTTCCGTTAGTGTAGTGCATGTTTTTCTCGGGAGATGCGGTGATCTTCCCCCGCAGGATGGCGAGATCCGGCGCCGACCTACCGTCGGCTGGGGTTTCCCAAACGGGACTCTCCACAACGGGCACCGCCCAGCCGGACAAGCTCTAAGCTCCTGACCGGTCTCCCGGAATATGTGGTTGTGTAATGCATGTTAGTGTAACGGGAAATGATAGGACAAGGAAGAGGAAGGAAAATCGCGCGCGGTCCGTATCCCGTTTGTTAGGGTACTGCTCCGGCATCGCCTGGTGTTGATCGGAGAAACCACGGAAAACTCCCTGATCAGAGCAGCCGTCCGCTAGAATTCTCCTCCAGACAGAGACAGAATTGACCTAGCTGAAAAGCAGTGTCGAAAATCCGGGAACCTAGGACCTCCCGGTCGAGGCGCTGCAGTGGCATCAAGTGAGGGCGTGGAGTGGCGAACGCTGGGCGAGGGTGGTGGTGGTTGAGGGCGACTCACCGGGCGCGCGGCGGGCGACGGCGGGGCGTGGCCACGCGCGGGGCGCGGGCGGCGGGGCGGCGCCGGGCGGCGAGGGCGGCGGCGGGCGAGGGCGTGCGCACGGCCAAGGCCACCGCACGAGACGAACGCCCTGCACACGCACAGACACACACACAGCTAGAGAGACCATGTTTCCACCAGCAACCTCCATATTTTGCTTTCCATGTTTTCTTCAAGCGATATTTTGTTGCAAAACATCCATTTCTTTAATTTTTAAATTTTTTTTTAAATAAAGCGGTTTAATCACGTAGTAGAGAGGGGGAGTCCACAGCAATATCGTTGTTTTGCGTCATCCTCTTTATCACGCTGCACATTTCGTCTGTGGATCTGAGGAGTTTGGGAGCTGCTCGTGTTATGGATATATGCTATCGCCAGTCGTGTCATTGCCAGAATCGACAGTGAAACACGAAATCGGTAGAAAAACGTCATATTCTTTATTGTTAATTTTATTTCATATCTGATAATAATTTTTACATGCTGTTAACCAACAATATATCTTTTTGCATACTGTAAGTAAAAATGGATAGGAAAACAGCAGGTTTATTAGTCTATAATTAAAACATCGATGTTTTCTTGACGATGTTTCCATCGATATCTAACACCCTTTAGCGATGTATCGATGTTTTGGTTGAATTTGCCATCACTACTCGCAGTCCGTCATTGGCGGGCGGTCCATCCGTTTCATTTTTTCCCTTAGTAACACGATGCGATGATGTTTAATTACCAGGGGCGGATTTTAATGACAGGTCATAATTATTCTTTTCACTTTAGAATAATGCCTTTCAGAATAGAGATTAATTTTAATACTATGACAAAAGGAAATTACCCACTTTATATGATTTTTTTTCATTTTCCTCAATTTCAACTAATAATCATTATTTTAACTTCTTCCGTCACTTTAAATCATCTTTTTGCTAACTCTGTCGATTTCATGTCACTTTAATGATACTTGTTTCAATTAATGTTTACAAAATGCAAAAATGTTTTTCGCAGAATTCCTGAGTACTTACTTCATTTCTTCGTTCAGAAAGTGTAATGACAGCCGTGTGACAATGTAACTAAGCCCTTTTGACGGAACTGACAATAACCTACTCACGATAACTATAGACAGAGATTTACGGTAAAGATCAGTCCAATTGTGGGAATTTGATTTGGTGTTGTTGGTTTATAAGAAGAAATAAAAAGGTCATCTTCGTCAACATATCAGCTTTATTAAGATAGCCGGCTTTCGACGGCTTTGCCGTCATCGTCGGTCTTGTGCTGTCGGCAAACACAGTCGCTCGACTTTTGCCGACAGCAGCGAGACTGACGATGACGGCAAAGCCGTCGAAAGCCGGCTATCTTAATAAAGATGATATGTTGACGAAGATGACCTCTTTTATTTCTTCTAAAGATCAGTCCAAACCAACGTTTGCAAGCTGAGTTCGCTTCAACAAAAGATTTAAAAGAAAAAACTTGATAACATGAGTAACATATTCAACAGCTTCAGTTGTTGATCTGAACTCTCCTTGATACATTTTATGTCATTTTCTTTGCTGTTAGGGGTTTAAAGGACACATTAAGAGAATTTCATTGATCATTTTGGTGATATTTTAGGTCATCAAAATCCGCCCCCTAATCATGATGCAATGACACAAATGACCTGCTCCGCCGCACTGATTTTTGCTCATTCTACGCACGGCCCACACGTGACGTATCACGACCACCCAAAGGGGTCAACTGTTTTGTTATCTGGCTGAGTTTAAAATTCACGCTAATATTGTGACGGAATCTCTCGCAGAAGCCGGAGAGCTGTGGCTCATCCATGTCATTTCTCGTGATTAATATCCAAAGAATGGTTTCAATGAATCGATTAATCTTATATAATCGATTAATTCTTGAGTCTTAAATAATACATGAAATACTAAAATCAATACATTTTAGTGTCTACTTGTGATGTCAAATCAAACCGAAATAAAATTACTTTTTAGAAGTGATTAATGCAACACGTACGCACAAAACAAACGATTCTTATGAATTTTAAAACAAACATTTCTAAAATTGTTTAGAAATAGTAGTAGAAAAATATAATTAAATGGGGTACTCGGTTTTAGATAAATTATAGGGGAAAATTTATTATCTCAGAAAAATACAGTGACTTTTCATTTTATTAATTTCTAACATAAAACCTATCACTAAAATTTGTCCTATTATTTTTTTTTAGTCGGAGATAGACAAATGAATTACTAAAGTTTGTATATAGGGCTATTTTTACCATTTGGTGTGTTTAAAAATATTTAAATTAAATAATAGACCTAAATAATGGGAACAAATAATTGATGTGTATGTACATTCATCGGTGCAAGATTATTAATTTCAATTTTCGATTAATCGAATTTTTCATAAACGGTTCCAAATTTTCCCAAAAAACATTTCCATGAAGGACATATTGTACTCTGCTTCAATATTTTAAAATTATATTTCGACTCCACCATCTAGAAATGGAGAAATTGAGAAAAAATCAAAAATATATTTTGGGTGATAGATTGCAGCTGGCAAGAGGATGAAAAATATCGTAAAGATAGCGCACAACAAATAAATTAGAAACCTTTACCACCATAAAGTCTGTGCCATTCTGTAGCACCAGTAGTTACTGTCATACAATTGTGGTGTGTAGTACAATATGTTGGTTTGTGTTCTGTGTTTATTTCCTGAACTTGACATCCACTCACCGTAGTGATGGTAAATTTCCGCAAAACATCAATACATCGATCCTTCGATACATCAACAAAAGGTTTTCAACGTCAACGACAAAAACATCGATGTTTTAAATATGATGAAACATATCGAAGTAAATGTCCTGGTTCTAATGTGACACATATCACGTCAATATTAGTTAAATGCATTTTCTGCATTAAATTTGACTGTCATCTTAATTTTCTAATCAATGTTCCATGTAGCCAAGACTCAAAATGCAGTTTAACGATATTATCACGTACAAAATAATCAAAAAGGCAACAACATTGCAGCAAGGTTTCGAATGTAGAAACGGTCTCGCGCCGAGGGGATCGAACACAGTGCTAGTTGTGAATGACAGTTGATTGGAGCAAACAAAAAGGTAGATTCTGGAAAGTTTTTCTCTCTCTCTCTCTCTCTATATATATATATATATATATATATATATATATATATATATTGATATGCAGAAAACGTGGAAAGCAAAACATGAATGCTATCATATCGATGTGCAAACAAACCATTCCTACTCACCTGAGCTGGAGGAGGAGGAGGCTGAGGAGGAGCCGGAGGGGGGGCGAGCGCGGGGCGGGGCGGGGCGGTGGGCGGGCGCTCGGGGACGACTGGGGCGTGGGCACGGGCGCAGTCGTCCGCCTCGTCGCCACCGACGCGTCCGCCACGGACGCTCTCCGCGGGGCGGCGGCGGGGCGTGCCCGCCACGGGCAGCTCCGCGGGCGATGGCGACGCGGCGGCGGCGGCGGCGGCTCCTCTCCCCCGCGTCCGACTGCGAAGCAAACAGCAGCGTCAAGGCACTACCATGGCGGAGGTTGTTGCGGTTTCTGTGTTGACGACCACCGGACCCTGAGTCTCACTCACGTCGTTAGCCTGAAGGGGCAGGCGATGCTAGTTTGGGCCGGTCGCCCGGCCACCCTTCACTAATTTTTAAATCGGCAAAAACATCGCGAAATTGTAAATTTGGGAACCGTGAAATTGTACCAGCGTGAAATTGTACCACCATGAAATTACAAATTCACGGTGTTTTTCGCGAGTTAAAAAAACTGGAAGGTGGTGGCGCAATTTTGTCTCCGACCTGAAATCAACGCTTGGGCATACAAAGAAAAACATGTTTGGCTCTTCGGAGTACTCCGGGTCTCACTTTAAAGTTCGGCGGAAACTAGTTACCCCGTCAGGTTGCTCCCGGTACTGGCGTTAACCACGTCGACAGCTGGCGGTAAGCAATGGAGAGACGGGATGGGGCTCCGAGTCGCCAGACCCTTAGTTCAGCTGGCCCCCGGTTGGGCTCTCCGATTCGTCGTGGCAGTGGCCCGATACTCGGGGCCCAAAAGAGGAGTGAACTTGTTCCTGGTGCATTCTTCTGATTCCGGTACTAGCTAGCTACGACAGCTCCGGACAGCTAGTAGCTCTGAGCTTGGAAAGGGCGGTCTGACCCAGCCACTGTACAGGAGGTTACCGTGAGAGTCAACTGCGTTCTGGCGAGACGCAGAGACCAGCCCAAAGGCGAAGTAGGCGCCTGCGTGGGGTGAGGATAAGAGGCTGCACCTAGGTGCCCATCCCAGGGTTAATGCCCTCTGGTAAAGGACGAGCGTGTGATAGGGACACATTCACTACCAACACTCTACTCGAGTTAGAAAAGAATAATTAAACAGGCACACACAAAAGGAACTTATCAGACCTAAAGAGTTGGGACATGTTTCTATGAATTTCAACGCACTGAATCGGAATCTGAAGCTAGAATTGCATCACCACCTTCACTCATTTTTAAATCGGCAAAAACATCGCGAAATTGTAAATTTGTGAACCGTGAATGTACCACCATGAAATTCACAATTTCACGGTGTTTTTCTGCAAGTTAAAAACAAACTGGAAGGTGGTGGCGCCATTTTGTCTTCGGACTTGAAATCAGCGCTTGACATACAAAGAAAAACATATGTGAGCGTTTCGGTCCGACAACTTTGACTTCTGTATAGTTTAATGCTACAAGACACCAAAATCTAGCAGGCACATGTTTTTTAGTAGGCACATGATTTAAAACCAAAAGTGGACGGTGGTGGCGGAATTCTGGCTTTGATTCGCATCCACCGCATTTACATTCATAGAGAAACATGTGTCAAGTCTTCGGGTCTGGCAACAAACCCTGAAAACATAAAACAAAACTAGCGCGTGATACCAATTCCGAATTAAACAGTCGTCCAAGTACCATGCGCAGTCTGCACATTGCGATAGAAGCTCATTGTCAACTGTGGAGAAGTTCGGATCTCCAAAACGAGGGGCGACAGCCAAGAGTTGACAGCAGGCAAGCTTACAGCTCAGTGGCCCCGAACCACGCCCTTAAATGTACGGATACATTCCGCTTTGTTTACTTATTCTCTCTTTTAATATAAAAGTACTTGAAAGTAATTATCATGTACATAAATTCAAATTTAATGTACCCGCACCGTAACTTTCATACGTGTACATTAAATTGAATGTACATGTGTACATTAAATTTCATGACGTGTGCATTAAATTTATGTGCGTATGTACATTAAATTTAATGTACATGTGTACATTAATTTAATGTACATGAGTCGATTAAATTTATCGTACATGTGTACATTAAATTTAATGTACACGTGTAAACTAATTTTAAAACACAGTGGCACTTGAAGGTCACGAGTTGGAAGGAGGGGGAGACATCGTCATCCAATCGGCAGCTTCGTTACGATTTAAATGTTTGGTATTGAGCTGCCGATTGATGACAACATCTCCTCTCCTGCAGCTCGTGACCTTGACGTGCCGCTCTGTTTAAACATGAGCACGCAAGGCGATTTTAAACGCGGCCGTACCTGCTCAGTGCCGGTGTCGGTGGCGACCTCGTCCTCGTCCTCGGCGGACTGGGAGGCGCGCGAGGGCGGCGGAGGGCGGGCTGTCCTCAAAGTCCTCGTCGTAGGCCTCCTGCTCCGACACCTCCGTCGCCGCGTCCGCCTGCGCACAAGACCGCGCTCGCCCTCTGCCCCCACTCCGCGCTCACACAAGCACAATACGAAACTGATTGATTGACTGACTTTTCGTGTTTCCGGGCGCGTAAACTGCTTTGGTCATTAGTCCCGTTAGTGTAGTGAATGTTTTTCTCGGGAGATGGCGGTGATCTCCCCCCTAGATGGCGAGATCCGGCGCCGACCTCCGTCGGCTAGTGGGTTTCCCAACCAGGACTCTCCACCAGCGGGCACCGCCTCAGCCGGGACAAGCCCTAAGCTCCTGACCGGTCTCCCGGAATATGTGGTAGTGTAGTGCATGTTAGTGTAATGTGTGTATAAGGGGAGAGGATAGGACAAGGAAGGAAGGACAGATCGCGCGCGGTCCGTGGCCCGTTTGGTAGGGTACTGCTCCGGCATTCGCCTGTGTTGATCGGAAAACTACTGATCAGAGCAGCGGCCGCTAGAATTCTCTCCAGGCAGCGACTGAACTCGACCTAGCTGAAAGCGCTACAGCAATCGGAAGCGAGAGCGCCAAAGAGAGAGAGAAAGCGGGAATCGGCTGTACTCACGTCGTCCTTGCGCCAGTCGGCGTCGGGGACGGCGTCGGCGACGGAGGACGGCGCGGAGGGCGGCGGGAGGACGCGGCGAGGGAGGCAGGGGCGGCGGCGACGGTGGCGCTGGGGCGGCCCTCACGCGAACGCTCCGTCACGCCCTTCAGCAGCACCCGCAGGATCCTGCAACAGAACGCAAAGCCAGCAGTCTTAGCACCACACGTAAGGTAGCGACGTTATGCATTGTGACGTCGTGGGGTGAACAAATCACAGGCAAGATGGTTTTGGCGTATACACAGTTTATTTAGATATATACACATAACTGCCCTACCATTTACTACAGGAGCATTTTGTCTCCGTTAGCATCTGCTTACTGCTGAATGTGACTGTTAACATGCGTTTTGCGCTTATACCCGTAAGTTGCGGCCTCCTACGCACACTGGCGTCTCGCGTCAAAGTTCGAGGACCAAAGCTGCCCTCTTCAGGGCAAGCCTTTGTAGCCTCGCTGAGGCTGCGTCGCCACCCGCCGGTGCCACTACCCGTCGGGTCTTGCGACCCATCCGGCACAAGTGTGAGGCGTTCCTCCCGAACTGCACCCTGGCTCGGCTCCTCGCTTCCTGCCCATTGTGGTGCATTCTGCTCGTGTCCACTCTGAACGTTTTCACGATCGACGCTGTGCACCAGGCTGCCGCGTGCGTTTCAGTAGCTACAGCACTAACAGTCACGTGACTGACCTTGAAGTCATAACGTCTTATCTTAGGCCTAAATACGACCTTGTCCTTCATAAATAGTGCACGCCTACAGAGTCTCTATGGTCACCACAAGCGTCAAATGGCTGCGTAAAAACAAAAAACGTTGGGATTGTTCCTCTCCGACAAACCGATTCTCTTATCTGAGGCGGTTACAATTATTCCTTACTAACTCCACAACGCTGGAAAGAATTAACGGGAAATTTTGGGAGAAGTGATAGGAAAGAATTGTCGAAAATATTTCTTACGTTCTCAAGAACAGTCTATTCAAATTTCAACAGTGCATACTCATTGCAGAAGGCAACAAAATATAAAACTCCGAACACAATGTACTATACTTTAGAATATATACAATGTATATACTCTTGTCTCTTCGTTTCCGTTCAGTTGCATGATGCATACTGCGATTTGTGCCGCGATTAGTTCGGTCGAGCTGCAATGGAGCTCACGGAGGAAGAGACTTTATTTATTTATTTATTTTACGTTAAAAAGAAACTGCGTATGACGCTATGGTAAATTAGCACATTTTCAAAATTCTGTGACCCCTACACTAACTCGTATACTACTTAAATTTTGAATTTTGAAAGGAGAAAAACTCCCATGTAATAAAATCTATTTTCAAGGATAAATAAGCAATAAATTTTGGCTCTTATTACTTCCTGCCGCGACGAGACTTTCCAGTGCATGAACATCACTTAACGGCAGCTAGTTGTGAGCTTGTTCGTCGTCTTTGCATTTATCGCGTTTTGAAACAACCGCTCTCAATTGAGAAGAATAAGAGATCATCTTCGTCATATATATGTGTGTGTGTATATATATATATATATATATATATATATATATATATTATATATATAATAGTATATACATAAAACATATAATATGTTGCCAAGATGACCTCTTTTTTCACACATGAGAATGCTTCTCACCTGCCATGACGCGGCGCTGGGTGTCGGACACGTCGCCTTGCTCGCCTCCGTCGACGCTCGGACAGCGACGCCTGACGGCGTCTGACGGCGCGGACGCCGACGGCACCGACAAGTGCCGCGCTGCGCGCACAACACACACACAGGTAAATCCGGGTTTAGGTGGCAAGGTTCCCTTTGATTCACTGATTCGGTTCATTAGAGAATCGACTCCATGAACTGAATCCTTGTTTATACGTAGTAGTCACATGTAGTTAAGTTCAAATTCTTTAACCAACGCAGTTTTTTTACCGTGGTCCGACGTGTACCGCACGTCGCTACCTGACGGATCCACGTGTACGTCTGCGAGGGCCTTCCGGCCTCGCCTGAGACTGGTTCGTGACTGCTGTCGCTCCGGCGCTCACGTTGTCTTATATACTCTCACTTTTTAAAAAAATTTATTTTAAAGGAACACTCACTTTTAAGAAAATTCATACCTTCCATCTCAGTAGACACACAAACCTATTTGAAGAAGACTTGAAATGCGAAATACATACAATTCCACGCCAACAAATTATCACGTAACTTTCATTTAAGATTGAACATAAATAATTCAGTTGTTATAGGAACCCCGCAACTATAAACATAGAAATCGAGAAATAATGAATCATAAAAGGAACCAAAGGAACCGTGCCACCTAAACCCGGGATCAACCTCACACACATGTAAAGATTTTTAGACGGCCACTACTACATGCACCTTTCAAGGCTTGACTACTGTACTAACAGTTCAATTTCTGCACTAATAGCTAAAGTAGAGACCATGCTCAAGTGTTCAGATAAATTATGAATGCAACAAAGAAAACAAAATACTTAGTCTGACAGGAAGGACCAAAATAAAAAAAAGACAAAAGAACAGAAACAAATAAAGAATAAAAGAACAAAAGGACGGAACGAAAAATGGACAAAAGTCACTAGTGGCAAAAATTATATAATAACTGTATATTATAAAATAGCGTAATTTGAACTGTTAGTTTCGACAATAAGGAACAAGAGGAGCGAAACGCCATTCTAACTTCCAGCGTCCGTTAGAATTTAACGGTCTTTGCTTGATTGATTAGGTTGGTATTTGCAGCAAAATGACGATGTGTTTTGAACGGGTCGGGAGAAAATTATTACTAGACCACGTGATCTTCGAAAAAGAATAGTGCAGAATTGAAAGAATACATCAGTGGCCGGACAACATTTCGGGAGACTTATTGAAGCAGGAGGTGAAGCCATGATTCGAATCTGTTACGACTTTTTGATTACCTTTAAAAAATTAAGTCTTCCTCAGGATTGGGAAGAAGCATTTGTAGTTCCCTATTAATAAGGGTGGGTCTCGATCAGAAGTTAAAAATTAGCTAACATCAGTTGTCTGTAAGCAGATGGAGCACCTAATCGTTGAGTACATAGAAACGTTTGGAGTAAGAAAATTGGCTATAGGAGCAGGCGTTCAGAAAGGGTTCTCGTGTGAAACTCAAATAACAGGTTTTTGCCAAGGTATCGCGGATGCACTAGATGAGGATGATAGAATCGATGCGGCGGTATTAGACTTTACGACGGCTTGACTTGTCCCCATTTATAGACTAGTTGAAAAACTAGACAGAATAGGGCTAGGCTCGAGAGTGGTACTGTGGATAAAGGATTTTCTAAATAACCGCCACCAACGAGTGAGGGTGGGAAACAGCCTATCGGAAGAGTTAGTGTAACGTCTGGGGTTCCGAGAGTGTACTTGGACCTTTATTATATTGTGTGTGTAAATGACATAGCAGAGAATACGCTCAAAATTAAACTTTTTCCGACGACTGCCTATTTACAGAAAGATCGAGAACATATCGGATCAGGATAAATTACAGCGAGACTTATGAGCTTGAAGAATGGACGAAATCAACAGAATGAAGATCAATCGAGATAAATGCAAAATAGTTACGTTTACGGGAGTAGAAATAAGGGACAGCTAAGTATTTGTTTGCGGGCAGATAATTCCACAGGTAACTAGTTGTAATTACTGAGGTGATAATTAATGAGCAACTTGGATGGAGGAGCACATCAACTTTACTGTTGGGAAGACATGGAAATCTTTACATAGTAATGCGAGTGTAAAGGAAGGTAGCAGTAAATCAAGAGAACTAGCATACACAACCATTGTGCGCTCAGTGTACGAGCAGCTGTTGGATCCATATAGAAAGGGCCAAATAAACTCCATCAAAGAGTTCAGAAGTAGCAGCAAAATTTGTTAAAGGGGAAATTCGTTTGGAAATATTTCCAATGAAGTATCGTCATGGGAATCATTGGTGAGCCATAGGGAAGACAGGTTGTGTATATTTTACAAAGCGTTAGGGAAAATCTGGCACGGAGAAATTCAGGAAAGAATGCATGGACCTGTCTTCATAGCACGTCACGACCATATTGAAAATACGTCCAACGAAAGAGAACTGCTGTTGGAAATACTCTTTGTAAATAGGCTATTGAGTCATGAAATACTTGCCTGCAGCACTAATGGAACTTTTCCCAGAAACATCAACACTTTTAGGTTAAGACTAAATTTAATAATATGTGTTGATGGATCAGTAGTCCTGAAGGCCTTTGGCATTAAGTAGGTATGCCTTAAATGGAGAAATTTTTGTTCTGTTAATTGAATTGTATATAATTTAATATTCATTAGTATATTATGGTATTAGATGAGTAGGGAAAGAATTTGCCACCGGGGTTAGTGCCCAAAGCAAATTAATTAAATGAACTATCTATTCTTCTATCTATCTATCTATTTCTATCTATCTATCTATCTGTTCATCTACTATCTTCATCTATCAGTTTTATCTATCTATCTGTTATCTGTCTGTCTGTCTGTCTCTATCTATCTATCTGTCTGTCTATCTATCATCTATCTGTCTATCTATCTATCTATCTATCATTTACTATCTATCTATCTATCTATCTGTCTGTCTATCTATCTATCTGTCTGTCTGTTATTCACTGTCTGTCTATCTATCTGTCTGTCTATCTGTCTATCTATTATCATCTATCTATCTATCTATCTATCTATCTGTCTGTCTGTCATCTATCTGTCTGTCTATCTGTCTATCTGTCATTTTTCATCTATAGCCATTTTATCTATCTGTTCATTTTATCTGTCTGTCTGTCTATCTGTCTATCTATCTATCTATCTATCATCTGTCTGTTTTCTGTCTGTCTATCTATCTATCATCTGTCTGTCTGTCTCATCTATCTATCTGTCTGTTCCATCTATCTATCTATTATTTTCAGTCTATCTATCTATCTGTCTATCTATCATCTGTCTGTCTATCTATTACATCTATCTATCATCTGTCTGTCTATCTGTCTGTCTGTCTGTCTATCTATCTATCTGTCTGTCTGTCTGTCTGTCTGTCTGTCTGTCTGTTTTATCATCTATCTATTTTATCTGTCTGTCTATCTATCTACTTCCTATCTGTTTATCTATTTTGTCTGTCTGTCATCTGTCTATCATCTATCATCTATCATCGTCTGTCTGCTATCTATCTATCTATCTATCTATCTGTCTATCATCTGTCTGTCTGTCTATCTGTTCATCTATCATCTATCAGTCTATCTATCTATCTGTCTATCTATCTGTCTGTCTTCATCTGTCTATCTATCTATCTGTCTGTCTGTCTGTCTGTCATCTATCTATCTATTGTCTGTCTGTCTGTTTTCTATCTATCTGTCTGTCTATCTGTCTATCTATCTATCTATCAGTCATCTATTTTATCTGTCTATCATCTATCTGTCTGTCTATCTATCTATCTATCTGTCTGTCATTCGTCTGTCTGTCTGTCTATCTATTATCTGTCTGTCTGTCTGTCTGTCTGTCTGTCTATCTATCTATCTGTCTGTCTGTCTGTCTGTCTGTCTGTCTATCTATCTATCTGTCTGTCTGTCTATCTATCATCTATTTATCATCTGTCTGTCATCTGTCTGTCTGTCTGTCTGTCGTCTATCTATCTATCTATCTATCTATCTGTCTGTCTATCTGGGCTATCTGTCTATCTATCTATCTATCAGTCTATCTACATCTGTTCATCTATCTGTCTGTCATCTCATCTATTTTATTATCATCTATCTATCTATCATCATCGTCTGTCTGTCTGTCTATCTATCTATCGTCTGTCTGTCTCATCTATCTATCTGTCTGTCTATCTTCATCTACTTCACAGTCTATCTATCTATCTGTCTATCTATCTATCTGTCTGTCTATCTATCTATCTATCTATCTATCTATCTGTCTGTCATCTGTCTGTCTGTCGTTATTTTATCTATCATCTATCTGTCTGTCTGT
>CAXIVR010000013.1:81731710-81781710 GCA_964035755.1 Teleogryllus oceanicus | reverse complement strand
GACTCGGAATAGCTGTTATTATAACAGTTGAAAAATATATCAGTCCATGACCAGAACCAACATGGCTGACTGCTAAGAGTTAAACAAGAGCTTATTCTGAGCCATTCTGTATAGAAGGAGCATTTATTCTCAGACACCGTATAGAAAGAGCATTTATTCTGAGACATCTTGTATAGAAGGAGCATTTCTCTGAGTCATTCTGTATGAAGGCATTTATTCTCAGACACCGGTATAGAAAGAGCATTTATTCTGAGACATCGTGATAGAAGGAGCATTTATTCTGAGTCATTCTGTATAGAAGATTTATTCTCAGACACCGGTATGGAAAGAGCATTTATTCTGGAGACATTATGTATAGAAGGAGCATTTATTCTGAGTCATTCTGTATAGAAGCAGCATTTATTCTGAGACATGCTGTATGGAAGGCAGCGGGGGGGCTGGCGCTGCTCACCGCTTCGTCGTCGGGGGCGGGGCGGTGCAGCGGCGTTGGGCCGCGTCGGCGAGGGCGTCGGCGACGGCGGCGGCGACGGCGCGGCGGCGGCGGCGGACGAGGAGGAGCGCCGGGCGGCGCCGGGGGCGGCGCGCGGGCGGGGCCGGGGCGGGCGGGGCGCGGGCGCGAGGCAAACGGGGGCGGGGTCGCGGCGGCGGCGCACGGCTGCGACAACAAAGCTCGCTTATTCCTCGAGCATCACTTGCAAGCGCACGTCGCTACTTCATTCATTGGTGATTGCGGCGCCTTGCTACAGGAGTTCAGCTGCGTGGTGTGGTAAACTTTCTTTCCGTTTCTAGAGATGGTACACTGGATGGTGAGATCCGGAGCCGACCTATGTCAGCTAATGGGTGTTGCCCACCGGGATGTCCCACCAGCTGGGCACAGCCCCAGTCGCGACAAGCTCTAAGCTCCTGACATGTGTGGTGTAGCACATGTGTATAAGTGAGTGAGTGTGTGTGTAAGGGGAGGATAGGACAAGGAAGAATAAGAGAAGACCTGCGCGGTCTATGGCCTGATTATTAGGTACTGCTCCGGCATTCACCTGGTGTAGATAGAAGAAAAACAAAAATACTTGAGTGCAGCTGATAGCTGTAATTTCCTCCAGACAGCGGTTGAACTCGACCCAGCTATGTAAACACTGTCACAGTCGGCATTGGAACTGTAGGATCTCCGGTCAGAGGCACGGCAGTGGCATTCATTGATGACCCGAGCGCCCTAATCCTCGTCCGAAGTGAATAGATACTTGGCTGCTTGGACACGCACCGTCTCTGGCACAGGTGCGAACGTTTCGGCTTCACCGCGACCTTCCTCAGGCGAAACACGCGAGGTGAACTGCGCACGGATTAGAGGAATGAGGTTCCACCGCAGTTCTGCGTAGGGTAGACGGTTTGTCGCACGATCGGCCAATGAGGCAACGGTTCCCGTAGGCGGGGTGGGGGAAGGGGGCCGCCCGTGGTCGGACGTCAAGGAGCAGCAGAGACCGCGACCGGACGTCATGGTACAAACAGATGTTTCCAGGCCTCGGGAAAACGTATGTATTGGTCAGCCATCACGTTTTGAATGAATGCCTTATTTTACGAAGCGAGACTCAGGCCATGAGGCCTGCTCTTCTGTCTGACCACGCAAATTTCGTTACACTCCTTTCACCAATCATGGGAGAAAGAAGGTTAAGGACGAAACAGGCAATTTGAATTTAGCTCAGAGGCGTCATTTAGCTTGAGGATCTTTTACATGGTAAATGTACTAACATGGACAGCTGGCTTTACTTCCTCCGAAGAAAGGCGTACGAAGGATTTTTCGCCTTCAAATCCACGGCTTGATCGGGTTTGAACTTGGTATAACAGCCGATATTGACTGTTCCACCACCGCCGCCTGGGGGGTGGCACGTTGCGGGGGTTGGATTGCCAACGCTTTTTTCCTCCTCGCTCCCAGCGATCGCCCGGCAGAAGGTGGGTGGGGTCAGGAAGGGGCGGCTGAGTCGACGGACGGCTTGGGCCCGCGGCGTCCCGGGAAACAGCCACATGAAAAATAACAGGTTTTGGGGAGGCAATTTCATTAGGTTCAATTTATTGGGTTTCATTTAGTTTCATTTTATTAGTTTTCATTTCAATTTAAGGATTATAGGTCATTTAGGTTACAATAGATTTGGGTTTATCATTTATTATTTATTAGGTCTTTATAAAACCATTGTTACGGTGGGTTGAGGTTAAGCAAATCTGTAAATATACAAAACAAATAAAAAAAAAAGAGACTGGGGAGCGAGTGACGAGGAGAGACTTGATGAAACATATCACTTCTTTGGAGCAACAAACAATCAACAAACAAGTGAAAATGAAAATACTAACAAGACATCGCCCCGCCCGCATATGAAACAATCAAGGGCGCAAATAACTAAACAAAGCCAACGGAAAACACTGGCGGAAGAGCTCCCACCAGGAGCAGGCCGCCACATTAAAAAAGGAAGACGACGACAGCCAATTATGTACGCTGGAATAAAATGAATGTGGGGGTTTGTGTGGGAGTGAGGTGTGGGGAGGTGTGTGTGGAGCTCACCTTGCTGGGTCGGGGGCGCGGGCGGGGGGCGCGGGGGGCGGGCGCGGGGCAGGGGAGGGGAGCGCGGGGCAGGGTTGGGGGGCCCGCATGGTGGGGCTGGGGCGGGCCCATGAGGGTGGGGCCGGCTCCCCTTCGCCCACAAACCCGACCCTGCGCCTGCAGGCAGACAGCGGTCCGCAAGGGGCCACATATCTCTCAACAACTTCTCCCATAGCAGAACCGCTCGCAAAAACATCATGGCGGACGTACCTTGTTGTTCGAGGCTGCCCACCCTGTGGCATCTGAGTTTTCCCTCCGGCGATAAGGTGAGGCGACAAGGAGAGTTTTAAAGACGGCGGATCGCACTGCCTTCCAAAAGAGGAATCAAAAGGGAAATGGGAGATTTGAGGAGAGGCTTTTCGGCATGCAGTGGAAGGTTTTGGAGAGGTAGAGCAAAGACTGAATTTGAACGGAAATAAAACGAATTTGGTTCAGATTCCATAAAGGGGTTTCCCAAACAGGAAATTTATCTAAACATAATTGCACAAGGAGGCGTCCAGTGAAATGATTTGAAATATTAACCAACTAAATACAAATACTTTTAGATATTGGGGAAATTTTAAAAATGAAAGTGGTTAGAGAAAGATTAAGGTTTTTTGATAAAAGTAAAAGAGGATATCGTTTCGAGATAACGAGAAATTCCGAAAAAATTAGATCAATGCTGAGGAATTTGTAAAGATATTTCGATGTTTGGGGAAATTTCGGATATTACATGATATTTAAGCACTGAGTTAAAATAATTTACCCAAAAAATCTTGATGGGCTTTTCGTTCCGTTTGACGGAGCTCGAGTTCATTGATGGTCAATTTCTCTGTTTGATTTTTCGGTTTCGAATTAATTTATCCGGGATTTAATTTTGATACTGAAATATTTTATCTCGAATATTTCGGACGTCAAGTTTTCAAGTGATCATCAATATACAAAAATAACTTTATTTTGAACTTCGTCATCTCGAACTAATGTTATCCTGAATTTCTGATATCTCGGATTACTATCAAAATTTTTCGTATGGTTTGACTTTTTAACTCGAATACTTGAATATCGAATTATTTGTATCTAAATTCTTCAATATATACAAGTACCTTTATTTTGAATTGCTCTGATAATTCAGTAATTTTATTCTGAAATTTTTTTATCATAATTTGTGATATCTTGACTTTCAACTCGAATACTTGGAATATCAATTACTTGATCTAGAATTTCAAATATCCAGATTTTATCTTGAATTGCCGAACATCATCTAATTATTCGGGAAATTTTTTTATCAATAATTTTCGGATATCTAAATTTTTCAACTCGAATACTGGCAAATGTGGAATCCCGGGGGAGGAGTGAGGACACCATGGGGCGGCTGCGGGGGCGCGAACGACCTCCTCGCCCCCCAACACTTCTCCTTCGGGTCGGTGAGGCGTCGCCGCGTGGGCGGGGCGGGGGGCGGCGCCCTCCCACTCCGCCTGCTGCTGCTCGTCTGCGCCTCTGCGATGCCCCGAACATCCCATTTACCATCAACTATAACACCGACTAGAAATCATTCACCAAGTAAAGTATCAACAGCTCATTACAAAAATTCACAAAATACATGTACATTATTTCAACATTTTGCAGATGAAAAAACGATTAAATCTGATAGAAAAGTTTAAACCCCAAGTGAAATCTTTTTCTGTATAACTGTTTTACAATTAGAGACTATACTGAGCATCACAAGAAAAGAACATTAATTTAACAAGATCATAATGCATTATTTCCCATTTGACTTTTAAATGATATAAACAACTCATCTCGATCAGGTTTTCGTCCAGTTTCCTGATCCATTGAGCAAATGCTGAGATGGCCTTTGTTTTGCTTCGGGACATAAAAAATTCATTTTCTGTGCACGTCTCTAAATTAGGGGGAAATACAATTATTCAAATTATGTTTCCATGTTGTCGGCAGGAAGTAATAAAAAACCAAAATTTATTGCTTATTTATCTTGAAATAGTTTTTATTAGGGAGTTTTTTGTTTTGTTTTTTCTCCTTCAAAATTCAAAATTATGCTTATTTATCTTGAAAATGTTTTTATTACTTGGGAGTTTTTTCCTTTCAAAATTTTTTGTTATTTACCCAAAGAAATAGATTTATTACATGGGAGTTTTTGTTTTTCTCCTTTCAAAATTCAAATTAAGTATATGATTAGAGTAGGACCCAAGAATTTTAAATGTGACATAATTCACTTTTTCCCATAGCACGCAGCATTTTTAACTGTTTTGACGTAAAAAATAAAAAATAAATAAATAATAATAAATAAATAAATAAACAAGGCCTTCACAACGCAATACAAAATAAGATAACAATAGACATTAACATAGGAAGAGTTGGGGTATTACAATGTCGAAAATAAACATAGGAAAAATAGAGTTTCATTACAGGAGGCATTCTAGTTACTATTGGTTGGATATGAGAATGATTTCCCGAGATTTCAAAAAAAATACGAAAACACAACCACGCAGACACGAATAGTTTTTATCGACTTGATAATTTATTTTGAGTTATCGAACCGTGATTGGCTCCCTTCCTATGTCTGAATAAGATAAGCACAGAAGTTTGGAAGCCTTGAGTTAACGTCTAGTGTTATGCTTGGGAACGCATTGTGAATGAGTCCACTTTGTAGACGTAGTCCTAACTTTCATGTTAACGCCATGCTATGCTTATGTTTGATTTTGAATGGGCCTTCACACTTTCATCCCGGGCGCAAAGACGTAAAGAAACAAGTACTAAACGCGCACTTTTTCTTGATACCCAGCGGGGTGCGGAGAGGGGTTTTGTCTACGTCACGAAGTGGGGCTGTCAACTTTATTGAAGAAAACTCGACGTAATAACTGTCTTGACTAGATAGCTATGAGAAATAACGGAAGATATTTTAAAATTCCAAGAAATAATAAATAGTTATAGAAATAATTGAATAATAAGAAGGAGCATGGTACGCACAGGTCGATAGAAAGAGAGACCAAATTTGAAGGCCGAATTGGAAAGGAAGAAGGTGAGCAGCCACAAAATGAGCCGTGACGTTTCCGAGTGGAGTCATATTTTCTACCGGGCCGGGATCCGGGCTGAGCGAGGGCTAGGGTTTAGGATCAAGAAAAGTGCGAGCATAGTACTCTTCCTCGCAAGCTGCTTGGCTGTTCGAGGAAGCACGGGGCCAACGTTCTGTGCCATTCCCGGGCCTTCCTCAGGCAAAAAATGAAAAAGGTCAGAAAGGTGAATGAACACCATTCACCATTAGTAGTCGTTGAAGGGGGTGTTCCCCTCTTTTGAAGTGCCCAAAAGTCCGGAACATTGGCAACAACAAAGTTTTAATTTGTTTTTACCACTGACGAAATTCTTTGCTGACTTCAGATATTATTTATGTCGTAAAGGTTCTCGGGTAAATTTATTCTCACATCATGCATAATTGCGTTCTGAGGGAGTAAAGACATCCCCCCAATGACAGAAGAGCAGGTTTTTCCAGGAGCAGCATCTCATTTTGCCACACGTGGCCTCAATAACTGACAGACGTGTATGATACTCACACACACGCACACAGTAGTTCACTGGTAAGCAACAATGGCCGCATTTTTAAATAACGAAAACAAGGTTAATATGTCATGCATTCTGAAATTTGTCAAGTCATTCTAAAAAAAAATCACAATATTAAACGTAAAAGTCTGAATCGATAAAAGCTTGAGAATAATAGAATAGGGAAAGGGAAAGAAAGTTGGGGTCTGATTACTCAATGAAACCTGCATGGAAATTCTCAAGTCAAGGATAACGAGTATAATAAAAGAAAATTAGAAAGCAATCATTAAAATGAAAACTTTTTTACTAAAATTTGTGTAATTTAAACTTGGGATAAGCAATTTTGTAATTAAATATGTTAAAGTACAAACCAGCGATAGTCGCAACCCAGCAGAAACACTGCTACTGAACAAACACACACTAACTGACTTGCAAATATCCCCACTGCCATTAACAAAAAATACTCTGAGCAATAAACTAAATATTTAATAAAAACTATTCATAAATACTGCAAAACTTAGGTCACCAGTTTGTTTTTTATAAGAATAATGTTTCCCCAAAAACAATTCAAGAGAAAAAATTTATTGGTTCTGGTCTCATCCTTGAGCCTTGCTATCGCATGCCATAAGCTCACGCAATGAGTACGAATCATACTGGATTGTACAGAGCAGCGTTTGACATTTCCAGCTGTTACGGTGTCATCCACTTGGGTCTTCACGTCACCACAGTGACGTCATAAAGGTGGTCAACCTTCCATTATGACACCGAACAGTTGATTTATCAAACGCTACTAATGTAAAGGAGTACATAGGGACGCAGTGTGCAAAAAACAATCAAAAGCAAACTCTTTCATTACTTTTCCCCAGTTTCGGATTTTAGACACCATCCAGGAGGGAAGATCACCGCCACCTTTTTAGGAAAGCACATGCACAACACTTATGGACGAACGCCCTTACCAGTTTACGCTTTTGGTACCATAATCAATGAATAAAAAGAATAAATGAAAATGAAAAATGAATAAATGAATAAAAGAATAAATGAATAAATGAATAAATGAATAAATGAATAAATGAAAATGAATAAAAAAATGAATAAATGAATAAATGAATAAATGGAATAAATGAATAAATGAATAAATGAATAAATGAATAAATGAATAAATGGGAAAAAATGAATAATGAATAAATGAAAATGAATAAATGAATAAAAATAAATGAATAAATGAATAAATGAATAAATGAATAAAAGAAAAAATGAATAAAATTGAATAAATGAATAAAAAGAAAAATGAACAAATGAATAAAATGAATAAAGAATAAAGGGAAAAAGGAATAAACGAATAAACGAATAAAAAGAATAAACGAATAAACGAATAAAGAATAACGAATAAACGAATAAACGAATAAAAAGAATAAACGAATAAAACGAATAAACGAATAAACGAATAAAACGAATAAACGAATAAACGAAAAACGAATAAACGAATAAAAAGAATAAACGAATAAACGAATAAACGAATAAACGAATAAACGAATAAAGAATAAATTGAATAAATTGAATAAATGAATAAACGAATAAACGAATAAACGAATAAACGAATAAACGAAAAAGAAAAAGGGAAAAAATGAATAAATGAATAAATGAATAAACAGAATAACTGAATAACTGAATACATGAATAAATGAATAAATGAATAAATGAATAAATGAATAAATGAATAAATGAATAAATGAATTAAATGAATTAAATGAATAAATGAATAAAAGTAAAAGAATAAAAAAATGAATAAATGAAAAAATGAATTAACTAATGAACAGATGAACAAATGAATAAATGAAGAAGGAGCCATTGAGTACAGTGGCAGCACCGTTACGTAAGCAGTAACTGTTGCGTGGAGGTCGGCTGCTGCTGCGGGCGGCGGAGCGAGAGCGAGGGCGCGGGCGCGGGCGGGGGCGGGGCGCTGGCGAGAGCGAGGTGGGGGCGTGGCGGTGGGGGGGCTGGGGGGGCGCCGCCGCCGCGGCGAACATGGCCTCCCCGAGCGCCTGAGCCCCATGGGCGGCGCGCCGCGACCGGCGACCGCCCGGCCTGACCGGTCCCCACACAACGCGCCCCGTCACCCTTCTGGGCTGGCCCGACAAAAGTACTGTTGCGGCGGTGTCCGCCACCCCAAAGCGCGCACCACACCCGTCGGCACGCCGTGACGTCAGCGAGCGAAAGGCAGCCGAGCAAAAGAGCCGGCCAATGAGGACGGGTCGGCCGGCGCGCAAACCTCAGAGAGACGAGCTTCGACGCGCCGCAAGATAACCAGCCGCCGTAGCGGCAGAACAGTACCGAGGTAATTTGAGCGTTGATTGTGTTGGGATGATTGTGACCCAGCAGGTATTGGGTAATTTTCTGATTAACTTGGGTGAACTCGTCTTTGGGGTTGACCACGGAACATCTGGTGACTCATGTTATAGGTTTACTCTTTGGGTTTTGTTGATATTGATGTACCACTGACACACAATCTAAAGAAAACAGAGGCCGAGAAAATTACTAAGTATGAAGTAGTTCTACAAACAAAACAAATGTGGAAACTACATAGTGTAACAACATATTTGCTTGTTATTTCGGCTGAAGATGTAGTAACAAAAAAAAAAATCAGAAAAAATGGAAATAACCTCAACGAATCCTAATTACGGACAGAAAGCAGTGATACTGCAAACATGTAATATAGTTCGCAAGTTCTTGAACTAACAAAAATGAAGCTTCCATATTAGTCTTGGGGGTCAGAGTGAAATATCTCTCCACGGTGACCGAGCTCTTTGGCAGGAATGGGCAAATTGAACCCAGTACAAACTGCTGAGGATCGCAAGAGATGATGGAAATACAATATGGAAATACAAATAACTAACGCGAGTTGTAAACAAACAGTGGCGCATTGTAGTAGAAACAATACCCATTGAATAGGTGAGTGGAAAAACAGTACAAGATCAGAGAGTTCATTTTCAAATTATTCTAGTTATAACTTTAGATTAGAAATGATAAATCCATTGAGATTTTCACTATTTTCTCTTTTCAGAATTGTTGTACCAAGTCATACGAATATATTGCAAAGAATAATTGCGATAAATACGATATATATTGAGATGTGCCATATCATCTCAATGACATTTTATTGATTTTATAAACAGAAATACAATTTAGAATTATATTTGATCTAATAATTGAATAGTAGAAGCCAGGGATTTCCACGATGCGAAAAAGTTATTAAATATAACGTCGATGAGTTAAAAAGGTAATTGGGACAACGATCGCAAGGAAACAGATCATTGCAAGACGAAAATTAGCAGTTTGGTATCGGCCGTAAGAGAGTGCAGACGTAGTAATGAGATTGCTGTAGCTCTTGATAGGAAACTGAAAACTAAAAAGGAACGTGTCCAAAATGTTTGGTAGAAAAACACCAGATAAAAATTTTTAAATCCCCAACTAAAAGCCCAATAATTGGCTTTATCCTCTCTCAGATAAGGCAGTAGATGTTAGTCTCTTGTAAAAAGCTAAAAAGCTTACAGAGAGAAGATTCATTTCTAAGTATCTCTGCTAAAGAACTAGAAATGAGATGCCTTCGGCGGCTACCTCTTACCTCAGAACAGTGCTGGATAGCATGCTTTACGGTAAGATCCGTCTCGAATTTATCGGAAGTAGGGGGTGAGTCACCGCGAAGAAGATATCCGTGAAAAAATGGCAGTGGCCGATCGGAAGGAGTGTCTGAATAATCTCGTGCCTAGAGACACAAGATGAGGAAGACCAAGGGTTTATGGAATCCTTGATTCTCGTGAGCTTAAAATCCGAGATTTGCCACTCTGTTCTTCAACATTTTTCAGAAGTTAATTTTCTATTACGCTACTAGATTAACGATATCCCTTCCAAGTGAAAATTGCAAAAAATTGCAATAATTTATATCGTTAATAAATATTGTAAATAATATACACATCAATTTTTAATTTTCCATTTATTTTTGGAAATCTCCACTCAAGTTAAATATTTTCTTAAATATTTATATATAAATCAATATTTCTTCTTGATTGTCAATATATGTTTACAAATAAAAGTATCCAAAGTTTTTTATGACATTGCCAACATTGCAATCTAACATACGTAGGACAAACTAAGCGCCCAATTAAACAAAGAATGAAAGAACATTCTAGAAATATTAAAGAATTTTCTCCACGACTTAATTCTTTATCTAGACACAGACTAAATTTGTCGCATGAATTTGACTTTGAGAACCCATTTATTTTAGACACCAAGGTTAGGAGATTCCCACGACTCATTTCAGAAACACTTCAGATTAAGTTAAATCAGACTCTTAATACCAATGTTGAAATGAATGTTTTTACCAATGCCTATGACAATGTGTTATATAAAATTAAAATTAAAGATCCGGACAATGTAGATCCAGTATAGTGTTTAGTTGGCAAACTGCATATTCATACGCCGTGTTGTAACCTTACTACATATTCATACGCCCATTGCGTCATTCAAACTTGAACGGAGTGTCTGTTCGTAACGGTTAGTTATGGGGAACAACTGCGTGAGAGTGAGATATTTCGTAATGTTTCCTTGAATGTTCTGCTGATGTGGTAATTCAATGGGATAGCGTTCCCTCACTAAGGTGAGTGTCCATTTGGTATTGTATTGATTTTGTTTTGTTGTGTTGTTCTTTGGTTGTTCTTCTTCTTCTTCTTCTCTTCTTCTGCTTCATGGATTTAGGCCTTAAGGCCTGTTTCCATTCAAGAGAGTGAGTCTTCCATCTTGTTACAAGTGGCCAACATTTCTTCTTTCCTTTAGGATTATATACATTAATTTGGGAATTCTGTTTGGAGGCATGCTGGATATGATCATGCCAGCTACTCCTATCGATTGGATTCTGTCCATCACTGGAATATATTCAGTTCGGTTCTGATGTCATGATTATATTGTCTATCCAAGATATTGTAATCCTGCTACTGGAACGTAAGAATTTCATTTCGGCGCTTTCTATTTTTCTTCTGTCTGTTCTATTTATTGTCCAGTTTTCGCATGCATAAGTTAGCATGTTCTTTGGTTGTTTTGTATAAAAATTATAAGTTTAAAAGGATCTCTTTTGTAGTAGATATGTTTGATTTTGAGATAATTTTACTCAATAGACTTATACTTTTGAGACAATTGTAGTGTTTGTGAACTATTCTAGTAATTACACTAATTGATATGTAGAATAACAGTTTCTGTGTCCCATTAGTTTAGCACCTGAAGATGTAACAAAACGAGTTACGAAACGTTGTGGAAATTACTGAATAAATGATTGTCATAAAAAACTTTGGATACTTTTATTTGTAAATTTATATATAACCACATGCTAAAATAATAAATTTGAAACACTTAAAATGTTATGAATCGATGTAGTTTTCTTAAAACGAACTACTAAGACAAAGAAAATAACTAAAACCTCCTTTGAATAATCCTAAAGAGATAGAGTTTGTATTCCAAGAACCGCTGTAATAATTTTCTAATTAATTTTTTTAAATAGAACACAGGAATGCTCCTCAGGTATGATACCTCGAATGCTATATTCCCAATTTATATTAAGTTTTTGTATGACCCCAGAAACAGTGTTCGGAGTGTTAAGTTCGATTAGAAGAGCTCTTTCGCAAACCAAAGAAACTCCGGGAACCTTGACTAACACGTCTCTCGGTATTGAAGAAACACTCCGTTCTATTCACACGTTACACACGTCCTTGTTTTCCAAAGTTTAATTGTGAAATAATATTTGTCATTTTAAGGTATACACATGACGAATATTTTCTGCCGAAAAGACGATTCCCAACACATGAATCCGCATCAAACCTCATTCTTTGATTTTAGATCGGCACGTAAAACACCAGATTTGTAGTGAACTCACTAGCTCAAAAAAAGTTCTACTTTATTATTTACACGAAATACAACTTCATACCTTCTTAAATGGTGAACTCACTAGCTCAAAAAAGTTCTACTTTCTTTATTATTTACACGAAATGCGACTTCATACAGTCTTAGATGGTCTAAAACAAATATTCATTGTGCTCAAGTATCTTGACAATTACATTGTGCAATGTTATTGGCAAAATTGTCTAAAAATGTGACATTGTTAGATTAATTTTAGATCAGATGATGATTATTAGAGACAGGATTTCCATGCAACCTTCCGGTACACTACTTGGATTTGCGACGCGGGAGTTAAATTTGCAAACCAGCAGTCAGGGTAGAGACTGACAATCTGCTAGGTATCGGGTTCGATACCACAGGATGACCAGTGAAGTAAAACTCACAAGAAGATATTACATTTAATTTGGCAATAGTTCTGTACATGTTGAAACGGCCGAAAGATGTTATGAGCTCAGTGACTTAGAGCGAATACGCCGTTTAAGCCATGTAAGTTTCTCAATATATATATATATATATATATATATATATATATATATATATATATATATATATATATATATATATATATATTAAATTTTATACATTTAATTTCTTCCAAACAGTGTAATTTGGTACTGTAGGTGTTAAATCTAATTTGAGTTTGTTTACATCGAGATGAGAATAGTGAAACTGTATTTGTTGATTTACTATAGGTTCACTGTGAATAAATACAAAAGGAAAACTCTTTATATAATTTGTTGGTTTGGGTTCTAAAGTAGTTTCCATGGAAGATAATGAACTACTTGAGTTGCTATATACTAGATGTGGGCCTTGTAATTGAACCGAGGCTTGGCAAAACAATTTCTTTGTCAGTAGAAAAGAATAATATATTAGCATTATTCACTCATTGAAAAAGTTTGATTTGATCATTGATTATTTTTGCAAAATTACAACTACAGTTTTTATAATTATGTGGGGTTGTCCTAATATTATAGTGTAGACATACATAAGTCGTAGTACCTTTTACACAGGAGTTGGTTGACTATTTTGATGTAGAACCCTGTAGATAATATCTTTCAGATGGTATTAGAACAATATTATCAATAGTAGGTACTGGAGTGATTGAATATAATTGATAGTTGTTACCGTCGGTAGTAGGTACTGATAAAATAACTACTAGACCCTTTTCTATCATTATAACTTGGGTTTTAGTAAATTTTAAATTTTCATATATGTGATAAGGGTCAGTATGGACAATTGCTTTGCTTGGATATATAACACGAACATGATTAACTATATTTAAGATGTCTTCCTGTGAAAATAGCTGTACGTTGGTCATGTCATTAAAAGATAGACTTAAAGTATTTTCCAGTGTCTGCAATTATTTTGAAACTTCTTAGACACATAATGTATTGATATTGTTCTAGAATGAAGTTATTTGAAATTCTTGTTTTGTTAACATAGTTTGAATTATTTCCAAATTTAAATTTACGTGATTCATCCTTCATTATAGAATTTCTAGAAACTGAGTTACTGAATGAAATGAGTTGATTGATATGTTGATTCGATACCTGATCCGTTTGTAAAGCCTCTGATTTGTCCTTCAATTTTGTCATAATCATTTCATCCAGGTTACTGGATACAAATTTGATTAGCTTCCTCCGAGTCCATTATCAAGGCCTCTTCTGTTTCTAGGTTTTGTAGGAGTAATTTCTAGAAAGGTCTTTTAGCATTTTCAATAATTTTCACAATCTCAAGAATAAAACGGTGCGTTATTACTTTGTTTTTCTAAAGCATTGCTGGTATTTTGAATTGCATCATATGATTCTTCCAACCTGGTAATATTGAAATGAAACATGAACTTGTGATAGTTGTTGACTATTACTGCCGGACCGAGTGAATCTGCGTAGAAGCCTTGTGTTTCGATTGGTTTGTGTCCTATTCCTTCACATCTGATGGTGTTTCTGAAACAGAACATTGTCTTTTAGGTTTGACATGCCGAAAATGTCTTATATGAATTTTGCCATTTTTCATTTTACAGTGGATTCTGTGTTTCTCAATTTTGATAATTGTTCCTTCACGATACAAGTTCTTAGATTTTTTGTTTCTGGTCAAAGGGTCAGTGATGTAGACTGTGTCGTTTAATTGGTATTTGTGTGAAAATGGAGTATTATTTGCTGGTAGATTTTGAGAGGCTAATTTTTGGATTTGTTTTTCCTTGTCAAGAAGATATTCCTCTAATTGAGGAGTTGTTGTAAAAACGTGACCTAGTGCGTCGTAATGGTTGCCTATGGTAACAGAAAAAGGAGTCTTTTTAGTAGTGGAATGAATGGAAGAGTTGTACGATGTAATGGAATCAATTACGAGGTGCTCTAAAGGACTATTTCGGTCTCCGCTGCGAAGGATACGTAGTTTTTCTAACAAAGTTGAATTGAAACGTTCTACTGGAGAGTTGGATGAAGAATTTAACGGTGTCGGGCATGATATGTGATATTGCGAGATTTGCAGAAGTCGTCGAATAGTTTGTTGTGGAAATCTGTGAATTGGTCGTGAGTAATTTGAGAGGGGAAGCCGTGGTGAGAAAAATATTGTTTTAAAGTCCAAAGAACTGAATAGCCTGTACCATCTTTTAGTAGATATGCTTGGCCGTATTTTGAAAATACATCAATTATTGTTAGGAGCTTTTCTCCTTCAAAATGAAAAGTGTCAATGTGAAGAAGTGAAAAGGATGCTTTTGATGATAGGGCTCCTCATTTGGTGACTTTGGTCGTCTGTATTTGTTTTCTGGCAAAAGTTCGAACTTCTATTGGATGTAATCACTAACTTCAATAGTAATATCTTTGTTTAAGGTGTTCCACGGTTTCAGCTATTCCATTATGGTTAATACTGTGATACTGAGCGACTAACTGTTGTTGTTGAACTTTATCTTCGATGTTTTCTAATAATTTTGTGCACCTAAGAATTACTAATTCAGAAGTGAAGAGTTTTTGGCAAACTCGTATAAAGGGAATCTCGATTGTAATGTCATTAAAGTACACTGCATATTTTTCAGAAGGGGTAATAATTTCGAGAAGAAGACCTTGTAAATCTTTCAATAGATTTTGTTCGGTGACGCGCAGTTTAATAATTTTATTTCTTTTGAAAATAGGTCGAATTGACTGGCCAGGTGTTTTTCCGTAAGTTACAAAAATTTGATTTTTATTCTGATTTAAAGATCTCTCGGACATCCGCAGGGTAAAAATTGGGTTTTCTTCATTGAAATGAATTGTATCACAATCTATTTCTTGTTGATAGTTTTCATTTGGGATGGTGGCAACGTCTGATTTTATATCATCATAAAAGGCAAGCACTTCAATACGTGATACAGCGTTTATAACGAATTAGTTTTTCCTTTGACGTACTTGATATCAAAGTCAAATTCCTCTAGCCTGATTTTCCAGCGGTACAAGAGTGAGGAAGGGTCTTTTAATGAGAATAGCCATTGTAGAGGTCTGTGGTCGCATTCGATGGTGAAGTGGCGTCCCCAAAGATATGGTTTGAAATGTTTGCAACTGTTGATAATTGCAAGAAGCTCTCTTTGAATTGTAGAATAATTGCGTTCACTTGGATTTAAAGTACGTGAATAAAATGCAATGGGGTGTCCCTTCTGTGAAAGAACTGCACCTATGGCAAAATTAGAGCCGTCGGTAGTTAAGGTAAAAGGTTGCGAGAAATCTGGGTATGCCAAAACGGGTGCGTTTGAGAGAAGTACTTTAATTTGTTCAAAGGCGTTCTTATAAGACGAGTCGTTGATATCGATTTTGGTACCTTTTTTCAGACAGCGAATAAGGGGAAACGCAATTTTAGAAAAGTCCTTTATAAATTTTCTGTAATAACCAGCTAAACCAAGGAATTGTTTTATCTCTTTTGTTGTTGTCGGTATTGGATATTGCTTTAGTGCCTTTATTTTCTCGGGATTCGGTTTTATACCTTCTTGTGTCACTAAATGACCAAGAAAGGCTACCTCTTTATGTAAAAATTCGGTTTTGTCTAGCTGAACTTTTAGATTTACTTCTCTAAGCTTTTTCAGAACCAGAGAAAGGTGGTGAACATGTTCATCTAAAGATTTTGAGTAAACAATTATATCATCAATATAAACAAAACAGAATTTAAAGAGATATGGTCTGAGTACATTATCCATGACTCTTTGAAATGTGGCTGGGGCATTTTTTAAACCAAATGGCATTCTCTTAAACATTAAATGTTGATTATCTACTGTGAAGGCAGTTTTTTCTAAAGACCGAGGATCCATCTCAATTTGGTGAACTTCTGATACACACACTAAGTAACAAAAATAACTTACCTGCAACCACTGTCAAGAATTTCTGTTTGGTATGATATTTGTCTTCACGGTTTTATTTAGTTCATGAAAGTCGCGAAAGTCATGAAAGTCGCGAAAAAGTCGCGTTTTTTTATTTAGTTCGCGAACTAACCTCCATTTTTTTGTAATGGATGCGTCAATTTTCTTAGGAACATTCCATACTGGGTTACAGTATGGTGATTCACTGGGTGTACTATACCTGATCAAGCAGTTTAATTTTTGTTAATAACATCTTTTAACTGAGGTGGATCTGTAATTTTTTTATAGACAGGGCTTTCGTCAGTTGTTCTAATGTACGCTTGTAGCGTTAGTAAATGAAAGGTTGCAACCGGGGTAGTAAAATACATCAGAAAACTGAGAACAAATTTTGAAAATAGCACTTCTTTCTAAATCATTCATATGTTGTGTTCAGAAGAAATCGCTAAGGTCAGATTCTGAGATTGAATTTATTTCAACTGGTTGGATAATGACGTTATCAATTACCCTACTAAAATGGGTTCACAAATGTTAGGTTGATAAGAGAATCTGTGGGGTATTTGACGGTGTAGTTATCTGCACATAAAATTGCATCAGAAAAATAAAGATCTTGATATGTAAAAGAGGGAACATAAACTTCTCCTTGTTTAATGTTGACCGGTATTGAAAGAAAATTTGGATTTTGATCGGCTTTAAAATCTTTGTGTCCGGAATGAAAATTCCGGACGAAATTGAACGAATTTCGTTATTGCCTAGTTATATTGCCCTGTTATAATCAATTTTTGCTTTAGTCGAGCTGCCGACAGATCCGATGAGAGCGTCAAAGCATTATGCCATTGCATAATTCTAAATTTATGGGAACATTTAGACCGTGTTCAAGAATACTGGATATTGTACATCTTCAGTACCTATTGTTTGTGCGTGAACTGATTGAATACAAAAGGTTCTTCAAAAGGTAATCAAAATAATGAATGCTGGGTTTGATTCAATTGAATTACAAGCCTGGAACTGGCCAAGAATTTTCAATCCAAAAGCGTTATAAATGGAAGCTGTGGCGCATTGTATATATTATTTAAGTCTTGGGCTGTGGATTGTGCTCTCGAAAATCCTGATGTTGGTCTTGAAGAGTGTTCAAAGGCCAATTTCTGGAGGTAATTGTTTTCGTATTCATGATCCTCCTGATAGAATATGTCATACTGTTCGCCATAAAGTTATTCGTCATGGTCAGATGAATAAAATTGATTGTCATTTTCGTTGTGGTAGTTAACGCCATGTCTGATGGTCGACACGCCTGACATTGGAGTTGACTGATTTCTTTGCAGAGCGTTCTGTGGAGAATGCATTCTACCTAGCTGTTGAGGATGTGGGTACGGCGGTGATCGAAATTGAGTAGGTCTAATCAAGGGAGAGCGATGTGAATTTTGTGACAGTCGATTTTGTGGCAGTTGAGTTGACGTGGTGTAACTTGGGCAGATTCTTGTCGATTTGGTAAAGGATTGTGAATTTGAAATCTATTTGGCGGTTGTTGATATCGTGGCAAAACTGATGTGTGGCAAAATTATCAAAAGGCAGAGATTTTTTATTTTGAGAATCAAAATCGGGTGATTTGTGAGGTTTTTGAAAAATTGGTGTGGACACAGGTTTCTGATTATTACGCAAGGAATCCATATATGTTTCATAGGCACGTTCGTTATCAAAGTCACGACAAGCGCGAAGAGCTTGTGAGAGATCGGTAAGGTGCGCATATCTCAGATATTCTCTGTAAGGAGATAATACGCCAGCACGGAAGGCGTTTAAGACTTTGGTTTCGGCTTCTTTCAGTTTCATTTCAAGAATTGGTGATTGGTAATTTAGTTTAATAGTACTGATGTATTTAATTAATAATTGGTTTATCTTGTCGTGATATTGTAAGAAGTTTTCATTGCGCATTTGACAGCAATTTGAAATATCTCGGAAAGTATGTGTTCATCACGAACATCCCCGTATTTCCTAATTAGTTTTTCTTTAGCTTAATAAAATTTGAATCTGTTTTGGATATTCAGGACAGTTTGAGCTTCACCTTTAATTTTTGATTTGACTACATTAAACAAAAAAGTGTTTGCTTATTCCGTCAGACCTCAGGTGCTTTTTGAAAATTTCCTGAAGAAATGTTTACATTAATCAAGAAGTAATCAAGATTGCAGTTTACGATCCATCAATCAGGCAATAAGTTTATATGAGCCATCTCCCACTTTGAGAGCAACTCAGGACTTTGAGCTAAAGCCATTATAATTAATTAATTTAAAATTAAAATAAAATAAGAATTTAATATAAGATGAATCTTATAAATTTAATATTTGTTCACAGATGTATCGATGAATGCAGGAAATGCAAAAATAGTTATTTTACTACTATACCTTACTTGCATCCAATTTTTATACTATGAATTTCTTAATATTAAGATAAATCTAACGAATTTTGATTATAGTCACTTTGGAATTTTGATCTTGGTTTACAACTTGTGAATGTGTATATATGAAAATAGTTATATTGACTACTGCATTAATTAATACACATTCAGAGAAATTACACTTTACGTTGCATTTATAAATGAAAGGTGCACGATGCAGCCAAAAATAGCTGTTTCACTACTATAGCTACTTCTGCACTTCACAATGATATAAAAGTTCTCACTTACAGTACTGAAAGGATGAGGATCCACGCCGCATCTTGCAGTAGAAGTATTTGTCTTCTTGTTACGGTGTCGAACTGGTCTCTTGATGTGGAAATGGCAGCCGGGCGATCGGTAGTCAATTGAAGGCTTCTTAATGTGTGAAGAAGTTGGTAGACTCCGACAGCGTTGTCTTTCTGGCTGGAAAGACGCTTACAAATACCGTTTTGTAGATACGCAGTAGGCGCAAACTAAAAGCAGTCTTGAAAACTTTAATTGGTGAAGAAGCTCTTACTGATGATTGGCTGGCCAATTAGGTCCTCTAATGTAAGGACGCTTGCCTATATCGGACGAGCCCCCAGTTAAATTTGCAAACCAGCAGTCAGGGTAGAGACTGACAATCTGTTAGGTATCGGGTTCGATACCACAGGATGACCAGTGAAGTAAAACTCACAAGAAGATATTACAACATTTAATTTGGCAATAGCTCTGTACAGGTTGGAACGGCCGAAAGATGTTATGAGCTCAGTGACTTGTGAGCGAATACGCTGCTTTGGCCGTCGTGCTTCTCAATGTGTGTGTTGTGTGTATATATATATATATATATATATATATATATATATATATATATATATATATGATTTTACATGTTTACAAGAAATTACTAGAACAAGGTTTTACAGATTTCACAGAGGTAGTTTCCAGAACGTTTCAGGATGTATCATGTTTATCACTGAATCGTCAAAACATATTATTGTACATTTGAAACGTGAAGCAAGTGAAGCAGATGGAAGCCTATTAAGGGCGCTGTCTGAGGGTCGCGGGGTGCGGATCTTCCTTGTTGATGTTTCCAATGGAATACATAACTCGGGTACACGTGCGGGAAGCAACGATCGCGAAATGAATTATCAACGCCATATGATACGTCGCAAAGGGCACGCAATATCACCGGCCAAAACCTAATATCCTTTGATAACTGACCATAGAGAGGAAAATAATCGTTATAGGCTCGGTCTGCTGACGCAACGAAGGATTAACAAGTTTCTCAATTGTGAAGTATATAATGGCTTCTTCTAAGGCTTCGTGTGCAACTCTTCTCAAACAAAGGATTGGAAACAACGATTGGGTGGAGGACAGATGGATATGTAATTTATTGCAATGGCTGTAATAAAGAAGTAAGGAGGCTACACTGTAGAAATTGATCAATTAAAAAAATATATCTTCTGGTGGAGTTTTCCTAGTCGAAATGTTTGGTGCTCAAATCAAATGTTGCAGCAGAAATTATTTAATTTGAAATACTGAAACTCAGAGAATGATAAAACAATGTCAATGAAATAGATATGAAACGAAAAACAAAACTTTAATTTTTCTCGAATCGAAAATAATTATTTTCGGGATACTATTAATTTTTTTAGCAGTTTTGAGATTTTTCTGAAATTGTTTTGTAGAAACTAGTGGAGTCATTAAAAATTGTTGAAGACATTAAAGTGTCTGGAATTAATATTTGGAGATTGGGGTGAGATTGCTAAGAAGAAATTACGTAAAGTGATAAATACAAATCATGACTTGAAATGTCTCCAAACTGTAAAAAACATTATTTGTGGTGAAAAATCAGGAAATATTGAATTTGACTCATACAGGCTCAGATTTAATCCTTGAAATACCCTCCAATTACGTTTTGTAATGTAGCATTTTATGCATTCAAAAATCAACAAAAGAACAATTTAATGAGCAGTTTAGAAAATTAGTTAATTGTTTACTTTACAAAAGGCAATATAATTAAAAACTTAGATAAAATTTGATTGTGCATGTTTTGCCCATTTTTAGCCTGCATAGTGCATATTAGGTTATTTGATAGTGCATGTTTGCATGCAGATTTTAGCATTTAATAGTGCATGGAAATCCTGTCTCTAATGATTATGATTAGCGTTTAAGGGCGATTCTAACATCTAAGGTCATTGTCAATTTGTATTAAGAACATAGATCCACTGTCAGTGGTCAGTTAAAATAATTTTTATTAATTATAAGATAAAATGAGTAAAAATAGAGTAAAGTCTGACTGATTGTAAAATGAAAGTTGACAACGATAGCATATATGAACAATGAAAATCAGTTTATAAAAGGCGTATTAAAATCATCCACTCTCAGATTAGATTTTAAAATCCATTTAGACGATGAAAGTTAAAGAGTTTGCAGGAGAGCATCCGTCGTTACCCAGCATCTCCTCCAGAGGGGTGGCAAGGTAATGCCTTCTCCGAATATCTCTTACATTATCTCAATGCACAAGAGCATGCTCTACGGCAAGATCCATTCATTTCTCGCAAATGGAGGGGGGTATGAGATGTCCGTACGAGAAGTGGCAGCCTGGATTCGAAGGCGTGTGGAGAATTACTCTCTCGCGCCTTTGAGCCACGGCACAAAGATCAGCGTTTTATAAAGTTCTGATCCTCGTGAATTTGAAATAAGATTTTTGCCATTCCAGTTCCTTATGCATAGCCGCAACGCTGATAAAAGCTTGGCGTCACACTTGTACTACCATATGGATGCCCATTTGACTTCCTAGAGGCCAACTGCCACTCTGGACAGATGTTTCATTTCCTCTTATTCTCACGAGGCCAGGGTCACAGGAAAAAAAAAGTTACAATGATAGAGAATTAAACGATGTCTTCGATGTATATGATCTGTATGTATTGAAGAAATCTATACGTATAATAGTGTAGTTGAGGGAGGTGGTCGAGAAAAGTTTGAATGTTTTTAGTGTTCGAAATCCATAAGGTTTTACTGAATATCGGACAAATGTTTTGAAACAATGTAATTGCTAAGGCCATCTTAATGGAAATGCAGAAATATATGAGTATATGAAAGTAATCAATGTCATTTCAACAACCTGCCATCTTGTAATAGCAAATACCAGTCATTGATTGTGTCCTGAATGTGCCTCCTGTCCTCAGGAACAAACACTAAAAATTAATTTGCCCACTTCATTTATATAATTGTTCTTTCACCATAGATATCTAATTAAACTCTAAAGAAAGCCATCATGATTAAGAATCCAATCCAAATAGCCATGCATATCATGAATATCATCCAATAGCTATGCATTTATTCTCACTAAGAGAGTAAAACGTTTGAAATGCTTCTTAGACCTGAAGTGTAAAACTACACATTATTTATACCATTTCTGCCACTTACCTTGTCCAATATTAGGAAGGGGGTGGAATTCAGTACTTACTTTTGGTACTCTTGAGATCAGTTTTCAAACTATATTTCAGTAAAACATGATGTTAAATATCTTGATAAAAAATATATTTTCTATTATTTATATTTTTTCAATAAACTGAGCTTATTTGTAACAAAATCAGTGGTGCTACGATATTTCTCCTATTTGTGAAAGTTACAAATGCAACTCATATTCTATACTAATATTAAGGGGATAATATCAAACAGCAAATTGCAGCTTTCATGACTTTTTGGGAGAGGCTTTGATCAATTCCATGATTTATCATTAGTTCCTGAGATTATTTATGAGTTCACATCCCCTTTTAATGGTGTCTATACAAACATGTCAGGTTGGGACTATTGGAATTTTAGTTTTATTGAATTTGAAATAACTGTTTAGGTATTTTGGAGTTTAATTAACAAAATATAGGTCTGAATTTGACGCTACGAGCAGTAAAACCTTTCCAGGTTTCATTAACGAGAAGTTTTTCCTCGAATTCAATGCTTCAATAACTTTCATTAATCATCAATCATGTTACATGTAGAGTTGGTACAGAATAGGGCCAAGAACACTACCTTGTGGTACTCCAGCCTTTATTGGATGGAATTCAGATAATTCATTTTGATATTTGATTTGGAAAGTGCGGTGGGATAGATAAGAACTGAAGATATTGATGAAGGATATGGTAAGAAATGTTTGGGTTTAAAGGAGTCCACGTCAGACTCTAATAAACCCTTGGGCAATGTCTAAAGGCATGAACAATATTTCTTTCTTGGAAACAATTCTCAATGAAGCAGATTCTATTAACTTGTTGGATGGTAGAATGCTGCTGTCTAAAGCCAAATTGATGGTCAGGGACTAGGTTATTGGTTGCTATGTGAGGACGTAGTCTTGATAGAAGTTTCTCAAACATTTTGGATAGAATTGGAAGTATACTGATGGGACGGTAAAGGAGGGTTCATGTGGAGGTTTCCTAGGCTTGAAAAAAACTTGAATTTGGGCTGTTTTCCATTGTTTGCAGAACCCTATTCTAGAATAATTTTGAATAGTGCAGTACCATAGTCTTGCCTTTCGTGGTAGTTCTTTGAGAAGATGTGTTGTGATTAGGTCATGTGCCAGGAGCTTGTTTGATAAGGTTAATGGTTTTGTAATTTCCTCTGGAGTAAAGTGAGGAATTGGAAGTGTCATTTGGTTTTGGGATATGTAATCCCGATTTGTTTGTCTTGGTTTGTATCATGGGATGAGTCTGGAATACATTAGCGAAGAATTTGGCAAAGGTAGATGCTTTCTCTGTGGGGTTTCTCGCTCATCACATATTTTCATCGCTGATTGGGGGATTTGGTTTGGTCGGTTGTTTCAGCTTCCTGTGACTTTAAATAGAGAGTAATTAGTATCTTCTGTTGGGGTGAGGCTGGTTATGAAATCTTGAAACCTGTTGCTGTTGTAATCTTTTAGGAAGGACTTTAGTTGCCTAGTTGCTCTGTTGTTGTTGGTACGGTCTGCAGGATATTTTAAAGCTTGCCGGATTCTTCTTAGTCATCTTTTCTCAGATATTTTGTTTAAAAGAAATTTTGGGTATTTATGCTGCTCTGGGTGTAGTGGATTTGGTGGTGTAGCGAACTAAGCTGCTTCTGAATATTTTAGGTTATTCATTTAGTCTCTTAATCTCATGATCTGTTGTTTTAATGGTAATCAGATGTTTGTTAGCGACACGGGACAGAGTTGAAGGATAATTTGTTATAAATTATACTATTGGAGTGTAGTCTGGAGGACACCTGAGGGAAGATTCAATGATACAGTTAGTGGATGGATTCCTTTTGTTTTGAATATATCAATCAGGTCTGGAATTTTGTTTGGTCGGCAGGCTGTGGCAGGTTCTCCCAGAAAATGGCTTCTAGCTGTAGTAGGGGTTAACTGCTTTCTCCAGTTCTCTCCTCTAGGGGTGATGAGCCTGATCCCATTGAGTGTCATGTTTAAGTTCTGATCACATGAACCTGGCTTTCCTAGTGACTTAAAGTAGGTTTCAAATCGTTGCCTATCTATTTTGAACTCGACAGGGCAGTAGATGGCGCTGAAGGTGATTGGTCCATTCCAGTCCGTAATTTAAAAGCAGATGTTGCTTGAATGTTTTGTCAAGTACGGCTTTCCTGGGTTCTTGATGCTTAATGGTGCTTTATTAATATTAAGGTCACTGAGCATTGCCACTAGGATGTTTAGTATCGCATAATGTGATGTTCTTCAGTTTAAAGCAGTTTTTCAGAAATGAAGAATGTCTATATTGTTTACGAGAAATATTTCTATTTCTTGGCGATGATTTATTGCCGTTGGCGATCCAACCTGCAATGCGAAGAAATTTAGGCATTGATAATTTGAGATAAGCGTCGTTAAGAGATTAATTAGAGAGTTTATTTGTTGACTTTGTTGCAACCGTATTCCGTGTTGTATTCCGTGTAGGTACGTTCACTGTAATATCTAAATAAAAAGAATGGATCAAATTGAGAAACTGCTCTTTTTCGTGGGATTCGCTCAGAAAACTGACATGAAATCTCCACATACAACAATAGATTTAAAAGAGAAATTACTAATTTTGTTCAGAGTTATCTCTAGATTTTCTACGAAATTGAAATAATCTAAAGCTTGCTTTGTTGGAGGTCTGTAGATGCAAAGTAATATAATTTTGAGCGTAGTAAGATGTACAACTGTTATTTCAATAACTTTTTCAATTGCATATAAATTGTATTCTGACAAGAAGGTAGAATCAATATTATTTCTTACATAAATACACGAACCTCCGTAAGCAGTGCCTTTATTTGATTCCCTTGCTCTACAATAAGATCCCGTCGAGGTGGGTTGGTCCACGTCCTGACGGGGGGATACAGAGAGGACTCTCAAGTATTCCTTTCCTTCACAAGTCGTTTTTCTTTTCCCCATTTTACATTATCATTCTTCTATACCATCCTGTCTCTTTTCTTCTCCCTCTTCTATTTCACCGGCTATTCAACCGGCTTGGACTAGGTCTTGTACTGAACTCCAGGGTGAGCGGGGGAATCCACGGCGTTCGTGGCAATTTCACTATATCCCTGTGGTAACCCTGGCACTGATGGAGTGTCCTCGTTGGGCTCCGTGGTGGGTGGGGACCACGGGGATGAATCTGATATCCTTAATGGATAAAATAACTTATTTCCGCCCTCTTCCATAAGGAAGAGGAGATTTGTTGGTGAAACAGTTAATCTTGAGAGTTTTTCTGTAATGAATCTGACAGACCTACTAAGCCCCGCTTTCCCGTCATGTCATGCAAAAGAGAGAATGAAACCATAAAGTGTCAGCCCTATCAAACTTGTCAGGGAAATTGAAAAGTTTGGCAAATTTCAGTCGGTTGTCCGTCAGAGAAACGGCAGAATTCTTTTTGAATGTCGCTCTGACGAACAGATCAGCAAGGTCCTTTGATCAAGAAATAGCCGGCAGCAGTCCAAAATAGGTGCAAGTGTCCGCCCACCCGACCTTAAACCTCTGCAAGTGGGTGTGGGTAAATCATGAAGACTTCACTGAAAACGGAAGAAAATTTGAAAGCCTCCCTTGAGCCATATGAAAAGTCAGATATTTACAGGATTCAGCGGAGAGTAAATGGGTACTTACTCCTACCCCAACTTGACTGATCTTCACCCTCCATCTCTACCATAGATATCGTGTAGTCTAACTCCTTTTTTTCGTGTCGCAGCATATTCCAACACTGTGCTGTTTTAAATGCCGAGGTCGGCCATACCCAACCTCGCTGCATGAGCGCCGCAGTCTGCGTACCGTGGAAGGAGGTTTGTAATGACTCTTAATCAAGCCTGGGCAGAGGCAAAATGCGTAAACTGTTGTAGAAAAATATCCTCAAATTCCAAACTAGTGCCCCATTTTCTTAAGAGAAAGAGAGATCCAGAAGATCTGGGTCTCTGAGAGGGTTTCCTTCCGGAGACACGACGCCGTTACCAGATGCGAAACTCCGTGGACATGGCCCGAAGATTCGTTGACACCGTGGGTCAACATAAAGTAAATTCTGATACCCAAACGCCTAAAGCCTCCACTTTGCGCGATGCTGCTCGCCAGGTGTCCTTCGATGACATCGGCGGAGATGCTCTACTCCTAAATCTGTTGTCCAGTCTGAAACGAAAACTGAAACGAAAAGCATAAAATATTTCCAAATAAACACTCAAACGCATCCAGAGAAGCCGCGAGGACCGACAGGCCCTATTGTTAGATCTATGCTGCCTGTCTCAAGGACCGTGGTGTCCTAATACATGCGACTCCTCTATAGCAGTAGTCAAGAGACTTAGGAATGAGAACTCCGCTTGAACCAACCCATTACTCTCCAATAGAGAAGGAAAAAAGAAGAGAAAGAAACTGATACATAACCCACCCTAGAAACAAAAAAAAATCTAAGAACTAGAAACTATGGCTCTCCTCTCATGGAACTTAAATGGCTTTCGCACTCGTTTGGGCGAATTAAAGTTTCTAATGTCTATACATAGACCCGTGGTTATCTGCCTGCAGGAAACACATCTCCGTTCTGAGCACCCCCTCTCTCTACGCGGCTTTTGTTGCTACAGGCAAGTCGTAGACGATGGCCTCCGCGCCCATGGCGGAGTCGCCACTTTTATCACAGACTCTCTGGTATCTAAAGAAATATACATACGAACCACTCTCCCGATATTTTGCGTTCGTGTCAATTACCGTGCCAATCAACTATTTCTGTTACCATTTGCAACGTTTATATCCTGCCTGACAAGTCGTGTCACAGAAAGAACTGAAGATGTGCTCTCAGGTGCCTGCAGAATCTTTCTTATTGTGGGGACTTCATCGCCCAACCCTGCCTGGGGTGGCTCAAGGTCGTGCACGAGAGGCAGGGTACTTGAAAATATTATAGATAGCCAAAATCTTAATTCTCCTAAACCTGGGCGAAAGCGTCACCTTTCCGTAGCTTCTAACACTTTCTCGTCCGTGGACTCCGCTCTCTGTATCCCTCCGTTTCTACCATCTTTGAGTGGACTGTCCTTATGACCTGAATGGCAGTGATCACTTTCCCATTCGGGTCAACCTCGATATTCCCGATCTGAACGTTACCCGCCCTCCTCGCTGGCTAATCCACCGAGCTGAGTGGGAAACATTAAAGAAAGAATTACGAATATCGGAAAACAGCTCAAACGACATCGATGTCGTTTGCTATGGTTGCCCATGCTATGGTCGTCTCTTGCTATGGTTGCCCATTTTAATAACGCCGTCCTTCAAGCGGGCTTATTTGCCATCCCGAAGTCGTCGGGCCATGCACGACACCTCCCTGTGCCATGATGGAACGCTGATTGTGCCACCGCGGTCCGTGATCGGAAGAGGGTATTGAAAAAACGTAGTAGGTTCCCAACCATGGAAAACCTAATAAACTATAAAGATCCCGAGCCAGAGCTAGATTAACGATACGGAAAGGGAGGCTGCGTTCTGGAGAGCCTACATCTCGTCACCTCTTGCCGTTCTTCCTGCAAACTTCTGTGTGGAGAAAGGTCCGACAGATCGGTGGGAAGACTTTCGCCGTCTATCTCAGGGCTTATGGTAAATGGGAATCTCCTAAACTCTCCACAAGAAATTGCTGAAGAAATGGCCTCTCATTACAAACACATCTCCAGCTCCGTACACTATTCTCCTGGCTTTCAAAAAACGAAAAGAAAAATGGAAAACTGTAAATTAGACTTTTCGAGTCGCATGGAGGAAAATTAAATTTTCTTCATGGACGAATCCTCCCAGCTCCTCGCTTTTGCGAAAGATTCTGCCGCAGGGCCAGACCAGATACATAACCAAATGCTGAAACACCTACCGGAAATGCTCGTCTTTTCTCCTCGGCATTTTCAACAAGATTTGGGGCTGAACACGCAATACCAAGACTTGGCGTGAGGCCATTGTTCTCTCAATCCCTAAAGAAGGAAAGGACAGAACAACTCCTCAAGTTACTGCTCAATCTCGCCTTACAAGCTGTGAGTGCAAGCTTCTTAGAGTTGAATTGTAAATACACGTCTGTCTGGGCTTCTGGAACAAAAGAACCTATTTACACTCTTCCAATGGCTTCATAGCCACAGGTCAACCATGGACCACCTAGTCACCCTTAAGCAGATTTCACTTTTTTTGTGCCATGTCAGCACTCTGGTAGCAATTTTCTTCGATATAGAGAAAGCATATGACATCACCTGGAGGTACGGTATTCTTCAGACCTTGCATACTTGGGGCCTTAGGATGGCCTCTGTTTCTTAGTAGGTTTTCTTTCATCAAGATCTTTCTGTCCGTCTTCGCGACGTGTTATCCTCTAGTCACCAGTTAGAAAACGGTGTTCCCCAGGGATCAATTTTGAGCGTCACTCTGTTTGCCATTGCTATCAAATAGCATTGCATCAGCTATCCGGGAGCCTGCAAAGCAACACTGTTCATTGACGATTTTGCAATTTTTTGCTCCTTCCAAGAGCGTGCAATTTATTGGTAGGCACCACAATCCAGCCTTCAACAAACTGCAGTGGGAATGGAGCGAAGAAATGTATCCAAGTTTTCACCTCAAAACCACTTGCACTTTTTGCAGAAATCCATCACCTCCATAATCACTCCCGACCTTTTCTTGGAGGATAGCAGCTTCCATTCGTTGAATCCGCAACCTCTCTTGACTCACATTCGCCTAACGTAAGGAAAACACATCCGTAAACTACAGGGCCGGGATGTGTAACAAATGGTGAATCTCCTTCGCACTCTTACTGGTAGCTCTTTAGCGCAGACTGTGTTTGTTCACTGCGTTTGTATAGAACTCTCATCCGCCCTATCTTGGATTACGGATGGCTAGTGCGCATGGGTCAGCGTTCCGTCAACCCTCCGGCCATTAAATACCATACAAAATGCTGGCATAAGGATTAGTACAGGCGCTTCTACCGCACGAGTCGCATCGAATGCCTTCTGGCTGAGACTGGAGAACTATATCTGAGCCGAAGGGCCGAAAGGAGCCGCGGGATATTCTGAGTACCGTATGGCGCGAAATTATCCAATGTTGATACTCCTCGCGTCAAGCAGCTCATCCTACCCACTGACTTCTATGCGCTTAGACCGTCATTACCCCATCCCGGGTGTCCGTCTCCGCATGCCTACAGAAGCTCTATATAAAACAACCCAACCCCTGTGAAATCCCCGAAACCTTGAAACTACACCGGCCGATAATAGATCTTAGACTGTCTAACCTTCCTAAACCTTTGACTTCAGTACACTTTATCGGAATTTCAGGCGATAAAATTACGTAACCTGGCCATTACTTCAAGTACACTGATGGTTCCTCCCAAAACAGCAAAGTAGGATGTGCCTTCTACTGCTGTAATGCCACGCAAAGTTTTCGATCAGACTTCATGCAGTGTCTATACTGCAGAGATGTATGCGCTCTTGGAGGCACTTAAGTTCACTGATCGATGTCACTAAAGAAAGTGAAGATCTGTAGTGATTCAAAAAGCTCTCTGAATCCATCTCTCCTTCTCTTGTGACCGACTGACAATGACCATCGTACACCAAATCCACCACCTCTTGTCCGCTACTATATTTTGGTATTTTGTTGAATCCTGGACACGTGGGAATAAGAGGAAATGAATAGCTGACCAGGCAGCAAAAGTCTGCCTCGAAGAAAAGAGAATTAGGACATCTCTGCCAGTCCCACGGAAGACACTGTTGTTTATAAAACGCCCATCCGGGCAGGAATGGCAAACAGAGTGGCATAACTCAGATTTTAAACTCACGAGAATCAAGGATTCCATAAACCTGGTCTTCCTATCTCGTGATGCTCATGAGAGAAGATCATTTAACACGCCTGAATCGGTCGCCATTTCTCCCACGGTTATCTCCCCTCCACGGGGACCTACCACCTATATGCAAATAATGCAAAATAGATTCACTTTCGTGGAGCATGTCTCTCTACACTGTGTTATGATAAGAGAGAGCCGTCGAAGGCATGACTCTTGCTAGCTCCCCTTTTGCGGAGATTCTAGTAATGATTTTAGAATCTTCTCTCTGCAAGTTTTTGGCTTTTTGGAGAGACTGAGTGGTGTACAGTCCATCTGATCTCTCAGATGACTCCAAGAAGATGATAATGCCAATTATTGGCTTTAGCCCGAGATTTTAGACAAAAACTATCTACAATTCTTCTACAAACACTTTTATTAGGATACGTCCTTTCAGTTTTACTTTTGCTTTCCATTAAAGATTTTAATTTCCTTTGTTAACTTGGAACTGCAATATTATGCACTGGTCTTAAAATAATTTGACACGGGCGGAAACACTTAGCCGTTGAAGCGTCTCAAACGCAAATCAATCAATCCATCTGTTGACTCCATAACCTTCCTGGGCTCACATTCGACAAGAGCCTTTAACCTGAGTAAACACATCCGTAAACTACAGGGGGCCGATGTGTATCACCTATGAATCTCCTTCTGCACTTACTGGTAGCTCTTGGGGCGCAGATCGTGCTTGTCTCTGCATTTGTATTGAACTCTCATCTGTCCTATCTTGGATTACGGATGCATTGGCTTTTAGCCCGAGATTTGAAAAAAAACGCGTTTTCTGTCAAAACGTTTTATTAGGATACGTCCTTTTTCAGTTTTACTTTGCTTTCTATTTAAAGATTTCAATTTTTTGTTAGCTTGGCGCTGCAGTATTGGTCTTTAAATAATTTGACACGGGTGCAAATGACCTTAGCCGTTGAAGTGCCCTTAAACTCAATCAATCAATCAAATACAATAAGATCCTTTTTAAGGTAAAAACCAGCAATTTGGAGTATGTTGATCATTGTGAGATAACCACGTTCTGTAAGCAAAGAACATCTATTTGACTGAGATCACACTCTAATGCTGCCTCGATAAATCTAATTTTACGAAAGAGATTGCACAGGATTCATTATTTGAATATTTTGCATGTACTCTACACGGGGATGCTTTTCTGCTTCATCTGACTGTAGCTGCTATTTATCTCATTTTTACTCGAGTGCGTGGTCGAAGGAAGTATCGTGTCCCAGCAGTGTTAGGAGGTGGAAAGGAGGGGTTAGATGTAGGGAATGAATAATGAGAGGTAGTTCAAGGATTAGGTTCAGGGATAAGTGTACTGGGTCAAAGGGGTTCTGGAGATGGAAGAGAACCAGGAGATGGTGGGTGGGGATGAATCTGGGTGATACTGCTGAGGTGTAAGGATGTGTTTTGCAAGTTCGCTACCGAGTGCATGTTTTCCGACAAGGTTCAAGTGAAGACCATGCCGGGTGAAGTGTTTTTCTGAGAGAAAGTTAAGCTCAAATAATTTAACATGTGCTTCTCAGATGCAGTTTTAATTGGTTGTTTGCGTGTCTAATTTCTCTTTGCACAGTGTTGGTTTGTTGTACCAGAAAGGCAGAGTCGAGATTACAATAAAAATGTTTTGGTGGCATTGCTGGTAGTTTGTCAACATGCTGCTCAGGTGTAAAGTGACCACCTAAATTGATGTCACTCGCCCTCCTATGATGATGACTGTATCCCGTTTGGTGAGAGTTTTTGTGTGGGTGTCCAATTCACTGATCACGTCGGCAAACCTAAGGTTAATTACTGTTACAGATATTTTATATTCTACGTTTCTGAAAATGATCATTGATATTTGACAACTATAAGGTAAGTAATTATGTTTCATGTTATACATTCAAAATTTAATTTTTTTTTCAATTATTTAATTGCAGTGAGGCTGTTAGAATGATGCCAGGATATTGAAGTGGCTCGAATACGTCTGACAATTTCTTGACTTAAAATTTCTATACAATAAACAAATTATACATACTAACCCTCTCAAAACAACCAGTTTTTGTTGAATATCCTACGTCTCCTCTTTTGTGTCTTGATTTAATTTCTATAGATGGGTCGGCATTGATTGTCTCGTATTTGTTGGCCAACAGATAATGAACGTAATTTTTTTAATTTGGGACCGTGAATAAGTCCTTATCTTCTAACGTTTCTAACATTTTCTAGAAGTTTTGGTCGTGTCCTTTTTTATACCAATCAATTTTACCTTCCCATTTAATGTAGACCATGTTTCAGATCCCATTTGTGATTTATTACTGGCATTATAAATATTTGAATAAAACTACTGTCATTACTATACGTATATTCAGATAAATATATGTAGTAGTAAGTTATGTAATGCGTAATGTAATGTGTAATAGTAAGTTATGTAATGCTGCGGAAAATCGATTTCGAGATTCCAACGGAAATACAAGTTTTGGGGTCCCCTGATACCGAAAAAGTGTTTTTTTTTTCGAAACGTCCGTCAGTCCGTGTGTGAACAATACTAGCGTCTGCACTATTCGTAGGATTTTTTTCCCTGTCTATCTGACTCGGCTTGAAGCTCTGCGATTTTGAAAAACCTTTAAATTTTAGGGGTACTTTGCAGAATGTCCCTTGGACATTTGCAAAAATGTCTCAAAAATGGCTCCAAAAGTTTTCTTTAAATTTCTTGTAAGAATAACCTTTTAAAAAATACATTTATGAAGATGGCAAATGTCCCATTTCCGCGCTCAACTCGCAAAGTTTTAAAAAATTGCGAAAGTTTCAAGTTTTTCGGTGTCATCATAAGACTATAAAATTGAAGATTGAAAGTTTTCCTTCAAATGAAATTTGTTCTTCATAATTCGTTCTTTCATTAACATCATAAGCATTTCTTTTTAAAAATGTTTGTACTTTGGATGCAATATTGCGTGAAATATCTTTAATATTTAAAAAAAAATTCACAAATTAGAATTTCTCAAAGACGGCTCAAAATTTATTATAAGTATTGTTTAGGTTCTTATATTTTTACATTTAATGAATTAAATTTATGGGGAGAAAAATACAAATATCCATTTACATTGTTTTTAGAGGCCGATCGTTTTACGGCATACACTGAAGATTTGAAATATGACAACTTACTGATTTATTAAATTTCAACGCCTCCAATTTCATAATAAAAATCATTTATTTACAAAAATATTGCGAACAACGACAACACAAAACTTTACACAATGATTTGTAATGAAAGAACACAATACCAGAAGTCTTTTCAACACGTCCACATTCCGGTCTATACTTCAACACATCAAACTTTCGTATGTACTCCGAGACGTCTCCTCTCAACTGTACTTCGACACGTCTACCTTTCGTCTGTACTTAAAGACGTAAAACTTTCGTCTGTACTCCGAAACGACAACCTTTCTTCTGCACCCCAATATGTATACCTTTCGTTTAATATTTTTTTCAGAGATTTTTTCATTTTAGTATGTATTAGCCTGTAAGAAAATTGTAATTGTTTCTATTTGTACAGCCCTAATTTTTGTAATATAAATGCAGGAATTTTTTCCCCAAGGCCTTAAATTAGCCTTAAATTTTGGGTAATTCAGATTGGGATTCAGATTTTGGGATTTCAGATTTTTTTGAAAAGGTATTTTGATTTGTTGTATATTCGTCCGTAAGAACCAATGTTAATTATTTCTCTTTTTTCCTAGAGCCTCAAGTTAGCCTTAAATTGTGAGTAGTGTTTCAGATTTTTTAAATGGTTTTTGATTTTGGTATTTATTCGCCCATGAGAAGCAGTGTTAATTGTTTCCCTTTGTACAGCCCTGCTTTTTGGAATATAAATGCCGTAATATTTTTTCCTAGAGCCTCAAATTAGCCTTAAATTTTGGGTGTGGTTTCATATTTTTGAATTGATGTTGATATGGATTTTCTGGGTGCGCGCTGCTAGCTTTAGTCTAAAGCTAGCAGCGCCCACGATTTTGGGAAATCCAAAAGAACCTAAAATTCGGGAATAGAGCATTTAATTAGCCTCAAATTAGCCTAAAATTTTGGATGTAGTTTGGTTGAGATTGGTTTTTGGGCGCTGCTAGCTTTTGATGACTGTCTGGTGCTGGGTTAACATTTATTTATCCGTTGGGTCCATCCGATAGGTCCATCGTTAGGTTAATTGCTATGTTAGTCGTTAAATCAATCGCTACGTCAATCACGAAGTCAATCTTAAAGTCTAGCCATTGGGTCTTCTGCATGCTGGGTCCTTTACATTTGAGGTGTTCCACACACGGGGTTCTATGATACGGGGTGTTATATACGAGGGTTCTTCCACACGCTTTCTTCTACACTCTGGGTTTGGAACGCTCCTTCCCATCCATTAATTTCAAAATTAAAAATAAAAATTAAAATCATGATATAAGAAAAACAATAAATTAATTAATAAATATATATTATAACAATAACAATAATAATATAGATAAAGGTGGAAGTAGGTCTCTGGGGGATTTCGACACTGAAAAAGGAATAACGTGCCATTGGGATTACAGCCTGCAAGTCGCAACTTATAACTGTGGTGCGAAAATGTCCCAACAAACATATCTTCCCTAATTTGCCAACCGTCACAGCAACATCGTTCCTTTCATTCATCACCCTCTCTTCGTCCAGAATTTACTGCAGGCCGAAAAAATGTCGGGAAAAGTAAAGGCCCACAAGTCGTCAGGAATTATACCAACTATGACCCAAAAAACAGGAATTATATAATTAAACCACATTGTAATATTATACCACTTCATCAATAAGAACATGGAAGGATGCGAATTGTTATATGCAGTATCTGAAGCACATTGTCATCCTCGAGGTAAGTCATCTAGGCAAAATGCACAAAATTTGCCAAGATGGCAAATTTTACCAAAACATCGATACATCGATGAATCGATACATCGATGAAAGTTTTTTTTGATATCGATGAAAACATCGTTAAAGAAACGTCAATGTTTTAAATATGACTAATAAACTTGCTATTTTCCTATCCAATTTTAATAAGAGTTCGTAAATGGGACCAACAAAGTCGATAACTCAGTTTTCCATAAAAGCGAAGTTAGAACCCTTTTATTTTAAGGCTGCGAAATGTCCTCCAAACATTTATAATAATAATCACTATCAAATATAAATTAATGACTTGCCTATGCGGCAACTGGAATTAGCAGCTAAATTTCACGAAGTTCTCACCGTATCGTGTGTTATGTGTAGCACTCGCGCATCCAAGTGAACTAACAAAAATACGAGAAAGTCAGTATTGCCCCATAAACTTAAGCACTTCATCCCTATAATAGCGTTGTAAAAACTACTAAATAAAAAAAAAAAAAAAAAAATACTCAAATAATTTGGTGATAAATGTTGAACAATTATGTTTACTCGTACATATAAAACATATTTTATTTATAAATGTATGTTGAAAGACGTGTCAGTTTCGAAAGCAATGGTTGGTCACACATCACATGTTACTGTGGGATTTCTCTGGATTGAGTGGAGTGAGTCTGTTTTACGGCCTGTCAAAACGTCTGAGGGCCATTTCTAACTACTATCAATTCAGACAATGACACGCCTACTGATAACACACTCATAACGCGAACAGCTCCCAAACTAACTCAGATTTCACAGGCGAAATATGCAGCGTGATAATGAGGATAATGCAATACATCAACATTGCTTTATTTTTTAAACAATCGATGTTTTGGCAACAAAATATCGATGTAAAGAAAACATGGAAAGCAAAATAACGATGTTAGTATATCGATGTTTCTGGTGGAAAACATCTATGTTTCAGAAACATGTTTCAAAAATATCGATTTTTTGGTCATCCCCCAAGTCATCGCGACTTCCAGACGATTGCATCGCAGAATCACAATAGATCGCTGTCTGCGCGCACTGTCCGTCTGCACCCTGGCTCTGCACTCAGCGTGAACCCTGCTGTCTGTCTGCACGCTCGGCCTGCGCGTAAGGCGCTATGTCTGTTTCTCCGCACGCTGGTTCTGTGCGCGCCTCACCTGCCTGGTCATTCTGGGCACCCTGTCTTCGTCCGCGCGCCCGGTCTGCGTCTGCGCGCTCCATCCGCGACTTCGCGCTCCGTCTACATCTGCGTCATATTTTTGGTTATTTTGAATAGTCTTTGATATCGTGGAACGATGAACTCCAATGCCTTTTCCTAGTCCTATTTGAAAACCTGGATCACTTACTACACGCAGGTAAATTTCCAATCGTTGCTCGTTCGTCGGAGCACCACCTCTTGTCTCCGTAGATTCGTCAAGGAAGTGCTTTGCTAACCACTCCATATTTTCCTTATCAAATCTAAATAACTCCCAGTAATCAATTTCAGATGTAATAACGCGAGGGCGGTAGTTTTTCGGTGCTCGTAAATTCAAGAACGCCGCCATGTCCTCATATATACATTCAAGCATGAATATACGCGTTCTGGTGTTGCGAACTCATCCACACTCGCGTAACTCAGAGAAGAAACCCACTGAAGTGCGATCACCACCGTGCTTAAGAATTTCGCAGTATTTACCAATGAAACGAAGCAAAAGCACACTTTTATTCACACCATTTTAAGTAAAAACTGGAAAATACTAGTACTTACTACAAGTAAAAGCTAATACTTAAATCTTATTCAACGAAGCACAAATATTTACTGTAAAATCTTCTAGTATTTGCATTTACTTCCTTTTATTCACACTATTCATTATTCTAAACAGTTATTACCCCAGCATTTGAAATCATTGTATTCCGAGAAACTCGGCGATCTTGTAATGTTTTACAGAAGACCAGTGGAAATGCCTCACGAGTCATGCGTGCCGGTTTGAGCTTTGCCCCTAGAACCGATGTTTACTGTGACGCCAACATCTGTCCGCTATCGTCTATCAGAAAGAAGTTGCCTCGTGGGTGGTAACTCGCCGAATAACTAGAACATGACACTCTTTTAGAGGATCTGCGCTTTGGGGTAGTTACAAGAAAACGTAGATATAGCGAAAATGTTTGATCTGTTTAAAGAAAGAAGTGTAAGCATATGTTATCAAACCACAGATGAGTCACTATTATTGACACGTGATGACAATAAAGAAGAAGGTGGTGTAGAGGACGCAAGACAAGAAAAAGTACGTATTTTTATTTTCCTTCTCGATGGCAATGTATTTAACATCTATGAAATTAGAGTGTTACGGTTCTCATTCATGATGTTTATATTAGATTCTATTATATATGAAACGTTTGTGTTTTATTTCCATTTATTTTATAGAATCTCACACATGCAATTAAAATTGAACAAGCACTAAATTAAATTACTCCATTTCGCCGCCTTTAAATATCCCGATAACGTGCAAAAATGCCATTCTGGAATCCGGAAAAAATTTTTTGGGTTGCAAATGGGATACCGTGCAAAAATTATCAACTAGCGTACTACGAAATGGCACTTTTCTGTAAGGTTTTCTGTTTTCCTTGGTGTGGACTGGCATTACGATTTTGCCTCATCTTCTCGTCAGTTGGCATCTCCCGCAAAATACATTTTTTGACATTTATTGATTATTAATACTTTTAATACGAAATATTACTTTAAGAAAATTAAAAATTATAACACCTCGTTCTAAATTCAATTTCTTTTGCAAAATGTCTACCGATTTTTAGACAAGCTCTGGTTCCCCAAGCATTCTAGAATAAAGTCATGGATTCAATATCTCTGACCTACAAATCGAAATATTTTACTCTTCTATGTTTCATTTGATAAATAATGGCTAAATCAATGGAACTGAATAACCCAAGTTCGTTTTCAGAAGTAATTTTCAAAGAAGGATAGAATCTAAACCTTGAATTTTCTTCTTTTCACATAATAGTATAGTTACTTTCTAAACTATATTGTAATAACACCCTTGAAAATTACACCCCCCTAAAATTGTAATTTTGTTTTTTTTCAAATTTTAAATTGTAATATCTCTTTGGGGTCGACAAAAATCAAAAACTGCATATTCCAGATCTCTTATCAGCTGCAGTAAAATTTCAACTATTAGATTTAACTCAAAGTTTTTTTAAAATTTAAACTTTCGTAACAAGGCTCATTTCCAATCGAGGATGTGTAATTATATTTTTTTTAAAAGCTTTTTTAACTAAAATCTATTTTCATTTAAAATAATTAATTTTACTTTATTATATTAAACATAAGTTGGCTAATATATTTTGAATATTTTTTGCTAAAACAAACTTACATCTTGACATCGTTTGTAATTGAAATGAGCCATTTTTACGTTACAAGCTGAACCGATCCATCTCGATCAGGTTTTCGTCCAGTTTCCTGATCCATTGAGCAAATGCTGAGATGGCCTTGTTTTCTTCTGGACATAAATGAACTTCATTTTCTGTCGTCTTCTAGAATTCAGTGGAAATACAATTATTCAAATTATCGTTTCATGTTGTCGCGGCAGGAAGTAATAAGAGCCAAATTTATTGCTTATTTATCCATGAAAATAGATTTTATTCATAGGGATTTTTTGTTTTTCTCCTTTCAAAATTCAAAATTTATTGCTTATTTATCCTTGAAAATAGATTTTATTACATGGGAGATTTTTGTTTTTTTCCCCCTTTCAAAATTCAAAATGTATTGCTTATTTTTTTTTGAAAATAGATTTTACTACATGGAGTTTTTCTCTTTCAAAATTCAAAATTTATTGCTTATTTATTTTGAAAATAGATTTTACTACATGGGAGTTTTTCTCCCTTTCAAAATTCAAAATTTAAGTAGTATATGACTTGGTGTAGGGATCAGAATTTTGAAAATGTGCACACAATTCACTTTTCCCATAGGACGTCATACGCATTTTTTAACTGTTTTGACGTAAAATAAATAAATAAATAAATAAACCGAATAATAAAAAAATAGTGTAAAATCGTCTTCTTCACCTACAATACGTTAATAGCCGTTTGCTAGCTAACTTTTTCGTAATTCTAAAGATTTGTTATGGGCCCTGTGCAGGGTTCGAAACGTAATACTCGTGCAACGCGCGCGTGGGTCAGCGTCTAACTACCATAAATCGCAACACGTCATTGAAAGGATTTTATCGACAAACACGATTGTGTTCATCTTGATTTATTCCATCTTGACTAACTGATTCTCTCGTTCTTAAAACACCAACAATGAACACATAACCAAAAAAATACCCTTCAATGGCATACATAAAAATATTCACTTGACATAAAAACAAAGAAAAACATTCACTCTGCAAGTTTACAAAACAATTCTTTCACCGAATGCGCATTCTGCAATACCAACTATTGACTTTTAATTTGTACCAATTTAACATGACTTGATCTTGGACAGAAATGCGTTTTGCAGCAACTAAAATAAATAATCGTGTCACTTCCTGTCTGCTGGCTCGCGTCGCGGCATGCGATCGTTCGTCGCGCCATCAATTTACACACCCTCAGGGCGCAATTACCGCAAGCTCAACCACCACATCAGGGATCATTTCACAGCGCGAAGCTTACAATTCAGGAAAAGCGCGAAATATTCTGCGTAAACGCAACACACAATTCCTGCTGAATGTCTAAAATCACGACGTAGATGCACCATGCCCTTTACAAAACAAACTTCGCTTTCACTTCCTTCAATATTCAGACGAGATCGCGTAAAATTCGTGTGGTTAAACACGATACAAAATGTCCGACTACTACTGCTTAGGCCGCGATCACAAAAAATATTATCCATTGCCACTATTTACTAATTATGCGCCAGTATTTGCTAATACATGTGCACGTTTTTATAAAGTTCGTGCGCCGTTACGATAAAATAAACTGTTTTCAAATTATTAATTCCGAACAATCATAAAATGCAGCGTCTAACACGGACCTCCCGTTCACACACCGCTCGAAACTCTCCTCTTGGGGCATTGTTGACCTCTGCTTATAAATTTTTTTCGGCCAACAAAAGCAGATCACCCGCTTAATGCGCCGAACATCATAACGAAAAGTATTTCTTCTTTTCATTTATTAACGTTTACCTCCCTTGTCATTACCTCTATATTATGTCCAAATTTCTCTAATAATTCTTATATTGTCTTCTTCGCCTCTCAGCACCTTATTTAAATAAAATATTACAATTCGCTGCTCGTCATCTTATCATGACGTCACGACAATGTGTCTTTGTTTCATGTCTTTCTAAATAATTTTAACACTTAATTTTGATTTCGCCTCCTAGGCGTCCTCTAAAATTGTGACTACTCTCAAAATTTCTACAATTTTTGCTGTTTTGTTCTGCCCAAAATTTTTAACTCGATCCTTTAGGTGTTCTCCTACTATTTATGAAAACACTATTCGTAATTTGCTTCTTCCTCGCAACAATGGCGTCTACATGCTCTTTTTATTAAACTGAGATGCATGATTACTAAAATTCTCGAAATTAAGCAAACCCCCGGTCCGATTTTGTTGATTGTTGTTTCAAATGATTCCTAAAATTGTGCTTTATCAAATGTTTACGTTATGGCTTCCATTCCTCCGCGCATTCATTTAATTTAGAAAAAGTTCGTACGCGGCGCTGCCTCATTTGCCTCTTCGGGTATAATTTATTTCATTTGTAGATTTTTTTCATTTAAGGAAATGCTTATTTGTTGATGATTATAAATCATTACAATAGTTTATAAAGATAACAAATAAATACATTCAGCGTTTTTCGCGTTTACATTTATGCACGTTGCTTATTTTCTGTACATTTCTTCAGGGATACGGACAGTTGCACCGTACTTCAAATTCAAAGATCAGAATGAACTTCAGAATAACATGTTGGACGCATTGATTTTCCTCCTTCCCATTCTTGTACCAGTTACTCAGTTTGATAAGACAATGTATCTACTTACTAATATAGTAAATAATGTAATTATGTCATGATACTGTAAGCACTTAGAATTATTATTAACTAATGTATTCAAGTTATTGTGAGTTAATTAACTATTACTGTAAGATAATGTGAATTACCAACACTAATTGTAAGTTTTTCCACTGTATAATAATCTGCTAGTTTACAATAATACAGTGCTTTGTTAATGCTACTCTTAGTGTAAGAATGTGACTTTGTATTATTAAAATGTAAATTATATGAATGTTTATTGTGAACTCTTGCATGCTTTAATAATATAAGCTATCAAGTAAATTATTTGAATTAATACTGTAAGATATGTAATTGATTTTAAATCCTATTATTATAAGCTTATTTTAATTGTTATATTAATCAATTATGTATATTTTTAACATTTAAATTATTAAGATAATATAGATTTGAAAATTATACTGTAAATGCATGTAGTAAAATATGTAATTAACTTCCTGTAATTTAAATTAATTACTAGACAGACTTTGCTTGATACTTTGATGCAAGTCTATAAGCAGTAAAATATGGTTATTATTATTTTATTATTATTATTATTATTATATATTCCTGGAAAAGATTGACCGACACATTTTATTCGTGTAATGATGAGCGAAGTTATTTCTCACAATACTTTCGATATTGGCTTTTATGATTTTGTAAGGATCTGACCAAGACTAGCCATAGAGATGAAATTTTAGGAAGTATTTTATTTCTCTTGATGGAAAATTCTATCTTTAATTTTGTAGTAGTAGGAAGAGCATAGAAATAATTCAAACTTTTGAAATTTTCAGAAAATTTCGTGTTAACCCTGAAAATCGGATCTATGCCACCCTTTTAAGTGGATTTTACTCTATTCTTAAAGAAATTTAAAGAAAAAATTTGTAGCCGTTTTGAGAAAATTTTAAAATGTCGGAGACCATCAGGTAAAGTACCCCAAATTTTGAAGATCTTTTTCAAAATCTCAAATCTTCAACTAGCACCAGATTTCAAATTCAAATTGCGCCCAGTGTTTTCTTGAATTTGGAAAAATCTTGCATGGTTTAGGCGCTAGTGGTGTTCACAGATGGTCAGACGGACGAATGGACGGACGGACGGACGGACGGACGGACGGACGGACGGACGAGACGGACAGACGGACGGGCGGACGGACGGACGGGCGGGCGGAAAAGGGCGGGCGGGCGACGGGGGACGACGACGGACGAGAACGAACGGGCGGGCAGACAGACGGGCGACAGACGGGCGACAGACAGACGCGACAGACAGACAACGAACGGCAGAACAGACGACTGGCAGACGGCAGAGACAGGCAGGCAGGCAGGGCACGGCAGACAACAACGACAATGGCAGACAGACAGTAGACAGACAGACAGTAGACAGACAGACGTAGACAGACGGGCATGCAGACAACGTAGACAGACGGCAGCAGACAGACAGACAGACAGACAGACAGTAGCGTAGACAGACAGACAGTAGACAGACAGACGTAGACAGACAGACAGTAGACAGACAGACAGTAGACAGACAGTAGACAGACAGAGACATTGCCAATTTGAAACGTACTTAAATCACTTGAAATTATAATTTCCAGTGATTAATATATTAATACAATGTGTCAGACTCTGTGCAAACCAATCTGAACTTATAAGGGATTGAAATTATTGGTCTAGTAATTTTATGATACCGACTCCCATATTCTTTACAATTCAATATTACATACGTGGACCGACGGCTCATACAGTACGGACTGAGAAACTGCTGAAAATTTATTCTGTTCAGAAGAACATAAATTGATCTCGGAGTCTGACTATTAATAAAAATCAGCCTCATGTTTCGATAACATAATGACATTGTTTATTACTGATATTGATGCACTTACTTACTATATTTTACTTTATAAATTATTCAGCATGCCATCAAATTCAATGTGTATTTGTAATTAAAGGCCTTCACTAGAATAAAAAATCGACTAATAATTTCTTTGCAAAAATGATTAGGCTACCTTGCAACTGTTTCATAGCGCTTAGTTTGTGAAATCGATGTCCTCCTCGTAGTCCGTGCTAGAGAGTGAAGAATCTTCCCCAAAGACTCCCGTCGACTACCAGTAATCTTCTGACCTTCTTTCTTGATGTTGGCGTTATGTTCAAGATAATCCTCTAAAACCAATACTTAAATCATTTGAACTGTGACATAAAACAGTTTTTGCGAATGCCTCAGTTGGACATACCTACTGAAGACTGCTTTCGTTCACAGCAAAAACGATATATTCGTCGAACTATTAAAATGTCTAGCATGTTTTCGCGTCGGTGACAAACAATCTTCAGTTGTGCTTGCAACGGCGATCAAATGTCTTCTGTCTAAATCGTGGCTTTTACAACATATCACTTTCGTTTCGCTTGTTTCCCAAATTTTTGTAAGTAATTTTCTATTCGCTGTAACTAGTTTCCTCATCTAGCTTGAATCGACGCCGACGCATTTACTAAAATATGTCACCATTGGCTGCCTATATTTCATGTAATTCGTTAAGTGACGCTTTCCAAAATAAAACTTTATATTTTTTAATGTCTACGTCTCAAATCACAGTTATGTTTATTTTGTTCTAGAAATATTCAATGTTAGTTAGTTAGTTAATGCCTTATTTACGTGGCGAGACTCGGGCCATCAGGACACGCTCTTCCGTCTAACCACGCAAATTTCGTACGCTCCTTTCACCACCTAGCGGAGAAAGGAGGTATTAGTTGAGCGACGAAACAGGCGGATCTCAATTTTGCTCAGAGGCTTCTTTTAGGCTTGATCTTTCACACAGTAAATCTACTGCATGGACAGCCGGCTTACTTCTCATCCGAAGGAAGGCGTATGAAGGATTTTCGCCCTTAAAATCCACGGCTTGATCGGGATAAACCCGCAAACTCGAGTGCAACGTCCAGTACGCTGACCGTTATGCCACCGAATCACCAATGTCCCATGTTTACCATTTTGGCCTCGAACATTTTTAACTCCTACTATTTACATCACAATATTGCATTTAATATTTCAATGTCCAATATAGCTACCAATGTCGTCTTTGTAAATGGAACGCATCACTCTTTCACTTTCACTCCCGGTACCAATACTTCGAAATGAGACACTATAATTCTACTCAATAATTTCCTTGATGTATCTGGATATGTATCAACTTGTAATCAATAGAGTTAATATCTACAAAATAGGCTGTTAAATATAACATTATCGGACCATTTGTCTTGTCATTATTATGAATTAAGAACAATACGGAGATTTTGTCTCTTTACCCTTCCTAATGTGTCTAAAATAAAGCTGCTGAGGTTGAAATATCTAATCATAGTTTGTTTCTGAAGCACGGTCTGTGCATTTCTAACACACGGTGACATACTAAATAATGCGTTTGCAGGAGATGATAAATCAAAGTAAATGAAACAGCTGTTCCAATTTTTTTATTGTACTAATGTGATGTATTTTTATTTCCATGATAACTTTAAAATGTCATGGTGTTTCATCGTTCTAAAATAAGGTAAAGTAATTAAGGTAATCGTTCTAATTAAGGTAAAGTAAATAATATTTCTTTCAAAACAGTTATCCGTGAAACATGTTTCAGGAAAATTCAAAGTGTTCAGTTCAAGCACATATCAGCTTCAAATGCTGTGACAATTCTTTAGAAAAGGTTTTCTACTGACCGCTTCCGTTGCCGGAAGTTCCTGGACAGTATCTTCTGTCCGTCATGGTGGTCTTGACCTCATTTCGCTTTGCAGAAAGGAGGTCGGACTTTCATAAATGCAATTAATAAATACTTTTTGTCAAAACTGAGCAAAAAACTTTTCTTATTTTACTCAGATAAAATGGCAAATGGCGGTTAAAAATGGCGCAGGTCCCATTTTCAGCAAAGTCTTTTCATTTCGAAAACTGCCATTACAAACTGCCATTCAAATACTTCAGTATTTGTGTAACCGCCGAATGTTCGGATGTGCGATTGCGTCACTCCGGCTAGACACTTCCGTGCACCAATCGAGACATATTCGACGCGTCTCGGTGTCAGATGGGAACTGATAATTTGTTTTCGGATCCAGTCACAGATTCAAATAAATTGCCAAAACGTGTTTTTTTCCTCGTATGTATAGAAAGGAATGTAGAAAATTGGTGTTATTCTCATATCTGACGAGCTCATCTTTTTTTGAAAATTGCAACATTTTAACATCTGAAAATTAAAAAATTGATGATAGAGATATTTTCTTTAAAGAAAATATGTGCTAATTATCATCTCTTTAAAAAGCTCATATCCAATTTTTTGAAAAAGTAGATTTGTGTAATTTGTGCTTGAAATTTACACAATTTACTACAAAACGTTTTCTTAAAAACTGCTCTCAGTTTTTCAATTTGTTTTCACGAAATACAAGAAACGCTGAAAAAAATGGATTATGTCTTATTTTTGTTCAACTCCGAATTTTCGAAACAATAGAGATAATTGCAACAGAACCACTACGAGAAAATATATGCTGTTGTTGCATCACTACTTACATTTGTAGGATAAGTACAAAATACTTATGCTATATCTGCCAGCGTATGTTAAACCTACTTTTTCTTTAACTTTTTCACAAAATTTGAACTCCTTGTTTGAACGATTCAAATAAGCGGTGTCATCAACTTTGCGCCCTAGGGCCGAGATATTGACATCACCGATAGAGACTCAAGCACTGAGAATCAAACCTTCAGTTTTTTCGGCCGACCTCCATGACTCATTCCGAGCCATAACCCGGCGTACTCAATAGCCTTCTGCGCGATTTTGTGTGTACTGCCGGTGTAATTTGGACATCGTTTCGTGTAGGACTCGAAAGATGAACTTTCGTTGCGCAATTGCAACCAGCAGAAGAAAGGCACTTTTGCAAAGGTTCCTTAGAAAGTAAGATGAAGAAAAATTAATAAACAAAATTGATTTTCTTGCCGTTCATACTTCCAAGTTCCGCCCCTGTTGGGCTGCGTGGGTGAAAGTTCTTTTGCAACCACGGCATGAGCCGATCGAAAAACGAAGTGGTATTGCGGTACTTCGGAAGTGGTATTGGGGCGGAAGGACAAAACACGCATTCGTTAGTCACCGAACAAGGTTTCCCACCGTCAGAAGGAATCGATCAACCTCGACTGCGGACGCGCAGTGTCTACAACATTGACAACTGCCCTTTCGTCCGTTAAACTCTTCGTTCTTTGATTTCCATTGACTTCCAATAAAATTTAAGATTTCAACAACCAAAATCACATAAGTTCACAAATCCTATCACTGTTCGAGTGCTATCAAGAAAGAGTTAGCTCAACCACCAGCCCAAGAACTCGTCCGTCTTAGCTCTTCTCTCCGGAAGGGTAATCTTAGTGGACAACCACTTCACTGTTCAGGAGCTATCAAAAAGGTTAGCTCAACCACCAGCCAAGTACTCGTCCGTCTTCGCTTTTTCCTTCCGATCAGGTAGAAGCAGCGACAACCATTTCCCACTGTTCGGGTGATACAAGAAGAGGTTAGCTCAACCACCAGCCCAGTACTCGTCCGTCTTCGCTCTTCTCTCCGATCAGGTAGAACGAGACAACCATTCTTTTTTTTGCGGCCCAAAAAAGGGAGATATTCCTTGAACCGCCAGCCCCCACTCGTCCGTGATCGTTCCCTTGCAATCCTCATGCTACTGGCGCTCTGGGGTTGACAACTGGCGCTGATCTGCCAAAGGGATAAATTGTGGAAGTGCTGCGCGTATCAGATGCTCTCGGCTGATGGAGTGTCGTGTGAAAGAAGCTAATTGGCCTAAGAACTTTACCATTGAAATAGATCCGCTTGAAAGAAAATTGATTTCTTTGTTTTCTTCAAATATCCGCACTGTTGTCCCTATTCTGGACTGGGAGTGGGCGCAGAGATGGCTACCGCCCGGTCTTCCCAGGGAGAGCGTTGGTTTTTGAATAGGGTAATTACGGGGCTTGTTTCACCGCTGTCACTTCCGTGAACTCGTTTTCCCTTTTTTGAATCCAGCTCTACTTAAAAACAAGTCCTCTGGAGGAGCACCGTCGCACTTTTTCCCAGTAGCCTACTCCCGGACCCAAGCCCGGAGGCGGGTTCAGGAAGACTCTCTCTGCGTGGACGCAGCGCAGCCTCCGTTGGGCCTTTGCGATGAGATTTAGAAGTCCTTGCAATAAAGAAGAATGGCAAATAAGTGCTGCCGGGACGAGCAACTGGTGAAGGATAACGATGGGCACTGGAGGAAGATGTCAGCCCGACCCCTGGAAACCGAACAAGTCCTCTCACGTCTTCGATTCAGATTTTCCCCTATGATGGAGGTCATGGTTTGTGCGAGAACGCATCTTTTGCCCTTCGAGGAGAGGTTGCTGATTGGTCACGCCACACTGGTGGTGTCCACCTTTCCATTTCTCCACTTGGGAACTTGTTTCGACTTCATCCGCACCGGCAACGGCACCTTAGAAGAAGGGTTCTTCTATTGTGATTCCCCAGCATCACCAGAGGCGTTTTGGCTGTTGCGTCCGCTGTGCTTTCTCTCTGCGTTGCTGTTTTATTTGTCGCTGTTGTCTGTTGCATGCGACAAGAACATGCGACGAAGATTCACGGACGTTGCCTTGCTTGCCCCCTGCCTGCCTGCTTGCTTTAATATCGGCAGATTTGGTACTACATCGCAGTGAGTGACCGATTGGACGAAGAAGGAAAACGAGAAATACCGCCAGATCTTGAGAATGTTTCAAGAATATTGGTACGTATCTTCGTATTTTTTGTAACGTATTAGGGAAATACATTCACAAAAAGTCTCGCATATCAAACAAAACAATTAATTTTGCGAAATTATTAAATTATGGACACTATTATCTTACGCATCTAATTATCACGACATTACGTAAATGTGATTGTTGGGACCGTATGAAAACGACATTTTCTAAAAAATCAACTTTCAAAGAACTCCCTTTCCTAACAAATTTGCATCAGGCTTGCAATTTTTTCAAATTTGTTTCGCCTTCATCCGCGCAACGCATCTCATAACCACCATTCGGCGTTGGCGCTTTTTTGGGGGAAATCCTCCATACAATTTGTTTCATTTAATATTCAATTTGAAATTGAGTTATCACAACTTTAAGGAATCTATAACCCGGTTTGAACATCAAAGCAACAAAATCAACTTTCTCCTCAACACCTTTGAATATTTGTGCTCTATATTGTAAGAATAACTTGGGATTTGTAATTTCACCAAATCGTTATTCCAAATATTGGTTGAGTAGTGATGCAAATGTAGATCACACAAATTTTCTATACTATAATTTTTTCACTTTTGTAAATTTCTGAACCTTCCGACGGTCAGCTGTCATTCGCATTTACTGCACTTACTGGTTCTCTTTCTTGTGAATTCACGCAGTTTATTTCCGAAAACCAAATCCCCTATCTCACAAAATAATAGATGTGCCAGACGAAATTCGAAAACCTGTATTGCGAAATCTGAAACGAACGTGTGAAGGGTCCTTTAAATTTTCATTCTTGGATTTCTTCACAGTACAGTCAGCCATGACCACAAAATGTTACTGGAGACATTCCATCAAAATGGAAAAAATATTGCTATAGATCACAGAAGAATGTGCCATCTCCCAAAGGTTTTATTTCTACGATGGGTTCTCAATTTTGTTTACTGGTTATGACTAGATGAGAGTAGGCTAACTCATATGCTAAAAACAGAAAGTCTAAATAGAATAGATAGAACATAAATTTACGACTAAGTGGCTGATATTTCTCATGAGAAATTGAAGAAAAAGGGAAAAAAACTTCCTATTAGCATTTTACGTTTTGATGATTCAGAAATTTTCTGAATTTTCCTGCACACGCTCTTGCAAAAATCATCAGCGAGTCGACGATCACAGGATTTGAAACACAGATTCAATTTGTGGAGTTATTTTTTCTATATTTGAGTTATTTTTACTTCATCGCATACTACATACGTAACATTTTATGTCAATGCAGCAACAAGAAACGGAGTTTTCCGACAGGAACAGACGTAAGTAAGACCCTGTTATCGAAGTGGATAATTCTTTTCCTATATGTTGAAAATTACTTTCTCTAATATTTAGGATTTTGCGAGCCCTTGATTCCCAAATTGAGTTCGGTAAAATGTCAGTGTCATTCAGTTCGTCTCACTCTTTGAACAACGGTAGCGGAAAAACCACAGGCAGGATTTTCATTAAAATCAATGTTCCTCAAATAACCAGGTTGCAGTCACCCCTTACATTTGAATGAATATTTTAATATTTGGTGTAACTTCATGGAATATCTAGGATCTTTTATTTCTTTCAAAATTGCTCTATTTTTATTTTTCTCTCAAATAGTGTAAAAAACACTCCGTCCAAAAAATAAGAAAACATTTCGGCAGGTTTTTTTAGAAATAGGCGTTTGAGCTTTCCTGAAGATGCGGAAATATTAGCTCAATTTTACAGAAAACTTTTGAGTTTTCGACAAACTTAACAAGACATCATTGAAAACACTTAAACGTATAAAACAATTAAGTAAAGAAATTCCACAAATTTAATATTAACGACATAGAACAAATAAAAAATTACATTTTTGGGAAATCATTTACAAACGGGAAAATGCGATTATGTCATCTTAAGCAGAACATTTGCCTATTCCCATATAGTTTAAAGAAAAATGTTTGGGGCTGTTTTGGAGATTCTTGTTTTTGATATTTTTCATATAATATTGCGAAAACCACTAAACTTTTCAAATTTTTACTAAAATTGCCAATGTCAATGACCCCATCTCGATCTGGTTTGTCTGATTTCCCCGATCCTTTGAGTAAATGAAAAAATGGCCTTATTTTGCTTCTGAACATGTAGCTTTACAATGTGCACTTTTGTTAAATCTCCTTTTGCTTTGTAGCAATTTTGCTTGTAGTGGAAAATTTTGATGTCCTAGAAGTAACATGGATACCCAAATTTTAAAAAATACTTTTTTAAAATCTATTTTTTATTACTCCATTAAATGAATTTAAAAATTAAAAAATGGTGGATCAGGT
>CAXIVR010000013.1:81528426-81731610 GCA_964035755.1 Teleogryllus oceanicus | reverse complement strand
TTTGGCAAAATAGCGTATTTTAAAACTTTTTAAATTACAGAAAGAAGACCGGACAAAAAAATGATAACCCATTGAATTTTTAAAAAATTTTCCCAAAAAAATTTTTTCAGAAGAATTTCCCTCAAAATTTTAAAAAAATTAACAGGGGGGGTCGTTTAAAATTTTTTCGTTTTCACCTAAAAAGGATTTTTCAAAACTATCCCCCGGAATTTTTAATTTTGGGACACAGCTGCCTTAAAGAATAAAAAATTGAAAACCCCGAAATTCACGGCAGATGGCAGTACTTTCCGGTTTTTTTTTGATGACGGGAAATTTAACGGAAAACAAAAAGAATCCAAAATATACATTGCATTTGGTAAAAAAGGGGTTTTTTTATAAACTTTTAATTTCGGGAAAACGGATCCTTAGATAGAAAATCAATATAACCTCTCCCGGTAGAGTTAATATAGAAAATGGTACCACCGTGGGGGGTCCCCTGGGACCTCCTGGCGAGGCACTGCAGTGAATCAGTTGATGCCCTGAGCCACCTCTCGGTAGACTTAATATGAAAATCTGCCACCGTGGGAGTGAAACCCTAGGCCCTCCGGTCAGAGGGCGCTGCAGTGCCATCAGGATGCCCTGAGGCACCTCCGGTAGAGAAATAAGAAAATGCGCCACCGTGGGGAGGTAACCTAGGACCTCCCTGCCGAGGCGCTGCAGTGTCATCAGTTGATGCCCTGAGGCACCCTCCCGGTGAGAATATAAAAAATGCTGCCACCGTGGGGAGGTAACTCGGGACCCCCCGGTCAGAGGCACTCAGTGTCATCAGTTGATGCCCTGGCCACCTTCCCAGAGTTAATATAGAAATGCTGCCACCGGGGGGAGTGGAACCTAGACCCCCCGGTCAGGGGAGCTGCAGTGCCATCGTTGATGCCCGAGGCACCTCTCTGGAGAGTTAATTTAGAAAATGCTGCCACCGTGGGGAGTGGAACCCTAGGCCCTCCCGGTCAGGGCGCTGCAGTGCCATCAGTTGATGCCCTGAGCCACCTCTCTCGGTAGAGTTAATATAGAAAATGCTTGCCACCGTGGGGATGGAACCCTAGACCTCCCGGTCAGAGCGCTGCAGTGCCATCAGTTGATGCCCTGAGCCACCTCTCCCGGTAGAGTTAATATAGAAAATGCTGCCACCGTGGGAGTGGAACACTAGAACCTCCCGGTCAGAGGCACTGCAGACATCAGCTGATCCCCTGAGCCACCTCCCCGGTAGAGTTAATATAGAAAATGCTGCCGTAGGGAGTGTAACCCTAGGACCCCCCGGTCAGAGGCACTGCAGTGACACGTGATGCCCTGAATAAAAGGGGACGGCGTGCAACCATGTTCTTATAAATTTCATCCGCCGCCCACCTTCATCTCTGGCCCTGTCCCAGCCAGGCCTCCGTGAGGGCGAACGCCCAAGGACGTATGAATAATTCGGCGGCCGCTGCGTCCGAAAGGCCAATGAGACATAAATTAAAAATAATGGCCAATTTAATAACGGCTCCAACTCACGTCGGAGAAAGATGGGGCCACCGCGGCTTCATTACCTAGAACAAAGAAGGTCTCATTTTTAGGGGGATGAAATTGAGGGGTCAAACTTCTATATTATTCTTTTGCAATGCACGCCCAAAATTTGGAAAGAAAAGTATCAGTCCCCGGCATATGAATGGTCAAAACAATGGAAATGTGCAAATAATTGTAATTCTTTGATTCGCTTATTGTGCTATGGAGTGCATTTGATTCTCATCCGCAGAATGTTACTGCTGACGATTGGGCGTCGTTAAATTCGAAGGTGGCTGTCCGCAATTTCAAATTTCGTATTCGCATGTTTCGTTTCTGGGAATTAAAGAAACTGTTGTAATGGATATCCGTAAATACCGCACTATGTTATTACAGTTTTTGGAAATAATAGCAGCTGACGATCTCGGGGTCCTTTGAATTTTGCGATTTGGGCAGAAATCAGATTATGATTTAAATTTCCATATCTTCAAACTAATTGAATTTTGCGCTGATGGAAACACATATGTTATAAAAGATAGATGACTTAGGAGTCCCCAATGATCTGAATTCCAACAATCGAGATCGCCAATTATGCGGATCATTTAGGAAAAATACATTTGTACGTCTCAAATGACTTTTTTAAAACAACAAATGGGTTTTTTTTACATTTATTATAGTACTCTGTACGTTTTTTTTATTGTTCTAAAACTAATCTGCAGCGAAAGACATCTTCAGCAAACAATGAAAAGGGCGAAGATAACAAAACACCAACAAACAAAACAATGAATGTAAATCGAAAGTGATCATGTACAGATTTTAGTCTGTTTGAGAGCGATAAGACACTTAGATGCACGAAAATGATTTCGAAAAAGCGCACTGACAGATTTGTTCATGATCTTACTTCAAGGTACTTTTTAACAAATGAGCTTTTTCATGATTATTCATTATTCTCCCCGTTTACAAATTATCCAATCAGGATAATGCGTAAACGGAGAACCGTTTGAATTAATGTGGACAATTGAACTTCGCTTACTTAATTTCCACGATTTAGTAGTTGTTTAGCAAAATACGTTCATGAGCCAAAATATGTTATTAGGAAGATCACAAGAAAATTTCAGCATTTGTTTAATGTAACAGCATTTATTGAAGAACTTATTTTCAAAGTAACGTATTTTAATTTTAAATTTTTCTAGTTTTACTTATCAAAAACCAACAAAAATGCTCTTACTTACAATGCCAAATATTTTGTGAAAATTTTGCTTTTTTCCAACGCTAAACGGTATTCCGAAACCCATTAATTCCTATATTGAATTATAAGGTTCGTTGTATACACATTTCTTTTGAAGAAATTGTTTGAAAATACATGACTTTGAAATAAGCTCTTCAACTATGTTCGTACGACCTCAGAGTTTTTCTGGTGGCCATAAACCCAGAATCACATCCTACCATAAAGTATCTAACTGAGCCGCCGACATTTAGGGGGTTTTTGGGGGAGTGATTTCAAATTTAGTAGCCCTATATACCAGGGTACATCTGTTGCCGCTTCAGCTTTTCACCACTCTGAGAGATCCTTGGGACGAGACACGACAGCCGAAAATTTTTTGGATTAAAAAAACAGCTACCCGATTTTGGCCCCCATCTGGGGGAAAATTTAAAAAACCAGCTCCCTTTTCCCAGTTTTCCTGGTGTCCCCCCATTATCAGGCGAATCCCGGAGGTACTGGTGGGCTAGGGACCCGGCGCGATTTTTCCCTTTCCTTTTTTTCCAATATCTTCCCCCTTTGCTTAATAACCTCACACACAAAATAATTACGATCACATTTCGAACCCCACCACCCCCAAAATAGAAATTCATTTTCCCCTTTATAGGTCCCCTTGACTACATTACGCCCTGATAGAAAAAAACCAAATTTATCATCACTATGAAAACCCATTTTTACCCCCATATTCTGGGGCTTGATCTAAACAATTTTCCCGACTGTTCCCCTTTTACGTTTGAGGATAAAATTTGGGAAACCATTTACTGAAGATTTTTTCACGTAAAATAGGGAAAAGAAAAATATTGAGTTTTTTTGCTCATGAAACCACCGCCTTCGGTAGGTTTGAACGGGAAATGGGCTTCAAGGTAGGTGGGAAAAAGCACACGCCCGGGCTGCCCCCCTTTGAATATTTTTAGAACTCGTGATAAAGGTTTAATTTTTCAATCCAAATTTAAATACTGAAATAGTTTAGGGAAGGGGAAATACAATACTGTTCCAAAACACCCTAAGGAACTATATGAGTAAAAGACAACAACATGGGTGGTTTTGAAAACAAATTTTTCCTTCACATTAAAAAATTTTAAACGCTGAAATGTCTCAAAGAAGTCATACAAATTACGACTTAAGGAAGATATAGATTCAATTTGTATTTTTTGGAGTTCAGACACGACAAGTGGGGATGTAGATAAATTTTTTTCTTTGAACCGTTTAAATTTCGAAAAAAGATCACACATTTATTTTTACACATTGGGAGGGAGCCAAATACATCGGTTAGGGGGGGGGGGATGGTGGTGGTGGTGGGGTGGTGGTGGGGGTGGTTGGGGGGGGAGGGGGGGGAGTTTGGAGTTGGGGGGAAGTTGGTGGTGGAGGGGGGAAGTGGTGGGGGAGGGGGTGAGGGTGGTAGGGGGGGAGGGGGAGTGGTGGTGGAATTGGGGTGGAGGGGGGATTTGGTGGGAGGGTGGGGGGGGAGGGGGGGGAAATTGGGGGGAAGGGTGGAGGTGGAGCGGTTTGGGGGGGAGTGGGGGTTTTGGGCATGGTGGTGGTGGTGGTGGTGGTGGTAGGCGGCGGTTTGGGGCGGTGGCGGCGGTGGCGGCGGCGGTGGTGGTTGGGGGGTGGGGTGGGGTGGCGGTCGGGGGGTGGGGGGCAGGGGGGCGGTGGCGGTGCGGCGGGGTGTCGGTGTCGGTGTCGGGTTGGCGGGGCGGGGGTGGCGGGGCCGGGGGCGCTGGGGGGGCCGGTCGGAGGTTTTGAAGGGGGCCGCCCCCCGGCACCCGGATGGCGGGCGGGGGGTCGCCCTGGCGCTTCTGCGCGCGGAGATTTACGGCGCGCCCGGACTGCGGGGAACGCCGCGCCGCAAGACAAAACCCCGCACAGCCCGCCCCACTCCCACACGCCACCGGCGCGCCAATCCCCCCGCCGGACATGCCACGGGGCACAGGGGGAGCCCTCCAGGGGGACGGAGAAAACCCGCCTGGGGCAGTGCGGCCAGGGGGGGCCTGTACTTCCAACTAAAGTTGCCCTTATTTCTTCTTTCCCCTTTTTTCACCCTTTTCCCCCTCCTCCTTCTCCTACTCCCCCTTTCCCTCCTCCCTCCTCCTCCTATTTCCCTTCCTTTCTCCTTCCCTTTCCCCCCTTCTCCTTTCCCTTCTCCTTTTTCCCTCCTCCTCCTCCTTCTTCTTCCCTTCTCCTTCCTGCCTGCCCGTTCCCCTTTCTCCTTCTCCTCCTCCTCCTCCTCCTTCCTCCTCCTTCTTTTTTTCTTCCCTTCTCCTCCTCCTTCCTTTTCTCCTTCTTTCCCCCCCTCCTTCCTCTCCTCCTTCCCCTTTTCCTCCTTCTCCTACTCCTCCTCCTTCCTTCCTCCCCCCTTCCCTCCTCCCCCTTTTTCCTCCCCCCTCCCCCTTTCCCCTCTCCTCCTTCTTCTCCTCCCCCCTTTTCCCCTCCTCCTCCTCCCCTTTCTCCTCCTCCTCCTCCTCCTTCTCCCCCTTTTCCCCCCCTTTTCCTCCTCCTCCTCCTCCCCCTTTCCTCCTTTTTTCTTCTTTTTCCCTCCTCCTTCTTTCTGATTATTTTTAGTATTGGGATTCGGGGGATAACGGTTAGCGTATGGGGCCCCTGAACCCCAAGTTTGCGAGTTCAAACACGATCGAACCCGTGGTTTTTTACGGGCAAAAAATCTTTCGTACGCCTGTTCGGAGGAAGCAAAGCCGGCTGTCCCATGTCGTAGATTTACTGCAAGTAAAAGATCCTCAAGTTTCCAAAAGAACCCCTCTGAGCTAAATTGTCCCCCGGGGTGTCGCTAAACCAATACCTTCTTTTCTCCGCTAAAAGGGAAAGAAGCGTAGCGAAATTTGCGTGGTCAGACGGAAGAGCGGGCCTGAGGGGCCCGATTTTCCCCGAAAAAACGGGGATTAACTAATTATTTTTATTATGATTATTGTTGTTGTTGGTTTTAAATCTCTGAAATCATCTCTTTTTCCCAGGTGCGGGGCACATTGGCAGACCAGGACTTCGTTACAGCTCACGATAAATTAAAGAACTATTCGACTTGTTTCGATTGACTTTATTCGTTTGGGAGTGCATTTTAAACCCGAAATTTTGTATATACTTTTTTTTTATTTTTTACTAACCAGACCAGTTGTTGGGATATCAAATTAATTTCAACAGAATTGGGACGATATATTTCCTTTCATTCATCCCAAATGGGTACATGTGGGGGTTTTTTTTTTTTGCCTCATCAATGTTGTGGGTCTAATGGGTGCGGATGTCAAAGAAGGGGGCCTTTTTTTGTGAAGTCGCAATTTCAATTTTGGTCTCTTAGCTGCAAATTTTTTTTCCGTGTATTTGGGTACATAGTACATTCTGTAACGTTTGTTTTCCAATACTCCTTTTTAATATAGCTCAGGGACGATGCCATGATTATTATTATTAATTTTTATTATTATTATTATTATTATTATTATTATTATTATTATTATTATTATTCTGTCTTGTCAGGATTAGCCCCCTTTTGCCTGTTCTTTTTCTCACCATCTTCCCCGGTCTTCCCAAACTTCTTTGGATATGGATTATTATTCCATTGTTGTTTTGAAATCGTTTCTCGTGGCATACCGGGCACGCCTTCATTTTTTTATGGTGGGTCGATTCTTTATTGCATCCCCCTTTTTCCCATTTATTTTCACCATTAATTATTTAATATTTTTCAATTGAACCAATTTTAACCATAAAAAAAAGACCCTTTTTAAAAAAATTAATTAAAGAATTTTTTTTGTTGCGGCCCGCAACTTGACAAACGCGTCTCCAAGCCCCATAAGGGGCGTTTAACGGGGGGCACTGGGGAGTAATCCTCCATTTTGGGGGATTTTTAAAATTTTATTAGTCCAGTCTCGCCCCGTCGCAGTCAGTCGGGGCCTTTTTTCCCCTTTGGCCAGGGGGCCGACGCCGTTAGATCCCAGGGTTCCTGGCCGGTCACCCGACCACGAACCCGCGAGTCTCGAATTCGCTTAACCTTCCTGACTTCACGGAGCGTAGTAAACGTATCTCATTAGCGCCGCCGGCTTAACTTAACCTTCAACTGGCATACTTATATTTAGTGATTAATGGGACACTGGTCTTAGAGACCCCATAAAATAAAACATGATTTAGAGCTTCTTACGACCTAATTTATTTATTTTATTTTATTGTTATTATTTACTTATTTTTCAAACCTAATGAATATTTTAATTTACAAACATACACATTTTCATTTCAGAACAGTTTTTTCACTCTTTCTATTTCTAGCTATTGTTCATCTCAGTTCAGAGCACTTCATGCATCTGTGCGATCTGTGTTCATTACAAACTCTCATTTCCTAACAAAACAAAACCAATATTGTGTATGAACTAGTATATTAATACTTCAAAATCTTCATCTTAAGTTATACATCATTACAAATGGTTTAAATGTACAGAATGTAAGTGCTTCAAAATACTTACACAAATGGCTCAGTAGGATGCGGGTGACACTCTGAATCCGCTTCAAAATAACGGAAACTGATGAACATAGCACCTACCAACAATGAAATAAATCACTACGATAGACGAGTTGTAAAATATCTCTAGTTTTGTTCTATCTATCTAGTTTTGATAAATTTTCGGGTCCCTTAGGAGGCGACCTGGGGAAGTTGCCTCAGCGGCCACGCCTCTGACACCCTGGTAACAATCGCATTTCCGGTCCCTCCAACTAGCCTTCCTACCTTACGTAAGTAGTATTGATGAGTCTTGCGACTCCCACAGCCGCCAATCTTTAAAATGAGGTCTCTAAAGAAAGAGAATTTCACGGAGACGTGAAAATTGTTCACTTTACAAATATGAAGGATTTGTTAAAAAAGACCCTAATTATAAAAGTCGAATATAATTCGCAACACTCGGGCAACGTTGTTGAAATCTATACAGATATATAACTTCAAAACGTAGCGTTCTAGGGCCTTAAAACTTCCAAGTTTCCTCACACCATAATCTAAAAGATGTGACCTCCTGGCCATTTTATTACATTTTTGCTGGTTTTGCTGGTTCGGCGCTTCTCGATTCTACTCGAGTTCAGAGACGGGAAGTACCTGCAACGTATGTGAAATTAAAGTAATTACTTGATATCCTATGAGATTGAATTGCACGAGAGTACCTTTCTATTCAGTAAGAAAGTTAATAATACTTTGTACTGATATGGGTGTATTGTACTTGGTCGGTTAGTGATTCCGGACGCGTCAAGTCCCGTAAGTGTAGTGCACGTTTTTCCCTTTAGAGATGGCGGTGATCTTCCCGCCAGATGGCGAGATCCAGCGCCGACCTACCCTCGGCTAGTGCGGTTTCCCAACCACGACTCTCCCATCAGCGGGCACCGTCCCTGCCGACAAGCTCAAGCTCCTGACATATGTGGTGGTGTAGTGCATGTTAGTGTGAGTGTGTGTGTGTGTGTAAGGGGGAGGATAGGACAAGGAAGAGGAGGGAAAGATCGCGCGCAGTCCTGGCCCGTTTGGTAGGGTACTGCTCCGGCATTCGCCTGGTGTTGATGGGAGAAACCACGGAAAACTACCGATCAGAGCAGCCGGCCGCGAATTCTCCTCCAGACAACGACTGAACTCGACCTAGCTATCAGGCTAGGACAAAATTCCTGCCACCTAGGACCTCTCGAGCAGCACTGCAGGGACATCAGTTGATGCATTGAGTCACTGAAACCGGTAGAAAGTAAAGAAAGAACGAAAGAAAGAAAGCAGACATAAAGAGATAAAAAGACAAAAAGAGAGAATGAAAGAAAGAAAGAAGTAAAATACCAAGCAAATAACCAATGGAAACCGCTGACCACAAGAATCCTCGACCTAGTTGTGTAGCGAGGTCGAAAATGTCACCGTCGGAACTCGAACACGGAGACTTCCCGGTCAGCGACTAACGCACTTTCTTGCAAAAGGCCGCTGAGCTTTTCTCCGCAGGCGTGGCAGCGTCGCGTTCTCTTACCAAACGCGAAGGTCGCGTTCGCTCGGACACGCTCCAGCGCACCCTAATCGCTTGGCGGGAGCCTCGACCCAGACATCCGTCACACTCAGCCGCCGGCCGCTCCCGTAAGCTCACCTCTGATCAGGGCAAGCCATGCTTGATTGACTGCTGTTTGGACGACGAAGGTCTCAATGCCAATAGCGAACAAGGGACGTAGCAGGGTGACTCTGCTGAAAAAATGGTTTGATTTATTTGATAGGCATGTAGGCAACATTTGAAAATTTTCGTTCCGGGAGCAATATTGATTGATAAATTGATTTTTTCTTGTTTCCTATCTTCAATGCTTCAGAACTTAAGGTCACGGCTTCGTGACATCCGATTTCCTGGTGACCTGCTGCATTGTCACGTCAATGCATGTGACCGCCTGTTGAGGTGAACTCACCGCTTCTCGTCTGGTTGATTGATGGTTGTTGAGGTTGGTTGTTAGTGATTCCGGGCGCGTCAACTTCTGACGTCAGTAGTCACGTAAGTTTAGTGCATGGTTTTTCTCGAGATGGCGGAGATCTTCCCTGCTGGATGGCGGATCCGGCGCCGACCTACCGTCGGCTGGTGGGTATTCCCAATTAGGACTCTCCCACCAGTGGGACACCGCCTCAGCCGGGACAAGCCCCGGCCGGTCTCCGGAATGTGGTAGTGTAGTGCATGTTAGTGAAGTGTGTGTAAGGGACAGGATAGGAAGAGGAAGGAAGATCGCGCGCGGTCCGTGGCCCGTTTGGTAGGGTACTAGCTCCGGCATTCGCCCGGTGTTGATCGGAGAAATCACGGATAACTACCGATCAGAGCGGCCGGCCTCTGGGATTCTCCCTCCAGACAGCGACTGAATTCCATAGCTGAAAAGCTAGGGTCGAAAATCCTGCCGTCGTCAGGACTTGAACCTAGGACCTCCCGGTCAAAGGCGCTGCAGTGACATTAGTTGATGCACAGAGCTACTGCTCCTGGTAAGTAAGGTAAAGAAATGTTGTTCTTTACCTTGTGTGTACTATACTAGGTTATAGCAGCATTCATAAATACTGTAATGCAATTGATGCACTGAACTATCGCTCCTAGTTCAACATTTGAAAATTAGTCATTTTCGTTCAATAAAATAAAATTAGTCATTTTCGTTCATTTCTGAGCAATAGAAGCCTGTTTTGGGACTACATTGGTAATCTAAAGATTTGACTTTGTAGTATTGATAACAAAATAGCAGCGATCCGCTCTTGCAGCTCTGCAATTACCATCACAGAAATTAATAGTTGATCGACTGGTGTTTGTATGATGGTCTCAGTGCCAATGGCTAGCAAAGAAGGTTGCATACCAGACTACTGAAAAAGCCGGAGAAAAAATTGTGGATGTACGAAATGTATTACTGATGTACTCTATTAATTTTTAAATTTTCTATCAAAAGATTAAGTATGTTATTTCTTTTAGGAACAAATGTTATTAAATATTTTAATATAAAAATTATAGATATTATTCCACTTTTTGACATTTAAACCAACAGGGTTTAAGAATTCTCAGAAAGGAAGTACCCGCTGCTCTATAGCTCAAGAATTATGGCACTGGTTTTAACAGTTCGAGTGCAGTTGTTTCTTCACAATGTCAATAAGCAACAGCTACCGCACAAAACAAAGGACGATTTGGTCGATCGGCTGCTGAAGAAATTGTGAGCAGGTAATTTAAGTTTTTAGCATAACGACTGGCAATTTCACGCGAAGCGAAGAGTGAATTTATCTGGAGACGCCCAAAACCACAAGTGGAATTTATTAAGAACCATTCACGGATGAAATTTCATAAATATAACGTAACATAATTTTAATACAACTTCTAATAAATAATTAATATTCATTCAAATTTTACATCAGGGCCTTCCATAAATTACGTAATGCAAATTTGGAGTATTTTCAGTACTGCCCCGGTTAACATACCCGTAACGCGCTCTTAACCCCTAAAGAATTACGTAACGCTTGCAAAAGCACTCTTTCCCATTCACGAGAAGTAAAATAAATTATATCACAGATAAAACAATTTGTATTTAATTATATTTATGTTATATTTTGAGATCGATGATCATTAAAGTCAGAATTAATTGGCAATCTAACTATACCTAACAAAAGATTGGGAACAAGTGTTGTGTGAAGAAAGCTCAGACGCATAAATTTCTTACCAGTCGTGCACATGTCGTTGCGGATGACGCATGAGCGACAATCTACTACACCAAATTAACTAGATTCTAGATTATACGATAGATCAGTTTTGTATATTTTTCGCAATCTTAGAGATTGAATAAAAAACGTATGAAAGCAATTCTCCCATTTGTTGTAACAAAGAACTCTTAATTATTTTAATTTATTTATGTTTTTTAAGCATTAATTATTTTTTAAAGTTTTTGTACAAGAAAGCGTGGGCAGATGATATTTACCCCATACGTCACATACAATTTTTTCTATATAAATAATTTTAAAAACATGAAAAAGCAATTGTTTCATCTGATGTCGAAAAATTAAAAATAAATCAATGTTACGTAACGCTGAACTAACGCCCTACCTCCAAGAAACGCAACGTAACGCTGTCTCAACCTCACTTCCTCCTCTTTGCGTTACGTTATTTATGACGACCCCAAAACATAAGACAAAGACTAACAAGAAATAAACATAATACAAATGAAGCAATGGGACCAAAGCCAAGTGCAAGTGGAAAAACCTCTAGAAGGTGACAAGCAATAACCTCAAATCTGAAAGAGTAATTGTCTCTAGCTTACTGAATGGTCCCAATTCTTTGACCCTATTGGATGATAATTCATGTGAGGAATAGTCTTAATAAATACACATCATGCAAAGAAGATTCCAAGATAAAATCATTCGCCGCTATTGGGCTTAGGGTGTCGTCAGCAATTTTCAATTCACAATAAGTTTCATTAAAAACATCAAAATACACAAGCAGATTTTATTTTTATTTTTAGCAAATACAATTGTCCTACACCTATGCCAGCCAGCAGTGATCATCCCCGCTGGATGGCGAAATCTGGCGCCGACCTACCGTCGACTAGTGGGGTTCCCTCTAACCAGGACTTCCCATCAGCGGGGGACCGCCCCAGCTGGGACAAGCTCTAAGCCCCCGACCGGTCTCCCCGGGAAAATGTGGTAGGCAGTGTATGTTAGTGGGAAGTGTGTGTAAAGGAGGATAGGACAAGGAAGAGGGAAGGACAGATCGCGCGCGGTCCGTGGCCCGTTTGATAGAGTACTGCTCCGGCATTCGCCTGGTGTTGATCGGAGAAACTACGGAAAACTAACGATCAGAGCAGCCGGCCGCTAGAATTCTCCTCCAGCAGCACTGAATTCGACCTAGCTGAGAAGCCAGTGTCGAAAATCCTGCCGCCGTGGGGAGTGGGAACTCAAGACCTTCCGGTCAGAGGCGCTGCAGTGACATCAGTTGATGCACTGAGCTACCGCTCACGGTAAATAATGTAAAGAAATGTTGTTCTTTACCTTGTGTGTAGTATACCAGGTTATAGCAGCATTCGTAGATACCGTATTTCTAAAATATTTAATTTGTTGCAGTGTTATAAGAGAATAATTCTTCCAGTCAAAGTCGCTGCAGTAAAACGGCAATGCTATGGCTGAGGTCACTCAGCCGGTGCACCCAACGTGTATGTGCAACGTACCACCCCATCTCTTATCTGATGGTTGTGTCCATTTGTTAGCAATGACAACGGCATGTTGTTTTCGACTTTAAAGAGAAGTCCGACATTAATCTGATTCCGGAATTCAACCCTGAAGTGTTTTGGGTAGAGTTATTCTGCATTGACGTGATGCTTCTGGGAACAAGCGCGACCGTGACATTTTCTTTTCCATCTCACCTTGTTTCTGTTGATTCCTCCGACTTGGACCATCTGAAAAGTGCTTTTTGTCATAAATAAAGTTTTTGATTAAAATTAATCAGTGGAGATTTTTCCCATTTCATAATTCCTAAGATGGATTCTAAATACACCTTTTAAAAGGCCAATTCTAAAGTCTTAAGAGGGAAAAATCAGTAAGCGTACACAGTTGAAGGAAAATCCTCAAATAGAGAAAACAATTCAATGAGATCGTGACTTAATAAAAACCTTCATTTTTGACAGTTTGTGACGTTTTTCAGATGTCTTACAACTTCATGTCAACGAACTTCACGCACACCTAGCGGTAGGTAAAATCCCATTTATTTCATCTAAGAAAATCTTTATTACAGGAGCAACAAATAACCGAAAGAACTAGTCAACTAAAACAAAAAAGTTTTTGGTTTTAATAGCAGTGTCATTTCCATTCCTACCTGAAGTCCAGTGCCCTGCAGAGATCGAGATGGTGTTGTGTGTTGCGATGGAGTCTCACGGTTGTAAAGAACTAAGTTTCAAGGTCATTCCAACATTGTCTTGGGACAAAGAATGTCCACAGCGCTGCCTGTAACAGCATTCCCTGCCTACCCCACCGCGAACATGTCTCTTCTGCACGTCCCATTGGTTTGCGTGGGCAAGATCGGCTTCGAAACTACTATTTATGTGATTTATTTAATCAAATAACAGTTAATATATGTGACATACGGGTAAGAAATACAAATCTATACTCAACTTGCGGGTTTCTATTCCATATATCCAACAGTCGAGACACAATCTAAACTCAAAATTTACTAAAAACATTCTCAAAAACGTTTCAATACGATGAACGAAAGTTTAAAAAAAACATGATTCTCTTAGAATTCTTCTTAATTCGATCTTCCGTTGCCAGTTACATTGCTACTTTAACAGGGTCGGTTTGCCACTGGGTTCACTGATTCTGGCCGTTCAACTGTAATATATTGAGAACTGTCAATATGTTCTGACGGAAATGGACCGCAAATAATAATTTCTGCTGCCATACTGCACTTATGTATCTGTGTTATATGTTATGTAGTTAGTCTCTGCAAAGTCCTAAATGTGTCTACAGTGAAAAACTATCATTATAAAAGATTCGGATACAAAGTAAGATTTGTTTACTGAGATTAATTTAAATTAGCCAAAACTAGTGTTTGTAAAATGATCGTGGGAAGTGTTGTATCGTTTTAACAGATAAAATTACAGTGATAATGGATTTACAGATTTTCATTCATTTTAATAGCTTTCTCCTATTATAAGAGTACAGTAGACTCCAGTTGCAGTAAACAGCTGAGGAATAATACTTTAGTTCTCATCCGATGATGTCAAAATTAAATGGAATTTATAGAAATAATTTATTTTATTCATACTGAAGATACAGCAAAATTGGTTAAGAGCACGAACTAAAAATTTTAATTATTTTATTAGTGATTAAAAAATCAATTGTTAGCTTCGTACACTTTTCATTAATGATTTCTCTAGCTTCTTCTCCAGAGTTCATGCTCTTTCCATTGATTCTGCAGTGTCTTCTGTTTCTAACTATGGTAACGCAGCCTTGACACTTTTCAATGCCTCTTGCACTGTTGCAACACCATCTCATTCTCTGAAAACCTTTTCAATCGCCCAATAACATAAGAGATCCAATTAATTTTTCAAAGACTTATTTCCTCCCGTACACACCTGGCCGTGGTTCAACCACTATAACCGAATCTTGTTAAAAGGTTTTTGTAGTGTAAGTGAAACGGGACCAGTAACATAAGTTCACCATAACCGAGGGTTCACTACATCTGAGTTCACTACAGCCGGAATCGACTGTAATTCCTGATAGAGAGATTGAATTGAATTGAATTGAATTTGCCTTATTTTACGTGGCGAGACTCAGGCCATGAGACCTGCTCTTCCGTCTGACCACGCAAATTTCGTTACACTTCTTTCACCAATCATGGGAGAAAGAAGGTATTAACTGGGGCGACGAAACAGGCGATTTGAATTTAGCTCAGAGGCATCATTTAGGTTTGAGGATCAGTAAATCTACTAACATGGGACAGCCGACTGCTTCCCCTCCGAAGGAAGGCGTATGAAGGATACTTGGGTATAAGAGTCCGATACGCTAACCGCTACACCATCGCCGCCGCAATGATCACATTTTATGCTCAGATACATTATTTATTTGAGTGATAGGAATCGTGCCAGAGAGAAACGCTTCACCGAAAAATGAGGAGAAGTATACTGTTGTCAGAATTCATCAGCGCTCGCACTCGGCCAAGAATTCGTGCATTGCGCTGGCAGCGGATTCCGACATTTCTGCGTCTGCCACAACGTTGGGCCGGGCGGGAAGCCGCCTCCGGCCAGCGCCCCCCTCCCTCCGCGCACAGCGAGAGTTCCTCGGCTCGCGCCCTCATGGGGGCAACTCCCCCCCCCGCCAATGTTGGGATTGACGACATTTTTAATTTTGTCGTTACCAGTTTTAAAAATGTGAATAGTTTTCGCGTAATTTTTGAACGAAATATGAGTAATATTTAAAAAAATTAAAAACAAGTTTCTTTATCAAAAAATCCGAAATTTTGTCTTTAAACTTTTTATGGATAGTGCTAAATGCAGTGAAAACACTTAACAAAATATATTTTGATACATTATTTAATTTTTTAAAATTATTGCATGAAATATAATACTCACACTATTGACTTTTTTCATCACAGCGTTATGGCATTATTGCGTTTATGAGTGATTCTTCGAATGAGTTCCTATGAACTTCATTGAAAACTCAAAAATTTCTCAGTAAATGAACTCAAATTGTGTATTTTCAGTATTGCTCAAGTATCTCAAGACCGGCTGCATATTTTTGAATGAAAATTTCCATATAGGAGTGTGTTTTACTGTTCTGTAATATTCTTAATGATGTATTTCAATTTTACTATTAGGGGACTATTAGGGGAAATTGAGATAATATAAAAAAAAATGGCACCGAGAGGTAGAAGTTGGGATGAGGATAGGGCAAAACCGAAACGCTAGCCTAGACCAAAGAGATTAGAAAACTAACTAGTAGGAGAAAGCTTGTGCTAATCTGTAGCACCATTAGATTCCCCATCGATCTATATATATATATATATATATATATATATATATATATATATATATATATATATATAAAAAAATATATATTTAGACACTTCATTTCGTCGATCTTCAAATTTGTATTATCAAATATTCACTTTTTTTTGAGAAAATATTGAATAATAATGAAGCAAACAATAATTTTATAAAGCTCTCGTAATAAAAATCGTTAAGAAATTGGTGAACTTTAGTTCATATTATAAAACCTGCGGGATAATGTTCAGCGTTTGTGTTAATATCCCGTATCAATAAATTAACTTTCAATTATATTTTGTTTTTAAACGTTATTTACTTCGAAATTATACAGTTTCATGCCTAAAATGATGAGTCACAACACCCAAATTAACTCGCAAACAGAAAGAATGTTTCCCATTTATTATACACAATGATACATGGTACTCAAATTTCAAAATTTAAAACAAAATCCAAGCAGCTGCAATATAATATATAATATTTATATACACATATTATATTCATAAGTTATGCTTAAATACATTTTGTGAGCAATACAGATTATTAAAAAGTCAATTGTTTAATACAAGCATACTGCGTACTGGTTTTCGTATATTTTAACCCAAAATTATGTACCAGAAACATGTTTTTTTATAAAACAGTTTCTTTCCAAATTTTTATAAAAGTACTTACCCCACAATGAAGACCCCAAATCCTTCCTCTGGCTGACAGGGTAGGGAGAAACAAGGGCGCAAAGAATGGAGGACGTGCGTTGGCGCAGTGTCTGGCAGGAAGTAAGAGAAATAGCGAACAAGCAAACGTCCACACCCAAGCAGAACCAATTCAATTTCTACCTGGAGATTCGCAGAGGCAACTCCGTTTTCTCCAGAAACCTCGTCGACCGTGAGGTTCTAATTCTTAAATCTAGTGACAGTGAGTCGTTTTCCTGATAGCAACATTCCTGGGTCAGGAATTCAATCCTGTCTAGAGAAAAATTCACCTGCTCCTGATCGGTAGTTTCCACTGGTTCTCTATCCATACCAGGCGAATGCCGAGAAGAAGTTCCATAAAACACGGACAGTACCATGAACCGTGCGCGATGATCTTGTCTTCCTCTTCCTAGCATGGCACACACACACACAAAAACAAATATTGGACGGGGCACATACACAGAGGCACACACACGTTGGACGGGGGCTTAGAGCTTGACAGTTGATTGATTGATTGTGATATAGGGCGCGCCAGCTGCGTTTTAGTCCGTAGAAATTATAGTTCATATTTTTTCCATCGGAGGTGGCGGTGATATTCCCCAGCTGGGTGGCGAGATCCGGCGCCGAACTGCCGTCGGCTAGCGGGGTTTTCACAACCAGGAATTTCCCACCAGTGGGTAACGCCCCAGCTGGGAGCTAAGCTCCCGACGGGTGTCCCGGCATGTGTGGTAGTGTAGTGCATGTGTGTTATTGTGTGTGTGTAAGGGGTGAGGACAGGACAAGAAACAAGTAGGAATGATCACGCGTAGTCCGTTTGTTAGGGTACTACTCCAGCATTCGCCTGGTGTTGATCGAAGAAACCACGGAAAACTACCGATCAGAGCAGCCGGCCGCTAGAATTCTCGTCCGGACAATGACTGAATGCGGCCTAGCTGACAAGCTAGTGTCGAAAATCATGCCACTATGGGATGTGTAACCCTAGGATCTCCCGGGCAGAGGCATTGCAGTGACATCAGTTGGTGCACTGAGCCACCGCTCCCGGCGATGACTGATCAGGAACCTGCGAAGCCGACGTGTAAATCGCCGACGAATTCTACAATTCTGCAGCTGAAGAGCACCGTCACCTCACGCGATAAAATATTCACTACACTTATGGGACTAATGATGTAGGTAGTTGGCGCGGTCGAAACACACTCATTCTATCAGATTTGCCTTTATAATTTCGCGGTCAATAACGTCACTTTTCCAACTTTCGAAGAACCACTGCATGATAGTCGAAACATCGCCATCTCGACCTTCTGCGCGGACTCGTTCAGGACAGACCAGAGCATTTGAAGGAATTAGAGGTACCAAGTGTATGCATTTATTTTACCAAAAATAGGAAGGCAAAAGTACACATTTAGTTTTAGTAAATGAGGCACATAAAACATCACTTATTCTGGCTAAAGTAGGAAATAAAGCCATTTTAAGGAAATACAACAATTCTATTTAAAGAAAGGAAATATTGTAAACAATAATAATTAAATGATTCATGCTCTAAAATTGCCTTACTTTTTGTAGCACAAAATGCGAATATAACAGATGCATACAGAAACTGAGGATTGCAAAAGTCTAGAACATACAATCTAATATTCTTGCCAGGGGCACTCGGGGGCTAGGGCAGCTCTTTACTTTCTCTAAATATGCTTACGTATGTTCAGGGTAATATACATGCTGTTTACATACATAACGTTTCTAAATTAAGTTTTCGAAACTTATTATATTCATATTAAGAGAGCTTCAAATTTCGCATTACAGTAATCTCCATTTTTTTCTTAAAAACAGCTCCAATTTTTCAATGAAAATTGCAATGGCTGACAAGTTTTAGCATTTTTACTATTCTTAAAAGTAATATTTCGGTTCTACTATTTGGAAACCGAAAAGTTGAGAAAATGTCAAAAAAATGTACATTGGGCGATGATAGATGGCAGCTGGCAAGAGGTTGGAAAACACCGTAAAGTCAGTACGCACCAAGGGAATTAGAAAATATTACTACGAGTAAGGCTTTACCATTCTGTGGAACCTCTAGATAACTGAAATATCTACTTGACGGAAAGAAAACGCATTGCAGTATTCCACAGCAGACAACTGCCGGTTGTTCTCTACGTTGTTATTGTTCAATTAATTTCTAATCGCCTGTGGCGCAAATGTGTACGTTTCTCATTCCGGGTGCTGGTCAGTTCCGCACAGAGTAGCAAATGGTGCTGGAAACCACAAAATGAGTAATTGAGTGTGTGCGAAAGAGAGAGAGAGAGAGAGAGAGAGAGAGAGAGAGAGAGAGAGAGAGAGAGAGAGAGAGAGAGAGTAAGTGAGTAACACCGTTGCAATCCCGAGTAGTGTAGATGCTAATGCAAGGGAAATGTGTTGTGTCAGATTTGCGATCATTGCGGTCGCAAACACGTACGTTTAATCAACAACCAGAAGGGAAAAACGTTATCATGAAAACAGTTATAAACATACACCTCAACGCATTATTCCTTCTATATTCTAATTCTTCTTGAAGCTATCCGAATATTTCTTCGAATAAAATATCCCAAATAAATATTATGGAGACAGGAAATAAATTGATTACAATCAATGTGCATGTTAAGCCAAGAAATATTTGTCAGATTTCATGCCTGAAAACCACTATTTCCGTTTGCTATTCGTTGTTTAAAAGTTGCACTTTTCGAAGGGCGTATTAGAAGTAGTCTTGGTATAATAAAACTGGCTGTACAGACAAAACACTACAACGACATGGATATCATATCTGTCGATTCGTATATTGTAAATAGTTAGACATTATAAGGTAAGTTTCATGAATTCATACAGAAAATACAGACCGTATAGCTAGTACAACATTCAGAGTGTTTAGCATCCACGTTTCAATATTCCAGGTTCCGTTCCTATCGTTGCCTGGACCGAAATATTTCATTCGTAGCTAAAGCCTCACATTCTATATGATCGTATGTACGCAACTATTCGTGAAGTAAATTCTAGAAACTGCAATTTCAGTCTGAACACTTACTAATTGGAAATACCCGTCCTATCTCTTTGCCATATAGCACTTTTCTCAACATCAAGTATGTTTGTAATGTCTTTTATTTCAACATATGAGTATTAAGACCAATGTACAAAACAGTTCGAGAGTATAACATCCAAAGATTATCAAAGAAAAATATAACAATTCTGTAAACAAGCAATATTGTAAACAAAATATAAATCTGTAAAAATCTTTCAAAATATTGTTAAATACACCAAAAAATAAATTCTTCAAATAAATTAATGCACACCTCAAATGTATTGCCCTCCCCTCTCCCATTCACCAGCAAATGACTTCATGTAAACACGACCTAAATATTCCATTCATGAGTGGCGCCAATCACCAAAATCACAATAGCACCAATCATTCACGACTGTTGTGGGTCATAGGCCAGCAAGAATTTTTTTTAATTCACGAAAAGTAAAATAATGCAATTTTCAATGTAAGGAAGATTGTAAACGCTTCTATTTTATAAGTTATATGTTCTGTACTTGTAGGTTAGGTACTGCTATTGTATTTTATGGTAATATACTAATGTAATGTAATGTATCGTACTGTTTTGCAATTTATTATAATGTAAATTTCTGTAATTGTTCATGACCAGAACTGTCAATGAGACACAAAATAAACAAACCAAAAAAAACTTTTCGTGTATTAAAAAACATTCTTGCTGGCCTATGACCCACAGCGGTCGTGATCGATTGGTGATATTGGTAAAAGGCTCCAGTGATGGTTGGAATATTAAGGTCATGTTTACATGAGGTCTTTTTGTGTGTGTGTGTGTGGGAGAGGGGAAGGCAATACATTTGAGGCGTGCATTAATTTATTTGAAGAATTTAATCGCATCTAATGAGTTTACGGTGGGACGAAGAATTCTCGAGATAATTTTCGCTTTATACATTTCCGATATGGGTTTTGATTTCCGATGTTGAAGTGCATAGCTGACTGTATTCGCCTAATTTTGCGGTAGAATTTTAATGATAGAAGAGAGATATTAACTGTGATGGGAATGATCCTGACTTCTTGAACTGGAGTTTGAGATAGAGCAAGGTGCAATTGTGATTGTTCTTAGGAAGGTTTGAATGCTGAGGAGAATTATGTTGAATGCAGTGGCCCAGACGCTTAGTATCGGACGGATCATATATTGGTAGAGGTGCATGGATCTATGTAATTGTAGTGAGATGAACAATTACTGAAGTAAAAACTACTGATTGTTTTCATTTGATATTTCGGAGGCATAGTGTTCATGATAATCAAACTATTAACTCAGGTCTTCACAGACAACTTCCTTTCGATATATAAAGTGTTTATTTATTTATTTATTTTATTTATTTATTTATTTAGTCAAAAACTGTATGTGACGTATGGGGGAAAAATCATCTGCGCACGCTTTCTTGAGTTTCAAGTCCCTTCCCAACAATTTAACTATTAATAGTTGAAAGATGAAAAAATAATAGTAATAATAATGAATTTAAAAAAGCGATAGATTAACATATGTTGAAATGACAGCAACTGAAACTTGGCTATGGACCTACGGGGAAGGATCGATTATATTCCTACTTATTTACACTTCTTGGATCAGTCTATTGTGAGTGTGCAATAATAATAATAATAATAATAATAATAATAATAATAATAATAATAATAATAATGACTTTACCATATTGATTTCACTTACTCCTTATAAAATTGAAAGGATTTTCGTATTAACTCTCTAAAAATAGATTCTGTTAGATGTATGCAATTTACAGGGCTTACATAATGGTTACAAATATCATGAGAAAGTATGAGCTATTGTTCCTCTACTTTAACTTATTTCATTTAACATAATTAATATTGAACATACAATAAGAAAACAGTTATTATATATAAACATTCATATTTAGTTAAACATTACAGTTTTCAGTATTGTATTTCTAACAAATTACAGGCGACTCCGGTTATATGAACTTCTGGGGACTAACATGTTTGGTGCCCTATATCAGAGGTTCACTATTTACGATGATATCAAAAGTAAATGGAATTGCTCCAAAATGATTGATTTTATTAATACAGAGATATAGCTAAATTCATTAACAGCACAAACTGAACCTTTCAATATCTTTATTTCAACTTTAAAAAATCAGTTATTTACAATTGTTTGCTATGTACATTTTTCATTAGTAATTTCTCTAGATCAGAGTTCGTTTTCTCTTCATTCTTGATTCCAAATGGACCTCTGTCTCCAAATATCATAATGCAGTTTTGACACCTCTGAAGACCTCTTGCACTGTTGGTGCACCGTCTAACTCGCGGAAGGCCCTTCCAATCGCCTAATAACATATGAGATCTAATTAACTTTCAAGACTTATTTCCTACGTTCACTAGAGCCGAGGATCAGGTTCATTATAACCGAATCATTTTATGTTTATTTGTAATGTAAGTTATACGGGACTAGTGGCTTTAAGTTCAGTATAACCTGAGACAGTTGTATCGTGTTGTTCGACTAACGTACGTCGCACATGATCATTTTAGTTGAAAGTTCCTCACAATATTTCATCGAATTTGACTCGAGTTTCCATCCTGCATTTAACAAAGTTAAAAATGTGAAAGATTTAACTAATATATAATTGTTATAACCTAATTGTAACTGCACTGTATTCACTTCGCCATCCATTCACGGAATTTCCTTAGAAGTTTACGCGATGATGTTAAGGCGAACATCTGATTTTTTTCCCTCTTTTGCCTTTGGCGGAAAGGGATAAAGAATCACCGCAGACCGCAAAAGAAGTAAATCCCATCTTTGTTTTATACTGTCATCAATGAAATTGGAAAATGTTCATTACCCTTTCAATTATGATATGAATATTTCTGCTTCAAAACACATTATCAAAACAATTACTTTCGCAAGTAATGGTGTTGAATTCAAATATTTATCTCTGATGGCTTATTGGCGGAAATTGGATTACGAGGCTGAATGTAAATTCGTGTGTGATATTTGTTGTTTTCATTTGTTGTGTTGCCGGTATTGGTAATATTATAATATACATGTATTTGTTCCGTAGAGTCAAAATTAATTATTTAGCCCCTCAATAAAACAGAACAAAGATCTAATACGAAAGTGGTTTTTTATTTCAGGTTCCTGCAAATTACGTATGGATTTATATTGTATTAATTTCAGTCATACTTATTTAATATATGAAGACTCAAGCCGTTTTACATAATGTTCCGGTTTCGATTAATACATATTTCGGTTAAGGTTTCGGTTTTTGATCACAAAACGTTTCCGTTTTGGTTTTGAAAAGATTCCAAACAGTTTTCCTATATTTTTATTAAATAATTTTTAAATCATTGATGTGATAATGTAATATAGGTATAGGGGTGCATTACGTACAATACCTCCTGTCCAGGGCAAAAACCCGATCATTTAAAATAAAAAAATAATAATTAAATCCAGTCGACTCCGGTTATAGAGAACACGGTTATAGTGAACTCGGATATAGTGAACCCTCGGTTATAGTGAACTTAAGTCACCGGTCCCGTTCTACTCTATTACAAATAAGCAAAGAAGATTCCGATATTGGGAACCTGAACCTCGGCTATAGTTAATGTAGGAAATAAGTCTTGGAAATTAATTGGATCTGGCATGTTGTTAGGCGGGGCAGAAGGGCCTTCGAAAAGTGGGATGATGTTCCAACAGTACAAGCTCTTGCAGTGTTGTTCAATGCCTCTAGGCATTGAAAGGTGTCAAGACTGCGTTACGATACTTAGAGACAGATGGCCATGCATAATCAAGAATGGAGAGAGCACGAACTCTGTAGAAGGATCAAATGAAAAGCGTACGAACCAACAATTAAAAATAATTATTTTTTTTACATAGAAATAAAAATATTGAAATTTTCAGTTCGCGCTGTAAATAATTTTTGCTGTATATTAATAAAATCAATTATTATGAAGAAATTCCATTTACTTTTGGCATAATCGGATATAGTGAATCTCTGATATAGTGAACCAAGCATGTCAGTCCCCAGAAGTTCACTATAAGTGGAGTCGACTATATATGTTATTTGAAAACGTTATCTGTTGTGTACAGTAACTTCTCAAAATGCGATCGCAGCGTAGCTATTAGAGAGGAAAGATGCTTAATTTAGTTCAATCTAAAACGGTTATTTACAGATGAATACAAAAATAAAACATTATATACGTACGTTATTTACAAATCAGTTTCTTTCTGCAATTTGCTAAGTACACATTTAACAAAAGAATAACTATTTTGTTTTGGATTTAGCTCCCATGATTTAAAAGGATTTTAACGGTTTGGGTTTTAGTCTAATATTTGATATTAGTAAATATTTGTGGGACCCGTGAGAACTTTCCACGCTTTTTTAAAATCATTGTTTAAAACGAGAGTTTTAAAAGCCGAGTACGCATCTCTTCCAAGTTACGCATGACAGGCTCGAAGGATCCGAGCTCAGAGACCCCCGCGTTCAAGGGGCCCCGATAGTTCTTAAAAAAATAATACTAATTTTTCTCAAAATATAAGAAAGTGATTTATGAATCATGCAAAAAATTGCCATGGCTGATGTATCGCGCCTCAATGGATAATATTTATAACAGGGAACCAGGAATGTTGCTGGTTGATGCGAGAATGTCACGATGAGTTTAGTTTTTTTTAACAAAACTTGTCTTTAAATTGTGTGGGAGATCGGTGAAAGTAAGAATATGGGTCCCCAAATTATCGCAGGCCCAAGGGGCCCCAGTAGGTAGTGAATTGTAGGAGCGTAACGTATATTGCATGTGCAAGTGCACTTGCTTTTTCCTCGTAACAACTTCTAGGTTTTCTTCTTAAATGTGTTAGATGCGTGGCTGGTGGTAATTCTCTATCTTGCAGTAACACACTTACGGGTCTTCTATATCGTTTCTTATAAATGATACAAAATCATCATCTTGCATTGGCGTATTCTATATGCAATTTATTTACACGTCAGCTTGTTTATCTAGTTGTAACGAAGGATTGTTGTCATAATTCAATCAGTCAATTTTCCTTCATTTTGGAGGAATGTGTCACCTAGTCGTTTTCGGGTCAAGTTGAGTTTTCATTACTCGCTTTTTTCGTAATAAAAAAAGGATAGTTACTCTAAAAGGTCTTCCACGAAGGCAAAATGTAAATGGGAAGCGATCCTCGTGATGAACATCTGCGGTTCCTACGAACTCCTCCGTGTTGTTTTTCCTCGCGTCTTTTACGCGAATGTTGTACGCAATATTCTTCACTGCATTCGTAGTACAGCGGATGCTCAAACGAATTACCCGGAAAAGGAAGAACTGGGTAACAAAAGGGTACGGAACACAATGAATTCTGCTAAAGATAGAAACCAAGCTTTTATTTGCAGAGCTACCATATGTGTGTAGATAACACATGTAGACTGTTCCGTCTGGAGTTCGTCAAGTCAGACGGTTTAGGTGGCTCAGAGCATCAACTGGTGTCATCGCAGTGACTGACCGAAAGGTCCTAGGTTCGAGTCCCAACCTTGGCAGGATTTTCGACACTAGCTTGTCAGCTAGGTTGGATTCAGTCGCTGACTGGAAGAGCGGCTGACTGCTCTCATCGGTAGTTTAACGTGGTTTCTCTAATTAACACCAGGAGAATGCCGGAGCAGTACCGTGACAAATGGGACACGGACCGCGCACTATCTTTCCTTTCTCTTCCTTGTCCTATCCGCACCCCCTACACACACACTAACATGCACTCCATTACCACGCTTGGAGGAGACCGACCGAGAGCTTAGAGCTTGTCCAGGCTGGGGCGGTGCCCCAGCGACGGAGATTCCTGGTCAGGTAAACTTTAAAAAGTAAAAATAAAACGTTTTCAGTATCAGATTTTCAAAAGTATTTTCTTCAATATCTGGGTATCGATGTTTTTGGATCTTTACAAAACTATGTAGTTCGCGTAAGTAAAATTGCTATTTCAGTACAATGTTATTACACTCTCTGGTACATAAATGATGTTGTGTAATGTTGCAATTTCACTAAAGGTGTGTATACTACTGAAATAATATAGGAGACGATGGTGCAACGTAAAGTGTTTCCCGGCTTACATGAACACCTACTTTGTCCTAATCTCATTTTCTATGATTTTTTTCTCATTAAATATGTTTGTTGGGGGTAAGTCAATTAAAGAACATACGGAGTTTTGTGTTGATGGAGTCATGAATAGTACAAAACCCTCATATTTCCCGTATATGCGTAGAGGTCAGCAGTGACGAAGATGACATATTCGCTGATGACCAAACAAACGACTCAAAAACGGCTAAAATTACTTTTTGAATGTAGCATAGGACGGAAAAAGGATATTGGCGCTTGTCTTCTTTCGGTGAGCACTGTATTTTTGAAAATTGCAAAAATTAACTTTGTAAAAGTTGCATATTGACAATATAGATTTTTAGAAAATTTTGAAAATGTCCCAGGGACTTTATAAAATACCTTGAAAAATCAAAATATTCTCTTTCAAGTGAACAGCCGCACATCATTCTTAGTCGGAAATTAAAATCTTGCTCGAGAATCACTGATTGTGGCCTAGGAAACGCATAACTAGCAAATATGTTAAACAATAATTTCACACCACTATTAAGGGCGAATCCGAGCTGCGCATGCCGTGTAATGCCCTCTTTCGCCAGATGAATCATCCGCGAGTTGTGAAGCTCGGCCTTATAAGTCGGCGCAAGGCCGCGCTTGTGTCCTCTCACCGCTCGCCTCACGCTCCACTCATAAATGGCACAGCGCTGGGGCGGCGGGCCGGTCTGGTACAAACGGCAAGTAGTTGCTTGGTAAGGATTCCGGGCGCTTCAGTTACTTGGGTCAGCCCCGTAAGCGTAGTGCATGTTTTCCCGAGAGATGGCGGTGATCTTCCCCCACTGGATGGCGAGATCCGGCCCCACTAGCGCACCCGCCCCAGCCGGGACAAGCTCTAAGCTCCCGAGCGGTCTCACGGAATATGTGGTATACTTGGGTTTTCGTAACGTGGCGGATGTCATGAGGTCATTTTTACAACTCTCGCCTTATAAAATGAATATTTTTAATTCATTCGCGAATGTCCTTCTCAACGGGGCTCATGGCCTCAAGCATGTGCTTATCACTGTTGTAAATATTCATTATATAAGGCAGAAGGTGTAAAAATGAGCTAATACCATCCGCCACATTACGAAAACCCGAGTTTAGTGTAGTGCATGTTAGCGTGTGTGTAGTGTGTGTGTAAGGGGTGAGGACAGGAGAAGGAAGCGTGCACTGGAAGTGCTTCGGCGCGTCGCCGCTTCTCGTGCGGCCGCCGGAAGCGTAAACGTCACTTCCGGGGGCGCTGGCGTGGCGTCGCGCCGGCGCTCGCTGTCCGGGAAGTGTCGGCTTCCTGCGCCGGCCACGTGCGCGCCCCGTCCGTTTGGTTACGTTCGGGGAATCTGCGCTCGCGAATCGGCGTCCTCTTCCTCCTCGCGGGCGCCACCCGCCACGCCCCCTCCCTCTGCCTCACCCGCCTCAATCTCTGCCGAGTACAGTTACTGGGGCGGTAGCTCCGTGCATCAACTGATGCCACTGCAGCGCCTCTGACCGGGAGGTCAGATTCCCCTCCCGGCGGCAGGATTTTCGACACTAGCTTTTCAGCTAGGTCGAATTCAGTCGTTGTCTGGAGGAGAATTCTAGCTCTGATCGGTAGCTTTCCGTGGTTTCTCCGATCAACACCAGGCGAATGCCGGAGCAGTACCCTACCAAACGGGCCACGGACCGCGCGCGATCTGTCCTTCCTCTTCCTTGTCCTATCCTCTCCTCTTACACACACTTACACTAACATGCACACACTACCCGCAATCCGGGAGCAGTCAGGAGCTTACAGCTTGTCAGCTGGGGCGGTGCCGCTGATGGAGGTCCACAGTTGGGGAAATCCCTAGCCGACGGTAGGTCGGCGCGCCGAATCTCGTCATTCAGCGGAGGAAGATCACCGCCATCTCCCGAGAAAAAAACATGCACTACACTAACGGGACTAATGACCAAAGCAGTTGACACGCCCGGAAACATGAAGAAAACAAACCGAGTACAGTTGACTCCCGTTATAATGAAGGTTCGTTGGTGGGTAGTGATTCCGGGCACGTCAATTAGTTGGTGTGAGTGGGGCACGCTTTTTCATCGGGAGGTGGTGATGTTCTTTCCCCAGTGGATGGCGACATCCGGCGCCGATCAGCGGGGCGTCGCCCCAGCCTGGACAAGTTATAAGTCCCCGACCTGTCTCCCCGGCGTGTTGGCTGTGATAGTATGGTGAATGTTAATGTAAGAACATTATTGTGGGGCGAGGATAGGACAAGGAAGAGGAAGGAAAGATCGCGCTCGGTTTCTGGCCCGTTCGCTAGGGGGCTGCTCCGGCATTCGCCTGATGTTGATCGGTGAAACCACGGAAAACTACCAATCAGAGCAGCCGGCCGCTAGAATTCTCCTCTAGACAGCGACTGAATTCGACCTAGCTGACAAGCGAGTGCCACCGTTGGGACTCGAACCTAGGATTTCCCGTTCAGAGGACGTCCGTGGAACAGCCAAGTCAGCACACCAGAACGAAACATGTCAAATCATTTATTGATAATAAATTGCCAATTAATTGCCACAATTTGGAATTCATTGCAACGTATTTCACGTGGAGAAAACGGGTGTGTGCTGTTGATGCGACATAGCACGCAATAAGTTAAATTCGAGTCGTAGCTCAGCTGAAACCATCAAAACATTTATTGCTAATTAGTACCTAGGTCAATTAATTACCGCGTATTTTTCAGGCGAAAATCATCCATGTGAATGTCAGCAGGCATAACGCAACACCGAAAATAATCGAAAATAATCTAATATAGAGAGAACAAACGAGCACAATCAAATAAAACAAATATCATGATTTAAAAAACACTTGATACTAATTTATTACTCTAAACAGAAATTAATTGGTCCGACCATTTACAAAATAACTAATGTTAAATAATCCACTTAGTTATGCAACCACGTACGACAATCGAATGAGTAATTGAAGAATACCAATCGATACTAACAACTAAAACCTCAATATATATTTCAATGTACATCCCATTTAATATATTACACGAAGATAAATTTATAAACTTGACCGTGTAATAAGTAATATTAAATATTAAAAACCGAACTAGAGTTATCCAACCATATTCAAATTCGAAAATAGAGAGAACCAACCAGCACAATCAAATTAAACCAAGAACATAGTTTATAGACATTTGGTACTAATTAATTACTCTGTACTCATATTAATTGCTCGTGCCGTTTATGAAATAAATAATTTTAAAAACTTAATAGTTACGCAACCACGTACGACTTTGGAATAGGAAATGCGAGGTAGACGAGCACGAATCGCAAATCTATTAAATATTAAATGAAGCCTACACACGTTTCAATACTAGTTTATTATAGTAAATGCCAAATTAATAAATGTGTCCGTGTACCATATAACATTATTAAGAACCAAGACGAAAGGTATTGAATACCGGTAAAAAATACCGGTAAATGCCGGTACCGGTAAAAAATACCGGTAAAAAATGCCGGTAAAAATACCAGTATAATACCGGTATTTTCCATACCATTCAAATACCTTTATTCATTTATACCCATTAAATACCTCTATGTGACGTCTATACCGGTATGGACGTCCGCCAAAATTATCACCATTATATACCGGTATTTTCAATGAAGAAATGTAGCTTACTATCATACATATTGACAGAATAGAGTTGCTAGTTACTTAATATCTGTAAATGTTTATTAATCGATATAATTTCATAATTGATATTTATTATTCCAAATTATTAATTTTATATATATATATATATATATATATATATATATATTAAACAACTAAATTAAATTCTATTCTTCTTATTGTAAATATTTTGTGTTCGGGCGTTCACGTTTTTGCATACGTTGTATGTATTGAAAGCCTTCCATAATTTAAACTGGAAAGTTGAAATGTAAAATAAATTGATTCCATTGAAGAACCTTATCTTAGTGTCCTTCATTGAGTTATCTCCCATCTGACCTGAGAGAGATGACCCTAAGCCTGTCTTTGTATTTCCTTTTGTGGAGGCTGTCCAACGTATGCGCCGTGCCGTAGGCGTAGGACCGTTGTTCCCTCCCCGACCCTCCTTCCATAGACTGAGATACTTTGACACCTTGAGATAATCACGAAGACACTGAGGCTTTCAGGCCCAGTTTTGTTATTGTTAAATGATTTCTTTACTTCATTTCACAATTAAATCTTAATTATACATTAATAAATAAGACTAAAATAAACAGTTATTTTCCTGGCGATTTTATATTTAGGGTTTAATATATTTTGACATTAACTGCAAATAATGAGAAAATTTGTAATAAAAGTAAATTATTATGTTATTATTACTATTATTATTATTACTATTATTATTATTATTATTATTATTATTATTATTATTATTATTATTATTGGCTATTAACATTGCTTGTAGGCAAGGAGTTCCCTTCTACGAGGTAGCTTACATATAAAATGCATCTGGAGAGCCCACTTCAGTGTTTCTTCCTTAATAATAAGAAATATATATTAACATTATTAATTAATATAAAGAGTTTATTAATATTAACATTTTTACATTTAATTAAAATTAATAATTAATTTAAATAAATGTATAAATTAACAAAACAAAATAATAAATTAATTTACCCAAATTTAATGCAAACATTTACCTAAATAATACATGGGTGTAAAATAAACATGTTTCAATCATTAATTTTGAATTAAACATAACGCTTCTGTTTCCTCGCGTAAGAATAGTTATTATGTCTATTAGCGTTCAATATCAATTTTTAATATTGTTTTAGTTATAATTACGGTGCAGAATAAGGAAACTGAGCCAACTGAAAAAAAATATTTTTGGGAATGTTAGTGTCCCGATCAAATTTAAGCAAATAATCGTATTTATTGATAAACACAGTCGTCATGAGACGGAAGTTTGGCACGCGTGGGAAGACTCATTTTTGGATAAGAAGACACGTTTCTCCATTTTTTTATCGCTCGCCACGGCAGGACAAGATTTGCCAGAGAAATTCGATAAATTTTCAACACTGTCACGTGTCGCCAAGCTCTGCGCGGACGTGAGTCAAGGTCAGCGAACAGGCTCGTGTTGATGTCTGCGAAAGACCGTTGGCTGGTCCCTCCGTCTGACGACAGAACCACGACTTCCCAGTCAGCGAGCGGAACTCGACCTAGCTAGAATATGTGTCAAAATCCGCCACCCTCCAGGACTCAGACACAGAACTCCGGTCGACTCTGCCGTGTAAATAGTTATTCCTCTGAGCCATATCAGCGGAAAAAATCACAGTGAATTCCCCCCAATACCTGTATGATTCTACTGAAACACCGGTATTTTCTTATGAAAATACCGGTATTGTGATGAGAGAATACCGGTATAATACCTTTAAATAGAGGTATTTTACCGGTATAGACGTCGGATTAAGGTAAAATACCTCTAAAAATACCGGTATTTGACGTCTTATACCGATATTTTTAAGGTATTTTGAATAAAGGTATAATGGGGTAAAGGGGTATTTCTATGCCGGTATAAATGCACTTACCGCTATTATTTCGGTATTCGGTCCTGGTTAAACTGCTTCAAGAGTTATCCAACCATGGCGGATATCCAAATTCGAAAATAGAGAGAACCAACGAGCACAATCAAATAAAACCGAGCACATAGTTTATAGATATTTGACATTATATTTTATACACACATTAATTGCTCTTGGCATTTATGAAATACATTTTTTTAAAACTTCGTACGGCACACTGTAAACGCGCAGAATGCCTGGCAGCCTGCAGGCGTGGCCGAACCATACTATCAGCACCTTGTGGCCATGACTCCAATACGTATGAATCGCCTGCTCTCAGCCCACCTGTCATCCTTAGGACGTAGAGAGATAAACCTGTCGCCTTATTTTACGTCAAATTATTTATTACATGAGTTTTGTTTCTCCCTTTTCAAAATTCAAAATTTAAGTAGTATATGACTTAGTGTAGGGATCACAGAATTTTGAAAATGTGCACTTTCTTTCCCCATAGCACGTCATACGCAGTTTTTGCTTTTTGACGTAAATAAAACTAAATAAATAAATAAATAAATAAATAAAGCAGTTAAAACTGTGTTTATAAAGTGCTAGGAGAAATGAATTCTGCACACATTTTCAAAAAATTCTGCATGATCCTACACTAAGTCATATACTACTTGATTTTAAATTAAAAAAATACGCTCCCATGTAATAAAATCTATTTTCAAGGATAAATAAAGAAATAAATTTTGGGCTTGATTTCCTTCGTCATTCTTACTTCCTGCGAAAACATGAAACGATCAATTGATTATAATTCCCACTATAAATTCCTAGAGACGATGGTTCTCTGTAGTTCAAATTTGAATATATGGTTTTGGTTCGACAACTCTGATGCACTTTTTAATATTTATATAATACACGCCAACATTTATTAATTTTATCTTTGGTGTAATAAATTGTGTGAGTGTTTACTATTTAATTTAAAAGATTTTAGTTATTTGTGCTCGCTTGTGGTGTGTACTGACTTGGCTGTTCCAGCTTGTGCACCAGGTCAAGATGCAGATCAGTTGATGCCCTGAGCCATCTCTCCTGGTAATAACAAAGATTCGGTTATAGTGAACTTGAACTTCAGCTACATTAAAAATTAGAAAATACAACGATTGGATGACACCGTAACAGCTGATGAAATATGCAGGCAGCTATGTAAAAATCGCGATATAGTTGCGGTTTTCCACATCGCATAAAATCCCTTTCCGGATTTGATGGAAGATTAAATCTCAGACAATAACTAAGAGATATTACTATTTCTTCTAACAAGCCCAGATGGCCTCTAAGATTTCGTAACTATTACTGATGGACGATGGAAAGCATCTATTTCCAGGATACTTCCCGAACAGCTCAATACATAACACACCATTATTTGAAGTATGTGCTAACCCCTTTTGTGACATTAAATTTATCAATTTCACCATTAGAAAATTCCGGCGCTTCTGTTTCGCAATTTCTGTGAAAACGCAAAATAATTATAACATTGGCGTCTCGCGCTCAGTGGACATGAGAATGTCATCAATACATTACGGACTAAACAAATAATTCAAGATTTCGAGTCTACATTGCACCCACATAATTTTTAGTATTCCGTATTTCGATGAACATATCAGCTGTATATTCTATGAGAATTGTCAATTTTATTGCATTCTCTACGAATAAACAAGCAATAAAACAAATATTCATTGAAAATGAACAATGAAATATTCTTACTTACCTAATTGTTTAATTAGACGTAGCTATTTCTGTCATTCATGAGAACACTACATAAAACAGGATTTTAGAAATCTTTCTATAGGACATTGGGCGTTTTACTCTATTTCCTGGCATGTAACTCCAGATTTCCACAAATCATTGCTCATAAGTAACAATCATTTCTCGCGAAAATTGTTGTATTCAAATTATTAAGGTTATCCCTTTCAAATTGTAGATTTTTATTGTGAAATTACATGTTTGCTCCATAAAACAGTTTAAAAAAATCTTAGCATTCGGTAACTCACGCAACACACGCAGGAAGGGATGTTCCTCGTCCGTCATCCCAGGACAGGCGACAATCGCCTGCCCTGGCTATCTACATTCGCCCAGCCCTCGCTCTGGGGTGGACGACGAAACCACAAAAATCGGCCGATCAGAGAACTAGACTAAACGTATTCGATTCAATGTATCATATAAACGAAATGATTCAAAACTTCATTCAAACCATTCAAATCGACCTCCCGAGTATAGTATCACCTAAATGAGCGAAATGACAGTTCGCTAAACAAGTGGGCATCGCATGCTAATTCAGAGAAGTATCCCGCCACTACGCGACGGCTGTTAGCCAACTTCGTAAAGTGTTTGAATTTATGTCTCCCGTGAAGACATCACTATGCAAAAGTCTAAGAGTTTCGCTGAGGTATATGCACGCATGCGAGTCGAACAAATATTGAAATTTAATTAAGTATGTGGAAAAATCTCTTAACATGCTCTCATATTCAGTAAAAGAAAACTACCACGAATGTAAATACAGCTCGCCATCTTACAGCACAGGCGCCGGAAAAACGTGAATCAGTATGCATCTCACATTTTAAAATAAACACAACACTTATCACACAAAAAGTAAATTCAATGTAATGTTTATAAAAAATTTAGAGGAGAGCACATAGCACTACACTTCCCAATTTCAGTTATTTCTCGCTGCCTACAATATTTTCGTCGGACTAGAACATCACAAAAGGAAGCGTCGAAGCCATTTACAAGTTAGCCAATTGTAGATGAACGAATGAAGGAAAGTGTAATGGACTCAGGACAAACGACCAAGAAAACCTTAGTTATGTTGCCAGTGCCTAGCTATCAAAACGACCATATAAAATCGTTCTATGGCGGTCGCCGAAACCACTAGAGCTTGGAAGTCACCGGCTAACGCTGAGGAAACGTGGTAGAGACCAGTGATTTTGCCAGCCGACGTCGCCTGGATTACATCAGAGCGCACTCAGCTTATCCAGGCTCCGCGAACTTGGTTCTCCAGATTCCGCGAGTATGTTTGGAAGGAGCCCGTGCGCCCGCCTGCTTGTTTAATGTGCGGCGGTGACGTCAGAGAGCCCTGCCCCGCTCTGTGGCGCAACCCGAGTGGCGCCTCAGGAAAGTTGGCCTTCGGATCTGCGGACCGCGCCTGCTCAGTCGCGAGGTTGTATAAGACCAGGCAAGTCGAGCAGGAGTAATTGGAGGAGGATGCAGGATCTCAAGTCTGAAATCTGTGTATTTATTTTGAGAAATTCTGGGTGAGCCTTGACCGTTCCAGTAAAGGCATGCGGAAGTCTTACGGGACTAATTGCGTAATGATTGTTCTTAAAGTCTTAGGAATTGGAATATTGGCATGTATCTTAGGAAATGTCCACCTTGGCATATTAAGTGTTAAAAATAAAAATTATGAGAATTAATTGCGAGCTTCAATCTTCAAACTGGTATCAGTAGCCAAATCCGACAAATTTGAATGAGAGAAAAACATTCTGAGACATAGAAGAACTGAAAATTACATTGAAGCGCATGAACTGCTTCTGAAAGTAAATATAGCGAACCTCATCCCGTTTCTTTTACTTCAGTCAAATTCGTGATACGCGTTACAAAGACTAGGCGACATTTTCATCCTCAGATACGTCCTCGCGTATTTACAACCTGCAAACGTAACTTTGATTCTTTCGTGTCTGAGTGTAGCCATTTGTCTAGAAACATTTGCAGTTTGTACTTTCTGTGCTAACACATCTAAAATATTTAGCAAATTTTCAATTAAGTGAAAATAGGTTTATAAAAATAATCTATTTTATTACTAACTACAGGTATTACGGAATCCTTTTAGATTTTGTCGTAGTAAAATTTCTAATTTCCTTGGTAGACTGGCTTTACGGACTTAGCCAATCCTCTCTTCAGCTGCCTTCTATCGTCGCCTAAAGTATATTTTTGGAAATTTTCTCAACTTTCCGGTTTTCCTTAAAGTGGAACCGAAATGTATTTACAAATATTAAAAAGCATAAGCCTCTTCCTATATAGTTATTTTCATTTGAAAATTTGGAAGCGTTTTCAAGAAAATGGCGATTAAGCATTACTGCAAATGCGAAATTTGAAGCTCCTTTTCACAGGAATCTATTGATTTTTCGAAAAACTTCTTTTAAAATCATTTGAAGCACTTCTACTCACAAATGTAATAATGTATACAAATCGATGGAAATGTGCATAATAACAGCGTGAGAGACATTTCAAATTACATTTGTGTAATTTTTGAAAAAACAAAACAATACACCAAAATAAAATTTACATTATATAAAAAAGTACAATTAGCACTATCCATTAGAAAAATTTTAAGAAAAATTTGAAGCCATTTTTGAGAAAATGGAGTTTGTGTGTTTCTGAAAATGTGGAATTTTGAGCTCATTTTTACTAGAAAACTGTTGTGTTATCAAGAAACTGTTGGAGATTATTTAGCATAATTAATCAAGTAGTACTCCATAAATGTCACAACAAGTAAGAAATCGACTCTAATGTAAATAATATTGACATTTAAAAAAATATTTTGAACAAACAAATGAATAGAGCAATATGGAGTTTATGTCATCAAATAGGGTGCATACGGTACTAACTCTACTAAAAATTTGAAGAAAAAATTTGAAGCCGTTTTTCAGAAAATTTTGTTTTTGTTCTTTTTAAAATTGCAAATATTTTACGCTCTTTTGCACAAAAACTAATTAAATTTTCGAAAAAATGTACATGACTTTCACATTACAACTATTAATGGACAACTTCGTTTTGAAGAAATTCTTTATCTTTAATTTTATAGTTGTAGGAAGACGCCGGAAAAATTCAAACTATTGCAAATTTCGAAACTTCAGAGTTAACCGTGAAAATCGAACCTATGCCGCAATATAAAGCCTATTTTGCCCATTCTTACAAAGTTTAAAAGAAAAAATTGGACCGGTACGAAAGAGGCGTAAATGTCCGGGAGTCTTGATATAAAGTAACTCAAATATTAAAGAATACTCTTCAAAATCTCAAATCTTCAAGTAGAGTGAGTCGGCAGTGCTTTCTTCAATTAGGATAAGATTGTACACATGGTTTAAAGCGCTAGCAGTGTTTCTCAGACGGACAGGCGAATGAACGGAACTGGACGGAAGGGCAGACGACAGACGGACGGACGGGCAGACCGACGGGCAGACAGACAGACGGGCAGACAGACAGACGGGCAGACAGACAGACGGGCAGACAGACAGACGGGCAGACAGACGGACGGGCAGACAGACGGACGGGCAGGCAGACAGACAGACAGACGGGCAGACAGACGGGCAGACGGGCAGACGGGCAGACAGACGGGCAGACAGACGGGCAGACAGACGGGCAGACAGACGGGCAGACAGACGGGCAGACAGACGGGCAGACAGACGGGCAGACAGACGGGCAGGCAGACGGACAGACGGGCAGACGGACAGACGGACGGACGGACAGACGGACAGACGGACAGACGGACAGACGGACAGACGGACAGACGGGCAGACGGACAGACGGACGGACGATTTGAAAAAAAGGTTTTCAGTATCAGGGGACCCAAAGGCGTTCCCGTTAAAATCTCAGGAAATCGATTTCCGCAGTATTATGTAACTTTCTCAGAACTACGTACATTACTGCTGTATATACAGCCCCAGGTATCTCCACCAGCGGGGCACAAGTTCCTAAGTCCCCGATGATCTCCCGGCAGTGCCATTGCATGAAGTGTGTGTAAGGGAGAGGATAGAACAAGGAAAGATCGCGAGCGGTCAGTGGCCCTTTCGTTTAGGTCCTGCTCCGGCATTCGCCTGGTGTTGATCGGAGAAACCACGGAAAACTACCAATCAGAGCAGCCGGCCGTTAGAATTCTCCTCCATACCGCGACTGAATTCGACCTAAGCTGAATCCCAGTGTGGAAATTCCTGCCACCCACGGTTGGGTGTATGACAGGATCGTGCGGTCAGAGCACTGCAGTAACATCAGTTGACACCCCTGACCCATCTCTGCCGATGCAGTCGTTTGAAAAAGATCGTAGTTTTTCCTTAGTTTGCTTCGCGCGCTCTGATCAGAGGTCCCCGGCGGCCGGTCAAGTGCGCGTGCGCGAGGCGCACAGCCCTGGAGGCCGATTCTCGGCGCCCGCTGGTGCAGTGCAGGCGCGCTGTTGAATTCCATTTAACGCGTTTCGTTTGACGCATTTTCTACGGGTTTCGATCTGCGAGCGTGAGTACGTCTGCGCCCAAACGAGTTTCTGGAATACTTCGTTACAGACCACAGTTATTTATTTTAGATGTTTGGAAAAGGTAGAAATATTCGCTCGTGAATGCGGTGTTTTTCATTACACGAACGTCCTCCGCTTGGTTGTTCCATTCGTGGATAGATGGATGAAATTCCTCATAAAAGTCACCAAAGCGCATCTTTGGTCCATAATTGGCATTTTTGATGGCAGTTAAAAAAAAACAACTAATCGATGTAGAAATGAACAAAATTGCCAATCAGGTGTGATTTTAATCGCAAAATGATCCCTTTCTCTGTAATACACAGTAGTTCGTAAGCGATTGGATAAAGTGGCTTTGAGAAAATACGGTAGGATTTCGTGGATAAATATTTTAGACTAACTGAAAACTTTGACGTGTTTTCTTTACGTTTTGGTAATTTAGAATTTCACTGTATAGAGATTAGAAGAAAAAAAATTGAAAAAATATTGTTTCCAGTAGTATTCTACAATTATTTTCGATAGTTTTCCCAATTTGTTCGTATGTTCTGAAAAGTATCCACATTTTTCTTTCTGAACCGTTCATACATTAATTCTCAAGTCCTTGTGTACTATTCACAATGCTGACCGATTACCAAAATAAAAAACAACAATTATAGCGATGATGTTCTTCCCGCGTAATAGTTTTCATGAATATTTAAGAATATATTTAAATAATGTCAATGAGTACTATAAATTGACATCCTCACAGTATCTTCATGATGTTGTACCGTGCGCAATAAGAATATACGAAGATTTTTCGTTTTCCGTTGAATGGCAGAGTAATTTCCACAGTTGCATTTTGTGAGCAGCAAAATGAAAAAACGCATCAGTTGCACCCAACGCTGCCCTTTGCCATTTACTCACGAACGTGCCATAAAACTTGAAAGAGGGCTGTGACAACGCTCCTATGAACTTTACCTGGGCGTGTTTGACTTCGAATAGATTAATTTAAATTCTTAAAATGGATTATTTTACGAAAAATACAGACTGAGCGTTTTAAAGTTTATTTAAACGACTCATAATCATAATTAATATACAGACCTACTTTTTATCAGAATATTGAAAACAAATATTCAGAAGTTATGAGTGGTTTCGATAATTGAACCCCTCGGGTAAAAGGAAGATTCAGGTTGCTGAAATAAAAATTTCTGAGATCTGATGCAGCATATACGCTTTGAGACCACATAAGAAGTGAAGACGTAAGAAACCAACTGAACATTTACAACCCTAACCCTAATATATTCAAGAGCGATAAGTGTTCCAATAATGGTTCCATCACGTTCAACGAGTGATTAGTGAGGGAGTACCGTAGAAGCTCCGCCATTACGCACACAAACAAACTCGAAATCTAGATAGACCCAGAAGAAAATGAATCTTCTGGGTCTCTCTGGTGTCCTTGGTGGTTGTGATCTTCTTGATGGCGAAATGGGTAAATCTAGACTTTAAAGATGATGATGATACTAAAGTTACAAAATTCTTTATTATTCAACACCTGATTTTTTGCATTCTTGTATCATGACTAGGGAATAGAATTTATTGTAATAAAAAACGCATAATATGTACAAGTATGTTTTTCTTATTTTCAAAACTATGTAAGAAACACTAGAACATATGTAAAATAAAAATGCATTATAATGTTTAAAATTACTCTAAACAAGTATTTTCCGAGCAGAGTACGTTGCCGATCAGATCTTAACATGGAGCGACTGAATGAAAGTTGTACTTCTATAGAAGTAATTGAACGCTAGTTTTCATCGAAACATATAATACTTTCGTATTATATGCAATGTATTTACGAGCCGGAACTGAAGTAGATAATGCCGTGTGCCTGTGATAGAGGGAGGTACAGGAACATGCTTCTTCCTCCAACTCCGAGGATAAGACAATGATCGGAAAATTTTTATCGAGTTACGCATGGGGTCTATGAGGCACGAGGCGCAATCGCAGTGATTTGATCGACTAAGCTTGAGTGGGTTGATAAGTTGACAATTAATAGCGATTGTCAGCGTTAATACAAACGCATTGCGTATTTTTAAGTATTTCAATAACTAAGTTAGTTATCAAGTAACATATATTTCGAACATCTAAGTGATATATTAATTTTCGAACTTTAAATATATTTAAATGTAATGAAATGTGTAGTTTTAGATAAAATATGTAAACATATTTAATAATACCAAAGTACGTAAAATTATACAAAATAAAAATGATTTCCAATTAGTTCAGAATAAGTGTTAAATTAACAAAAATATTAGTGAATGCCGATATCTTGTCCCTGTAAAAATATGTATTTGTAATCCGTTCCCTAATCATGAGTCTTTGAAAGCAAGTGTTTAAAGCGGAACATTTATCGTGTGCGATGTGAATAGAAAGTGCAACAACTCTGAAATGGATCAAAGTAATATGTATTCAAGATACTCCAATTTTCGCAAGTCGAAAGACTAAATGTTTTTATAAATTGTTTTCACTTTTCAATTTATTGACTGCCCAGCCAGGAATCGATAATCCGCATCTACCCATATTTAATATATCAGAGAAGCCATAGGAGATAGAGACCTGATGAGTTATATTTCTACATACATTTCTTATGTCATGTTTAGGGGTTGCAACGGTAGTTATTAAAGTTCCCCACTCTGACGAGGTGGTGAAATATAATTACTTTTATTTTGTTACTTTTATGCATGCTACATTCTCATTATCGCTATTTAAAAATATTGAATTAAAATTGTGAACTTTCTCAGTTTTATACCCTCCAGAAAGACCTTTTTAATTAGTACAGATCCGGTGATGTGATGTGATCTGTCCACCTGAGCGCATCAAAAACCCCCTTTCTTCTTCCTCTGCAACAATCTCACCCCTTACCTAAATAATCTCACTAATAAATCTCACCCACATACTAAATACAACTTCATTTCTGTAAAATCTTCTAAATTCAGTGGAAATACATTTATTCAAATTATCGTTTCCATGTTGTCGCGGCAGGAAGTAATAAGGCAAAATTTGTGCTTATTTTCTTTGAAATAGATTTTGCCACATGGGAGTTTTTGTTTTTTTCTCCCTTTCAAATTCAAAATTTATTGCTTATTTATCCTTGAAAATCAGTTTTATTACATAGGAGTTTTGTTTTTCTCCCTTTTCAAATTCAAAATTTATTGCTTATTTATCATGAAAATAGGTTTTATTACATGGGAGTTTTTGTTGTTTTTTCTCCCTTTCAAAATTCCAAATTTAGTAGTATATGACAATTGTAGAGATCAATTTTGAAAATGTTTTACAATTCCACTTTTCCCATGCTTTACGTCATACCAGTTTTAGCTGTTTTTGATATAAATAAATAAATAAATAAACCTCCTGTCACACTTTACTCTCGCCTCATCTGTCCACACTGTCTCATGTGTCTCTTTCTTTTTCTCCATCTCTCCCCGTTTTTCTCTTTCCCTCTTTTCCTCTCCTCTTTCTGTCTCTTCAATGTAAAGTTTAACTTACTCGAAGTCGTAGAAAAAGCCCCGTGAAACTCGATATAATGGATACACTCGAGTAAAGTTTACGATATTCGCTCGTATCGCAATGAGAATTAATGATGGGTATTAATATATACTCTAGAATTAATACCCATCATTACATCATCGTTTCATAATGTACTATTAATTAAAACAAGTTTTTTGTGACAAAGCGCATTTTATTTGGCTTTGTAAATTGTGAAAACCTGGTAATAAAGAAAAACTGTCTTCCATGGAAATTTCGATCGGTCCCGTGCTCTTCCGTTATGAGCAGGTTTCACTGTATTGTCAGGCAGCGTATTTTTTAGCGATTATTAATTTGAGTCAATTGGAGGCGTCATTGAAAATATATACGCCATTTGTTGGCTTCAAAGGCACAAATCTGATTGTTCGATAAAAATTGAGTTCGTTCCTGTTCGGACCCACATGCAAAGTAGAAAATTACAAGCGCAAATCTTATTTCATGTACTTCGCCTGGACAGAATCTTTGCTGGATTGTGCTCCCTCAAGTCGCGCCACGGATGTGTGTAGTGTAATTTGCTAACCCTCTCCACGCGCCCTGTGCGCAGAACTGTCTGTGGCGTAACTGCCGTGAGAACAAAATTCAGTTCAGGTCGAATACAGCATATGAGTGCCTTGCTGCCTTGAGCTCTGTGTGGAAATATACGTTTTTCCCACGTAGAACCTCTTTCAATGAAGCATTTATCTGCAAGTTTGTTTGATGTTCACGCTAAACATTAATGTCTCATAATGAGCGTAATTGAACAAGATAATTCATTATTGTCAATCGCGAGTCAAGTTCAATTCTTTGAAGCGTATGGCTCCTAATGTAAACTTTGTCAATCTCACGCGAGGTTCAACAGTGTAAGATGTCCCTAGTGTAACTAATTGATCAACATTGTATATTTATGTATTTGTGATAGTGACTTATGCGGTAATGAATAAAAGTGTTTTTGCAATCACATCTGTATTCAATTGAAGCGAGAAGCAGACCTGGTAACCTGAAATCGTAGACATAAACCTGAACCATCGAAAGCGTTACAGACTTACAACTGATGTTTATTAAATTCAATTTGAGTCCACTAATTCATCCCTTAATTGCAAAGCCCGGTCTTATATAGTACCTTTGAATTGTCTCATGAGTTTGTATGTAGCAGTTATTAGCAAATAAGATGCATTTCGAGAAAAATAAATCTCTCATTGTTATCCTTCTGCTCATATAATCGATTTTTTTAAAGTACAAATGACCTCAAGCAGTTTGTTCATGTAAATTCATCTGTATAAATGTACATTTCATTTGGTCAAATCAAATGGGACATCTTTTGAATTTTAAGAAATGTTCTACGTTAGAAACTTCAAGAAATGCGAAAAACGACCATAAAATCGTTTATTATTTTTCAGAATGTCCTTTCGCTCTAGTTAATTCCTTTCACGTATTTATAATGTTAATAAATTCCACTAATGCCTGGGAGTAATTCTGAAGGCTGCTCCCGAGAATCAAAACACCTGCTCTCAAATTATTGACGGGAAACCTCAATTATATATGCAAAGTTTTTTTTTTTCTCTTCAGAACCACAGGAAGTACTAGATGATACGAGTTCACTCAGAGCAGTACAGGAAATTCTACTCACCAATAAACAATTATGACAACTGATTGGAGAAAGCCTGACAAGGTAGCCTCGTTACTTGTGTGATGGGAAAAAAGAAGAACTCTCAACTTTCTCCTCATGTATCGTAAGAACGTACTGCTAAAAACCATTGTACATTGTACTTACCTTTCTTAGTGAAGATCAATTTATTTTTGACATTTATTCTTCGACCAGATATGTTTCAAGGTCATTCAACAATAATCACATTTTACTGTCTATTATTATTGCATTCACTGGTCTCAAATGTATTTCAAGATTAGAGACAGATCTTATAATTTTATCTCGGCTAAATTACAATGTTTAATGTTTGTAATTAATGTTTTAGAATAGTAACCAGGTTTCATATTGCTTCTAATAATCGATTCAGTTAATGCGTTTGAAAAATATACTGAATGAAATAATTTTTTATCTAGTTAGACTGATGAAACATTTCACGTACTTTTCAGGATTATTACAGAAGCGAACATAACTTTATTCAGAACCTAAGTTCCGGGAAAATCCGCGTGGACAAGATCATGTCTTACGATAACCTTAGGCTCATGTTTAAGTTTCATGCCGTGAAATTACGAAGTATCAAGTTACATTTGAATATTCTCGAAAGCCAGATAAACTCTACAAGAAAAGATGAACCCTAGTAATTGAAAAAAGGAGATACAAATTGAAAAAATATCTTCTTGTCCCTGTGAATCTCGCAATCCGTCAGCAAACAAAGAACAAGTTGAGGAAGTAGATGGTTCCCCACTTACATGAAAAATCATTCTTTTATTTGAATTTTTGTGTAAAAAAGCGTAAAGAAACATTTATTTGCCATCCATCAATGAAACCAATTTCAGACACAACCCGCAATACAACAAAAATTCCTTTTTATTTAGTTTTTAAAAATGCTGAAACAATACGCAGTAACATTTTCTTCCCTCCACACAAACCTCAGAAACTTTGTGCTTTACCATTTTGCGCATACATATTCACATTGTTTAACCATTTTGCGCACAATTAACATTGTTTTAGAGACACCAATTGTAATAACTTCCTCATGGACATCTCGATTACGAGCAGGGCCGTTTTAACAGGTTTGAGGGCCCTTGGGCCTGCGTTAATTTGGAGGCCCCCTATTCTTCAATTTCACCAGTCTCCCCCCTTACACACACAATTTAAAGACAATTTTATTACAAAACAACAACCAAACTCATTAAGTGAATGACGTTACAATCAACCAGCAACATTCCGTATCATGAATATTGTACAATGATGCATGAAACATTCTTCTTAAGCCAAATCCATGCATTCACATTTGTTTATAGTGTCATTAATTTTAATTTGAACCTTGTTTGCATTAGAACCTGATAAGAATATACTTGCGTCATTGGCCAAAGATGTTGCTTTCTCTTTATTGTTATAACATCCCAGATCATTGATATACATAAGAAATAATACTGGCCCAAGAAGAACCCTGTGGAATACTAAAAGATATCTTGTGTACTTGAGAGAAGTATTTAGTATTGGTATCTTCACAAGCTTTCACAATTTCTACCATTTGCTTAGGGGTGGTAAGAAACGATTGAAACCAATTGTGGGCATTTCCTTGTATTCAAATTACCTCCATATTTTTCTAGCAAAATTCCATGATCATCTTGATTGAATGCTTTTGAAAGATCCAAGAATAATCCTGTACTGATATTTTCTTATCTACATTTTCTTTGATTTTATTGACTTTTTCTTATACACATTTTCTATGAAATCCATTATAGCTGTGTTAGTAGATTTTCCTTTACTGAAATGTTGGTTGTTGGTTATTAGTTTGTTTTCTTAAAAATAAAGTAAGTCTTTTATACACGATCTTTTCTATAATTTTTGAAAACTGATAAAAGTGAAACTGATCTTTAGTTCCCCATTTCTGTTTCCCGCCACTTCTTATGTAACGATTTAACTTTGGCCATTTTTAAATAATCAGGAAAATTTTCAGTGTGAAAAGACAAGCCAATAATAGATATACAATGTTTCTATGACATTTTTTTTACCAAATAATCCAAGGTCTCATCTACACCCATGGATTTCTTGTTACTCAATCTTTTTATAATTGCTGCCACTTCCTGTTCAATTATTGGAGTTATAAATATGGAACTGAAATTAAGAGTTTCTGCATTTTTGAGCCTCCCATTAGTGCTGGTGTTGCCTAATATGTTTGCGCGAAAATATTTGAAGCAATATTGGAATAATAGTTATTAAAGGAATCTCCTACTTTTTTAGGATACGTTATATCAATGCCATTAATATATGTATGTATTTGACGTTTTGGGTTGGTAGTCTGACTTCGCCAGCCCGCAACCAGTGTCCCCCTTATCTGGGCCTGATAAATTCCCATGCTTGAAAATAAGAGCAATACGAGGCAAACATGACATATCCTCCTCACCGTAACTAGCAAGATCCGCCTGCTTGACCTTTTCTTCGTTACACAGGTACAGAATCTGGGATGATTTTAAAGGAAAGCTACAACTCTATTTTTGCCTCAACTAGGAATTGAACCTGGGGACCACAGCATGGGAAGCTAGTACACTGCTCATGAGCCATTCCAGAGGCTAACCCCATTAATAATAATATATAGTTTTCTTTCCCATCCTTCTGTAGTTCTTCATTTATAATATTCCATATTACCTTGTACTTTCTTGTATTTTTTTCAAAACCGTCCATCATCTGATGTATGCAAACAACAATAGACTCTAAGCGTTCTGTACGTTTTTTTTCAAATTGAAGAAACCCCAGTTGATTTGGCCTGAGTCGAAGCTCTGTGATTTTGAAAAACATTAATTTTTGGGGATATTTTATATGAAACCCAAATTTTAATTACTCTTTTTTGAAGTTTAAAAATTGATTGTGCATGAGCTGAGTTACTGCAGAATGTTATTCCAGGTAATAGAGGGAGTGAAAGAGAGCAAAATGCAATGTAAGAACTGATTCAATTCGCAATGCTTTCCTGACGTGTCGTAGAGCAAAACAGACTTTATTCAATCTTTTTGATAGTTCTTGAATAAGGGGTCATTGGGGTCTTGAATAAGGGGTCAACATTTTCAAAATTTTCTCAAAAATGACTCCAAATTTTTTCTTTAAACTTTTTTGTAAGAATACAATGAGAGATCGTGGGCAAAAATACAGTAGGATTATCTTCAAGTTTTAAAATATGAAATGTTTTCAAAGTGGTTTAATATGTATTTCTAATGTATATCTTAAATTCTTTTTATATTTTGGATTTTATTTGGAATTTAATAATGATTTTACTGGGAATTCAAATCATTCTGATAATGTCTTGACAGAATGTAATGTCATTTCATACTTTTTTGTTAATACGCCACATTGTATTTCTTTTATCTGATCTGTTGGAATGAAAATGAAATTATGACGGAAGCAAAATTATGTAATGAACATTATTTCAATTCATATACATTTAAATTAACACATAAAAATCACAGGAACCAATGGTTATGCCTAACTTTTCCATGAAAAATGTAGTTTTCTTTTATTTTCAATTATTCTCAATTATTGGTAAACTTAGTATGAATATAAATGTACATGAATTCATGTATTTTATGTATGTAAAAATTACTATGTATTTTTCAAATTTTTACTATAAATTGATTTTAACTTTCAAATGATCCCAAGTATGGAAACTACTTAAACTTATGAAAATAGTTTAAGATGCTGGGCAGACTTTGATAAGTGTTCTGAATCATTAAATGAAAGAAAATGATTGTACACATTTTATTAAAATGTGAACCAATTCTTTAATAAGATACCATTAACTAAAATTAGGTTATTTACATAAAATTCGCTTTTTTTAAAACAATTGGATAATAAATAGTCTGGGAAGCTGGGTATTCTGCTAGTAGAGGAATAAAAATCAATGATTTTGTTCTTGATTAACTAATTTTTGGATTAGTGATTTGATTTTGTTTTTTTGTAAGCCTGTCATTATCAATTGTATTGAAAAATTTAATTATGCTAACTAAAATAAGGTAAAACTGAATTTGAAAGTGTTGATTTTACTCTGACACGATAGCAGAGCATGGTTATCTTTAAATAAATAAAATTTTTACGATTAGTAGTTATAAAAGTCAAGAAGAATATTTTTTTTTAAAGATAATTTTAATTAGATGAATCATAAAAATGGTAGAAGGAAAAAGACAAATTGAGAAATTGCCTGGAGAAAAAAATTGATCTACAAGGTAATGTGTTTTGAGGACGATTTTAGAACGTCATGGATTATTTAACGTTGTTAATGGAACTTTTCCAAAATCTGGTTTTACTTATGAAATCTTATTGGATAAATAGAATAAAGAAAATGATAAAGTAAAAAATGTATTATTCTATTGCTTGATACATACCATTTGCCACATATTGCTAGTTGTGAAACAGCAAAATATGTTTGAGATAAGTTACATCAGATTATTGATTTGCAACCTGAAGAGTATATTGATTTGTTGATACATGCATTTTGTAACAGGATTGGGCAACAGGGGTACAGGACGTCTATCAAAATTAGATGATATTCAAATTAAAATGTCATGACCTAAAATGCCAATAAATGAAACTAAATTACATGCAAAAGTTTTACAGATTTTACCTAAGGAATTTGATCATTCTTATATTACATGTCACAATCTAATACAAGAGGAAAAGACATGGGCAAAGTTATAGAAGAGATTTATTTAAGTGTTTACGTGTCTGTTCCTTTATATTATTATGTTCAGTTTTGGTCCTCTTATTTTTGAATAGACCGTGAACAGAATTGGAGTTGAATTTATTCAAATAATTCCACAATTTTTATTATTATTATTATTATTATTATTATTATTATTATTATTATTATTATTATTATTATTATTATTATTATTATTATTATTGTTGTTATTTTGCTACAGTTTCAAGGATTCTTTTCCTCATATGTAATTTCATGATATAACTAGTTATTTGTACAACTTCATCACAAAAACATAGTATTTAAATAGGAGAACTTTATAAGATTAAACAATATACTCGTATGTAGCTTCCCTTCTGATTAAATTCATAAAATTAATTTTTTTTTAGTGGTGAGTTATTTTATATATAATTTTTGGATTGAAAGTTATTTAAATTTCATCATGTAATATGCAAAACTAAAAATATATGCATGCATGGCATATGTTACAGAAAAGCAATGGGCAGGGAGGATAAACAACTATTGAACAATGGTAGTCTATTGGTGAAGTAACTAAACAGAATAAATAAGATACCTAATACAAATTGTATTAAATTTATATTGAAAAAAAAGGACTGAATCATATAAATTTATAAACATGTTAGATTCAACCTGACTATTCAAGAAATTACCAATTTTTATGAATAAAGTTTCAAGAACAATTCTTGAAAATCATTTTGGTTCTATATTTAAAACATCTACTTTTGTAAAATCTATATTATTGCCCAATTCTATACGGTGTGTTGATATTGAATTATGCTTCTGTGTGACTTCTTTAATATTTCTGATGTGTTCTGAAACTCTTAATTTTAATTTTCTCTTGTTCTACCCAATGTTCACTTTAGAACAATCCTGACATTTAATTCTAAATTAAATTTTAATTTTTTTTTTCTTTATCTTTTGATTGAATACAATGTGTTTCTTATTGTTCACACCATTATATAATGTCAAATTGAATTTAGTTTTTAACATTTTTGAAACAACTATTGATTCTGGGGATAAATGGTAAATATATAAAGTTGGAACATGGCTCTGATTCATGTTCAGATTTAACTTCTTGTCAAAATTGGAATTAATTAACATATTCAACAAACGTTTGTTCCAATTTTATATGTTTATGAGTTCCAGTTAGATTTTAATATTTATGTATCGCAGTTCAACCATCAAGAGAGCAAATTTGTTTCTGAGCATATCTATTTGTCTGAATTATTATAATCACGCGGCTTTATATGAAACTGTGTTTGCTTGTTACAAAACCTGAAAATGGGATGAATGTGTGTGCGCGTGGGTGTGTTTTCTTCCAATACTTACCACTGAAGGTTGTTGGTGGTTGGTGACATTGACAGGACGATTTACGTATTCACAGAAGCTGTAATTCAGAAAGCCATAACATGTTGGCCGAAATGTCAGCTTGACTGATACCGCTCATCCCAGACAACCAATTTTTATTCGTAAAATTACATTTTAAGTCTACCATTAGAGGGCTGAGAAATGGGGAAAATGTGAAAGAAATGTAATTTGGGTGGTGAAAGATGGCAGCTGGGAAGAAGGTGCTGCAAAACCGAAAACATAGTCCAGACCAAAGAAATTTCAAAACTAACTAATACAAGAAATTCTGGGTCATAAAATACATTCACTTTTTGAGAGCTATTTATGAAAGAACTTCAAATTAATATGTAATTATTTTCTTATACAGCAGGATAGTTGAAGTTTTAATAGATACATAGCGACAACATGGAAACGATAATTTGAATAATTGTATTTCCCACTGAATTCTAGAAGACGTGCACAGAAAATGAAGTTACATTTATGTCCAGAAGCAAAACAAGGGGCCATCTCAGCATTTGCTCAATGGACCAGGAAACTGACGAAAACCTGATCGAGATGGGGTCATTGACCTGGAAGCTGTAGTACAATAGTTGTTACAGATAAATTAGAAACAGACAGCAGAAACTTTCACTTGGGTTTCCAAAGGAAAAATGCATTATGTATCAATGTTAAAATTAATGTTACTTTTCTTGTGATGCTCAGTCTCTAATTGTATAGAAACAGTTATGCAGCAGAAACGTTTTTGGGTTTAAACTTTTCTATTGAATATTCTATTCTATTCAATATAGAATTATATTGAATTAATATTGAATATAGATATGTAAAAGCTAGACATTTTATAATAAAAAAATAATTAAATGCAAATTATGGAAGATCTTTACTGTAAAAAGTGTAATTCTTGGAAAGGAATTTGAAGTTTCCTCAAGATCAAAAATTCTAGTAGAAGGACGGGAAGGAAGAGAGGAATAAAAAAATATGTTAATTTTGAAATCTGATTTTTAAAGGCTGAATAGAAAGTTCTTTTTGAAATCGGTGATTTCGAATAAACGATTTTATTCAGGGCTAATATACAAGTCCTCCATCTTCGATGGTTTTATACTCGTGAAAACTGAAACGAATTAAATGTATTGAATTCAATGGAATCAAGATATTCATTTCAACTTTTGAATTAATTTTTTTCTCTTCGTTTTTTGAGTGATAACCGAATAGCAAGGCAGAATACACCACTAGTTTTTATATATGAAACGAGAAATAAGCGCCCAAAAGCCGAACGTTTTCTCACTAACGAAATGACTGGTAGTACCACTGTTGGAAGAAATTATCATCGATTAGAACGTATCTGAGTGAGATTATCTCATACATTTCTACAATTTTGTATGTCTTTTGTAAAATGTATTGTCTCGATGCTTTGAATTTCTAATATTGTCCTTCTCGCAACGGCTTTGGGACTTGTCCTCTTTCACTCGTAGTCGGCGAGGTGAGCTTTCGACCGCAGAGGGGTAAGCGAGCGTGTGCGCTCGTGCTCGCCAGGAGGCGCCCTGGTCGCGGCTCCTCTACGCAACGTTGTGCTTCCTTCTGCCCGCGTTGCCTGCTCCTGCTGACTTCTTCTCGCTCTTCCCTCGACGCAGCATCCCCATGATAAGGCCCAAGTAGCCCCCTTCAGGAGCGGCCAGCCAAGTGACGATCACCGCCCGGAAGAAGTCCATGACGTAACCCGCTGCGCGATAAGCCAAGTCCCTATCATTACGATAATATGCATTGTATTTATGACCAGAATAATTGACGGTTTTGTGTGTAGTCAACCACATTACAAGTTCGATGAACAGTTCAATACCTCCGGAAAGAAGTATCATTTTAATGTATAGTTTAATTCTGTAACAAAAGAAACGAGAATATATTTGTATTTTACTAACATTCTTAGTGTTTTGGAGAATAATCAAATCTTGTCTTACGCTTTAGCGTCCACTGTAGTGCCACTTCTGTTTCTGTTCTCTCGTGTTTGTCCATTGTCCGTCGCAGTTTGTGCCGTGGGAGGGTGGTTTCCCTCCGTGTGTCTTTGACCCAGGGGGATCTGGTCCTCCTCTCGGCGAAGTACAGAGTTCCCCCGCTTGAGGTACTGCACCTTTCTCAAGGTCAGCACAAGGCAGGTTATGTTACAGATCACGAGACCGCAAACAGGACCATAATAGAGCAGTGCGGTTCCAGATTTTATGTAAGTAAGTGGGGTCCAGATATCAGCTGAAACATCAAAATGCTTAGAAAAATTGTTTTGTTAGAATTACTTGAAAACCCAAATCCCAGTTCAAAAAATAAAATGGATATGAATATTTTTATCTAAAATAATATAAAAAAATATAAAATTCTTTCATTTTTGTTGAAGCACGGAAGTATCACCAATTGTTTTTATAAATTGATGATCTGATTTGATTTGATTTATTTGGTCAAAAATGAGTGAGAGCTGTATATGACGTATGGGGTAGAAGATTATCTGCACACGTTTTCTTGAGTTACCAGAATCCCATCCCAACATTTTAACGATAAACGGTTGAAAGATGGATGAAAGTTAAAATAATAATAATAATGATAATAATAATAATAACCGTTGAACCTCCATGAACGAAACTATGATTTAAACATCTCTACCCCCCAGTCGAGACTAATGAATAACAACAAAATACATGGAAATACAAAACTCTTGTTTCGAGATGTTAGACAGACTTCTCGTGAGTGGCTTTGGAAAACAAGTATATCCTGAGACCGAGGTTTATAATATCAATTCAAGACAGAGTTATCAAGACCAGAAACTATCAAAGTATTGTTTAAAGAAGATGGTGGATAAATGTAGGAAGTGGGCTAGGAGAAACTATAGAACACTCACAGCGCATTCTTCCCCTGACAGTGCTTACTTCCAGGAAGGCATAATAAAGTTGCGAAAATCTGCAGGGCAATTCAATAGGCTAAATTGGATGAATCAACACCGCCATTCTATAAGTACACCTCCTCCAGTGCTGAAACAGTTCCCCCTTTTGTACTGGACAGACCAGTTCTAACTGATCGTACTGTCGATTACAATGGCAGATATTCTCTTATAGATAAAAAGAAGAAGAAGGGTAATATAGACATTTGCAGTACCATTATCCCACAATATCAACAGAAAAAAGAAAAAATTTAAGTATGAAAACTTATCTTATGAACTAAACATATTTGAAATTAAATTCTCAACATACCACTCGTGATATCGCGGAAGGCCTAGTCATAAACTTTAAAACTAACAGAACTTAAACTACCTAAAAACGTTCTGAACATGGGACACGCAGTTTGTTGCAAACTGCCCTTATCAGAAAATTTTATCTTAAGTCCAGATATAGATGAGTTCTTTTTCTGGACCATACCTGTCCAAAACAACTCCAGGAAGGTGAGCATTTCTACCAGCAAATAGCTGAAAACGTAGGATAATATATAATAATATAATATTATAATATAATAAACAAAAGGGGGCGAGGTTAGCAACATTTGAAAAACTAGACTTTTTCGTTTCCGAGTTATAGAAAAACTATTTGCAACGGTATATGAACTGCAGATTTGATTTTTCTACATTGTTAACAATATAGTAACTTACCCTCAGCTCTACTCTTACCACTACATGCAAAAGGAGAGCTCAATAAAGCGTGGGCATTATGACGCTGCATTTATGTCCAGAAGCAAAACGAGGGGCCATCTCAGCATTTGCTCAATGGATCACGGAAACTGGACAAAAACCTGATCGATATGGGGGTCATTGAACAGGAAGATGAAGTATGTGAATTGATACAGGCATATTGTGTTTTGATTAGCTTTAATTGTGGGAATTCTGATTTGGTGTTCTTATTAGCATTATACAATACAAATGTAAACTAATACATTATACATTATTGTTTTGTGAAAATAAACATTTTTCTTTTTGATGATCAGCATAGTCTCTAATTGTATAGAAACAGTTATTAACGTGTGATTTCTTTATTTTAAAACTACGAAAACTTCAAATGCGTGTGTGTCGAAATTTCATTTTTCGAGATCTGCAGAATTGTTTGGTTTTGCATTTCAAACGAAACTCAAAACTCTCGAAGCATTTCACCTGGTATATGTATGCCCATATGTATACCCATACATATACCAGCTGAAATGCGCATGTTAATATTTTCATGGTTTTCAGTAACCATACTAACCAGTGCGAGAGTCAATTCTTGGCATATATATTTGAATGATTTTGCAAGGATCACTTATTTTTATTTTTACTTTATTAGCGTTTCAAAATTGGAACGTACCTACACTTTGGTTCCGAAAAAGCACTGGATTTGTTAACATGAAGTTATTCAAGGTTAAATTTTAGGAAAACAACTGATTTTCCAACTTCTGAGTCACAAAAATTATTTTAAGACTTTATTGCAAACATAACATCTTCATCATTCAAGTATCCTGCGTGACAGTAGATCCTCAATTGCCTTCACAATTTCACCATGAATCCAAATCAGCATGGATAACTTCTATATCGAACCTCAAAAGTCGAGTGACTGGATGCACTGCTAATCGTCAGTGCGGTTTCGCGCCTCGATCCTGGTTCCGTGTGATTGTGCGATGGAACATGCGCTTCTTTGCACTATGCCCAGCTCGAATGGAACAGGCTGAGTGCGGACTGGGTGCGACCAGTGCAGCGAATGGAAAACGCTTTAGTGTCGGACTGAAGGCCTCATCTCGATCAGGTTTTCGTCAGTTTCCTGATCCATTGAGCAAATGCGAGATGGCCACTTGTTTTGCTTCTGGACATAAATGTAACTTCATTTCTGTACGTCTTCTAGAATTCAGTGGAAATACAATTATTCAAATTATCGTTCCATGTTTCGCAGAGTAATAAGGCAAATTTATTGCTTATTTATCTTTGACAATGTTTTTACATGGGAGTTTTGTTTTTTCTCCAAAATTCAAAATTTATTGTGATTTATCTTGAAAATAGATTTTATTACATGGGAGTTTTGGTTTTTCTCACTTTCAATTCAAATTCAAAATTTATTGCTTGTTTATCTTTGAACATAGATTTTATTGCATGGAGTTTTGTTTTTTCTCCTTTCAAAATTCAAATTTAGTATATATGACTTAGTGTAGGATCAAGAATTTTGAAAATGTACACAATTCACTTTTCCCATAGCACGTCATACGCAGTTTTTAACTGTTTTTCTGACGTAAAATAAATAAATAAAATTATTTTTATAAATAAATAAATAAACACTCGCAGCATCACGGGTGAGATGCGACCTGTGGCGTCAGCGAAATTGCGGGCTTGCGGCGCCGCGGTAAATGAGCTCGCGACCAACGCCAGACTGATAAGTACTGAACTGAGACTGCCTCTGAAGCCTCACATTGATAAGAAAGGGAAGCGATTGAACTACAGAAAGGGTTATCACCTCGTAGACTACGGTTGATGGTGGAGGAGGGGTGTCGTGAATAGACAAGTGACTGCCAGGCTATTCAGAATGACCGGGAGCGGTAGCTCAGTGTATCAACTGATGTCACTGCAGCGTCTCTGACTGGGAGGTCCTAGGTTCGAGTCCTGACCGGGAGGATTTTCGACAGTAGCTAGGCCGATTTCAGTCGCTGTCTGGAGGAGAATTCAGCGGCCGGCTGCTCTGATTGGTAGTTTTCCGTGGGTTCTCCGATCAACACCAGGCGAATGCCGAAGCAGTACCCTACCAAACGGGCCACGGAACGCGCCGATCTTACACTTCTCTTCTGTCCTATCCCTCCCTTACACTCACTTACCTAACATGCTACACCCATATTCTGGAGACCGGTCAGGAGTTGGCTTGTCCAGGCTAAGCGGTGCTCCGCTGGTGGGAGAGTCCTGGTTCTGGGAGAACGCTTCTTCTTTAGAATTCTTTGCCAGTTGATCATGGGGTTCGCCTACTGGAATATTTTATGAGCTTCCGAAAGTTTTTGACGTCACTGACAAATACATTTTGTTCTCAAAATTATCTTCGTATGGAATTGGTTGAATTGCGCTAGTTTGGATGTCGTCGTACCTAAATCCTCGATCGCGAAGGATAGAAATGCGCGGATTATTTTCCCGCTAATGACATTAATTGTACCGGGCGAATGCGTCACATCAATCTAACAAATTGTCAACACTGTCACCACATGGACTCGACCGGCGAGGCTCGACGCGTCATCACTTCGATCTAAAATCGTTTTATCTCTGTTTACAAAAATGCAGGCAGATCTCTCTTGCGCTAATCGCTATGTGTCGTTTTGTTACTTGGGCGTGAAGCATAAGCATAAAACATTAATTTTGTGTCTCGATTCCCTTTATGCATGGTCATACTATTAGATTCTGCCTAAGACTTCTAACCATCTGATTTTCCCTATATTGATCGTGCACAATTTATTATATTTACCATTATTAGCAATGTATAGTCGTTCAATGTAACAAACACGTGCCTCCATAAGAGATGGGGTGTACCATGCTGTTATTGTCTTCCGCCAATGCGGTTGTGTAAACAAGATGGAGCTCGTTATTGTAAGCACTGCAGGCAGCCCCCAAGCGAAGGCTGAAATCGCCAGGAACTTCTTTCCGCTTTCTTTATTTAAGCGTGGCATGTGCAATCTACAGAAGAAACAGAAGTAAGAGTTATTTAAGACATAAGTTGATTCTATTAGCCAATATACCAAGATGTAATAGTCTCTTTCCTTTCCGTTACTCCACGAGCTATGGGAAATGAACATGAAGTCACCGGCAATATATAAGCAACTCCCTTGTAAATGCTGATAGACCGTAGAATCATTTTCTGCTCCGTTTATTTAAACGCGTCCTATGCAATGTGTATAATAGTAAAAAATGGTATTCTTATTTCCGGTGAACTGTGTTTTTTTGGAAATTGAGAAATTTTAACATTTTAAAATTACAAAATTGAAGATTAAGATTTTTATCTTAAAAATTCTCTAAAAATCATCTCTTTAAAAACGTTATGTACATTTTTTTTTTGAAAACCTGGTTTCTGCGTGATTTGGGCTTGAAATTAATGCATTTCTAAAACTAGTGGTGCTAAAACAGCACGTACTTTCCCGCCTTTAGTATTACGTGATACTATTTATACCACAATTTCGCTTCGAATTAACACATGTCAGTTATCAGTTTTTGTAAAACTCATTTGAAATAGTAGAACATTTGTTGCGAAAATTGAATAGTTGCAAACAATACATTTTTCTATTCGAACTGTAAATAAAAATATATTTCTGGCATTGAATTCATTGTATAAGGTATGCAGTGGATTCACGAACATATCTGATGAGTCTATTAGCTTTACAATATTCTGCGTAAGCAATATACGAGTAAGTAAAGTAATTAAAAGTTAATCAATAATACGATACTGATAGCGTTCGTAAAACATAGATCGAAAAATATATAACAGTAATTATTAAACACTATAGTATTGTAATATTCTCCAAATATATAAAAAATATTAGTTTATATTGACGCGAACAATAAGCAGACGCCATTGTCGTCTTATCAGTGTGGCGTTACAACAATGAATTGTAAGCAACAATGACCGGTAATTCGTATGGGATACATATTTTGCCAATTAGCACTGTTGATATCGCTTGGAAGAAAATCTCTAGGTAGAAAAATACAATAATTGAATATAATACTTATATATTCGTTAAAATTATTCGTTGTTTGCATTCATTACTCTTCTTTCCCACATCTTATTAGTCATCGAAATTATCTATTCACTTTCACATTTAACAGAATTAAAAGATGGAATTTAAAATGAAAATAATACAAAAATAAATAATAATAATAATAATAATAATAATAATAATAATAATAATAATAATGATTGAAGAAGAAGAAGAAAAGTGAAATAATATACAAATTCTATCTTACGTTGCATGCATCTGCGTAGCATCATCATTAATTTGACTTTCACGAGGCGCAGTAAATTCAGAGCAGGTGACTGTTTCTCGCCAAATCACAAAAAAATTCTCACATTTTCAAAAAATTCAACACGACCTTATTTGAAGATCTGTTTTTCATAAACACGATTAGGAAAAATTGTATCTTTATAATTGTAATTGTAGGAAGACGCAAAACAATATTTTTTGAATTTTCGAAAAATCAGAATTTTAAATGGAAATGAGACCTGCACCATTCTCTTAAACATCATTTACTCTATGCAACAAAAAAAAATAATCAAAATCGATAGAGCTATTTGTTTGAAAATTTAGAAAATATCCCAAGGGCTTCATGTAAAGTACCCCCGATCCGAAATTGAAATATCGGTTTCAAATTCAAGTGGTCGCGACATCAGCCAGATCGACAGGGGAATATCAATTTTGAAATAAATCGGCTGATCGGTGTAGCCGCTATAGTTGTTCACAGACTGACAAATGGACGGACGTTTTGCCGTCAATCAATTTTTCGGTATCAAGGACCCACAAAACATGGATTCTGGCTACATCACGTGTTTGAGGATTTTTTCTATACTTAGCATCGCAGCATTACATAACTTTCTCTCTATCGCAGTAGCGAGAAAGTAAAAATAATTTTCTCGAAAAAAGGTCCAAATTCAAATTCTTCAAATTCTTTCCACAGATACAACTGGAAATATTTAAAAGAGTGGCACAGGTGTCTTTTTCGTTGAAGTGTCCCTGTTTTCGAAAATTGCAAAAACTTAACATTTGAAAATTGCGAAATTGAAGATAGAGATTTTTGCCTTCACAAAATCTGTTCTAAAAATAAGATCATTGAGAAGGTAATGTTCAATTTTTTAAATGTGTAGTTTTTGCGTAATTTCTGCTTGAAATTAATGAAAGATATACAGATGTCTCTTGAACTATGAGCCATGAAAAATATCCTCGGAGAACAGGATTAATAAGATTATTCTATTTATAATTTACTATTGATAATCCTAATATTAATTCTCTTTTTACTCTATCCTTATATTTGTATTCTCAATGCATATATGTATTTTCTTTCAAAAAATCCGCAAACCTTAATTGAAATTAACCCAATTAGGTTTTCTGCCTTAAATATAAGATTTAAATATATCTTAAAAAAAATCCAAAAAGATTGAGTACCATACTTTAGTACGAACGTTTATGACGATAATTTGACATTAGTACCATACGTGGCGTTGCCACACAATGCGGCGACGAAATATTTGAGAAATTATTCCGAGAATTTCGTTATCGTCATGGATGGGAGAGAGACAGAGAAGTCGGCTTTGCTTACTTAATGTTAATGTTATCATGTGCCCATATTCAGCAAAATAATACATTTATTTTTATCGAATTCAGGAATTATACAGATAAACTTGTTTTGCTTGTTTTGCTTCTGGACATAAAAATTTTTTCAATTATTCAAAATATCGTTTCCATGTTGTCGCGGCAGGAAGTAATAAGAGACAAAATTTATTGCTTATTTATCTTTGAAAATAGATTTTATTACATGGGAGTTTTTTTTGATTGTTTTTTTCTCCCTTTCAAAATTCAAAATTTATTGCTTATTTATCTTTGAAAATAGATTTTATTACATGGGAGTTTTTTTTTTCTCCTTTCAAAATTCAAAATTCATTGCTTATTTATTTTTGAAAATAGATTTTACTACATGGGAGTTTTTTTTCTCCCTTTCAAAATTCAAAATTTAAGTAGTATATGACTTAGTGTAGGGATCACAGAATTTTGAAAATGTGCACACAATTCACTTTTCCCCATAGCACGTCATACGCAGTTTTTAACTGTTTTTTTGACGTAAAATAAATAAATAAATAAATAAATAAATAAACTTAAGCTGGACGTTACGTTACGATATCATAGTTTCGTATGCATTTGTAAGGCGTTATAGTGGATGTTCAATTAACGTGAAATTATCCTGGCTTGTCTTTATATGATGATACAAATAAATTCGAGAAATTATGTGCGTTGTAGCACCAATAGTTTTAGTTGTAAGGGATCATTTGTTACAATTATTTTTTTCCCTAATTTCATTGATTCGTTTTTTACTTTTGGAACGTGAATTGAAAATCGGGCATTTGGTAACACAAAAGCCAAGAACGAATATATTTTGCAACCGTCCATAAAAAGATAGATGCAATCTACCGCCAGGAAAGCGTGTAGTTGTTGGAGCAGCTGACTTCGTTTCGTTTGGAATCGAATTAATTTTTCGTACCTGAAGCCCCTCGCCATGTTTACACACAGGGCCGTCAGCCAGAACCAGGCTGCAGTCAGCACAAAGTGCATCGACAGAGCTGCAAAGAGAAGACTTGTTTCATTAGTGAAATGTTGGATTGCTTTGTAAATAAGAAAGTAAGGGTTAACAATAAATGTATACTGTATAAATGAGTATAAACAACCTGTAACAACTATTGTACTACAGCTTCCGGGTCAATGACCCCCATCTCGATCAGGTTTTTCGTCCAGTTTCCCTGATCCATTGAGCAAATGCTGAGATTGCCCTTTGTTTTGCTTCTGGACATAAATGTAACTTCATTTTCTGTGCACGTCTTCTAGAATTCAGTGGGAAATACAATTATTCAAATTATCGTTTCCATGTTGTCACGGCAGGAAGTAATAAGAGCCAAAATTTATTGCTTATTTATCTTTGACAATAGATTTCATTACATGGGAGTTTTTTTTTTCTCCCTTTAAAAATTTATTGCTTATTTATCCTTGAAAATAGATTTTATTACACGGGAGTTTTTTTGTTTCTTTTTCTCCCTTTCAAAATTTCAAAATTCAAAATTTTATTGCTTGTTTATCCTTGAACATAGATTTTATTGCATGGGAGTTTTTGTTTTCTTTTCTCCCTTTCAAAAATTCAAAATTTAAGTAGTATATAAGTAAGTGTAGGGATCACAGAATTTTGAAAATGTGCACAAAATTCACTTTTCCCCATAGCACGTCATACGCAGTTTTTAACTGTTTTTCTGACGTAAAATAAATAAATAAATAAATAAATAAATAAATAAACAAACATGCTAAAAAATAATTTCACAAACAGGTAAGCTGGCGGTTCAACAACTGCACATACTCCCTCGCATTATTTATAACTGCTTCTCTATATAGTACTACTACATGAACCTGCAGTGTTTTCAAGCAGCAACATTTTTTCTGCACTGAGACTCGAACCCAATCCCTCCGAGTTAACTTGCTGTGTGTCTTACTTCTACGCAATCGAAAGGTTTTGACTGTCGAACTCGGAATGACGCTCAAAAATCGAATTGTCTTTACCAAACATTCCCAACAACCAGTTTTCTAAAATTCAGAGATATCGAAAATTATACATTATTCCTTTAAGCATTCCTCATTTTATACAGGGATAATTTAAAAAATGGAGCAGTTTTTGAGAAAGTGTACTTTTATAAATTACATTAAATTCAAACAGAAATTACGTGAAAATCACTCCTTTTTTAATGTACACGACTTTTTGTAAAGAGCTGTTTTCTTAAAACAGATTGTTTATGGTAAAAATTTTTATCTTCGGTTATGTAATTTTAAAATGTTAAATTTTTGCAATTTTCGAAAGTAAAGAATAAAGTTCATCCAATATATTGATTGATGAATGCTTCCGAATCTACGATATCATTACCTTATACATATCTGTATAAATTCTTCCCGACTTATACAGTCGAATGTATCAGTTTATTAAACATATAGACATTGTAACATTAACGTTGGGTAGTATACAGGAAGCTATGTAATGCTGCGATAAAAACCAAGTTTTCTACAGAAAAACTCGTATTGTACAGCCCTGATACAGAAAAAATGGAGACATACTGATCCATCAGTTTTTAAATTTCTAATATACGTTCGTATATACGGAGTAATATAACATAGGCCTTAAAAAGTATTCTTTAAATTTGGGATGTACTGCTCAGGATACTTCTGGGACATCAATATTTTCTCAAAAAATGGCTCCAAAATTTTTCTTTAAATTTTTTGTAAGAATAGAGAGAATTACGCTTATATAGATGGAATAGGTCAGGTTTTCACTTTTAACTCTTGAATTTTCGAAAATTGCAGTTTCCAATTGTTTCGGCATATTCCTACAATTACAAAATTGAAGATTGAGATTTTTCTTTCAAATGAAATTGATTCTTTCATTAATGTCATGTACATTGTTGTTAAAGCTTCGAAATATTGGGAGAGATTTTGAGGAAATTGGACCAAGGAAACTGCTCTTCGTCTTTCTACGCTCTAGATATTCCATGAAGTTACACCCAAATATTAAAATATTTATTCAAAATGTAAGGGGTTGCGACTGCAACCTGGTCAGTTGAGGAATATTGATTACAATGAAAATCCTGCCAGCGGTTTTTCCGCTACCGTTGTTCAAAGGGAGAGACGAACTGAATGACACTGACATTTTTACCGAACTCAATTTTTAGGAATCAAGGGCTCGCAAAATTCTAAATATTAGAGAAAGTAATTTTCAACATATAGGAAAAGAATTATCCACTTTCGATAACAGGGCCTTATATTACGTCTGTTCCTGTCGACAAATCTCCGTTTCTTGTTGCTGCATTGACATAAATTACGTGTTACGTATGTAGTATGCGATGAAGTAAAAATAACTCAAATATAGAAAAAATAACTCCACAAATTGAATCTGTGTTTCGAATCCCGTGATCGTCGACTCGTTGATGATTTTTTGCAAGGAAAATTCAGAAAATTTCTGAATCATCAAAACGTAAATGCTAATAGGAAATTAGTTTCCTTTTCTTCAATTTCTCATGAGAAATCTGAGCCACTTACTCATGAATCGTGTTCTATCTATTCCTATTTAGACTTTCTGCTTTTTTAGCATATCAGTTAGCCTACTGTCATGTAGTCATAATCAGTAAACAAAATTGAAGTAAATCCATCGTAGCAATAAAACCTTAGGAGATTGTACATTCTTCTGTGATCTATAGCAATATTTTTTTCCATTTTGATGGAAATGTCTCCAGTAACATTTTGTGGTCATGGCTGACTTGTACTGTGAAGAAATCCAAGAATGAAAATTAAGGACCCTTCACACGTTCGTTTCAGATTTCACAATACAGGTTTTCGAATTTCGTCTGGCACATCTATTATTTTGTGAGATACGGGATTTGCGTTTTCGGAAATAAACTGCGTGAATTCACAAGAAAGAGAACCAGTAAGTGCAGTAAATGCGAATGACAGCTAACCGTCAAGGAGAATGCCCAAGAAATTTACAAAAGTGAGAAAATTATAGTATAGAACATTTGTGTGATCTACATTTGCATCACTACTCAACCAATGTTTGGAATAACGACTTGGTGAAATTACAAATGCGCAAGTTATTCTTACAATATAGAGCACAAATATTCAAAGGTGTTGAGTGAGAAAGTTGATTTTCTGGCTTTGATGTTCAAACCGGGTTATAGATTCCTTAAAGTTGTGATAACTCAATTTACAAATTGAATATTAAATGAAACAAATTGTATGGAGGATTTCTCCCAAAAAGCGCTCAACGCCGAATGGTGGTTATGAGATGCGGTGCGTCATGACGAAGGCGAAACAAATTTGAAAAAAATTGTGCAAGCCTGATCATTATAATTGTTAGGCAAGGAGTTCTTTTGAAAGTTGATTTTTTTAGAAAATGTCGTCTCATACGGTACTAACAATCACATTTACGTAATGTCGTGATAATTAGATGCGTAAGCATAATAGTGTCCATAATTAATAATAATTTCGCTAAATTAATTGTTTTGTTTGATATGCGAGACTTTTGTGAATGTACTCCCCCTAATACGTTACTAAAAATACGAAGATACGTACCAATATTCTTGCAAACATTCTCAAGATCTGGCGGTATTTCTCGTTTTCCTTCTTCGTCCATTCGGTCACTCACCGCGATGTAATACCAAATCTGCCCGACATTAAAAGCAAGCAGGCAGGCAGCGTGGCAAGCAAGGCATCGACCGTGCATCTTTCGTCGCATGTTCTTGTCGCACGCTACAGACAACAGCGACAACAACAACAGCAACGCAGAGAGAAAGCACAGCGGACGCAACAGCCAGTAGACGCCTCTGGTGATGCGTGGGTAATCACAATAGAAGAACCCTTCTTCTAAGGTGCCGTTGCCGGTGCGGATGAAGTCGAAACAAGTTCCCCAAGTGGAGAAATGGAAATGGTGGACACCTCCAGTGTGGCGTGACCAATCAGCAAACCTCTCCTCGAAGGGCAAACGATGCGTGTTCTCGCACAAACCATGACCTCCATCATAGGGAAACTCTGAATCGAAGACTGTGAGAGAGGACTTGTTCGGTTTCCAGGAGTCTGGACTGACATCCTCACACTCCCAGTGCCCATCGTTATCCTTCACCAGTTGCTCGTCCCGGCAGCACTTATTTGCGCATTCTTCTTTATTGCAAGGACTTCTAAATCTCATCGCAAAGGGGCCCAACGGAGGCTGCGCTGCGTCCACGCAGTAGAGAGTCTTCCTGAACCCGCCTCCGGGTTTGGGTCTCGCGGAGTAGGCTACTGGAAGAAGTGCGACGGTGCTCCTCCAGAGGACTTCGTTTTCAAGTAGAGCTGGATTCAAAAAGGAAGACGAGTTCACGGAAGTGACAGCGGTGAAAACAAGCTCGTAATTCACTCCTAATTTCACAAAACCAACGCTCTCCCTGGGAAGACCGGGCGGTAGCCATCTCTGCGCCCACTCCCAGTCCAGAATAGGGACAACAGTGCGGATATTTGAAGAAAACAAAGAAATCAATTTTCTTTCAAGCGGATCTATTTCAATGGTAACGTTCTTAGGCCAATTAGCTTCTACACACGACACTCCATCAGCTGAGAGCATCTCGTATACGTCGCAGCACTTCCACAATATTATCCCTTTACGCTTATGATCAGCGCCAGTTGTCAACCCCAGGAGCGCCAGTGGCAGCATGACGATTGCAAGGGAACGCATCACGGACGAGTGGCGCTGGTGGTTGAAGGAATATCTCCTTTGTTGGACCGCAAAAAATAGAATGGTTGTCTGCTAAGCTTCTACCTGATCGGAGAGAAGAGCGAAGACGGACGAGTACTTGGGCTGGTGGTTGAGCTAACCTCTTTCTTGTATCACCTCGAACAGTGAAGTGGTTGTCTGCTAAGCTTCTACCTGATCGGAGAGAAGAGCGAAGACGGACGAGTACTTGGGCTGGTGGTTGAGCTAACCTTTCTACCTGATCGGAGAGAAGAGCGAAGACGGACGAGTACTTGGGCTGGTGGTTGAGCTAACGTCTTTCTTGTATCACCTCGAACAGTGAAGTGGTTGTCTGCTAAGCTTCTACCTGATCGGAGAGAAGAGCGAAGACGGACGAGTACTTGGGCTGGTGGTTGAGCTAACGTCTTTCTTGTATCACCTCGAACAGTGAAGTGGTTGTCTGCTAAGCTTCTACCTGATCGGAGAGAAGAGCGAAGACGGACGAGTACTTGGGCTGGTAGTTGAGCTAACCTCTTCTTGCCAAAAGTGGTTGTCTGCTAAGCTTCTACCTGATCAAGCGAAGACGGACGAGTTCTTGGGCTGGTGGTTGAGCTAACCTCTTTCTTGATAGCTCCTTGAACAGTGAAGTGGTTGTCTGCTAAGCTTCTACCTGATCGGAGAGAAGAGCGAAGACGGACGAGTTCTTGGGCTGGTGGTTGAGCTAACCTCTTTCTTGAGCCCAACAGTGAAGTGGTTGTCTGCTAAGCTTCTACCTGATCGGAGAGAAGAGCGAAGACGGACGAGTACTTGGGCTGGTGGTTGAGCTAACCTCTTTCTTGTATCACCTCGAACAGTGAAGTGGTTGTCTGCTAAGCTTCTACCTGATCGGAGAGAAGAGCGAAGACGGACGAGTACTTGGGCTGGTGGTTGAGCTAACCTCTTTCTTGTATCACCTCGAACAGTGAAGTGGTTGTCTGCTAAGCTTCTACCTGATCGGAGAGAAGAGCGAAGACGGACGAGTACTTGGGCTGGTGGTTGAGCTAACCTCTTTCTTGTATCACCTCGAACAGTGAAGTGGTTGTCTGCTAAGCTTCTACCTGATCGGAGAGAAGAGCGAAGACGGACGAGTACTTGGGCTGGTGGTTGAGCTAACGTCTTTCTTGTATCACCTCGAACAGTGAAGTGGTTGTCTGCTAAGCTTCTACCTGATCGGAGAGAAGAGCGAAGACGGACGAGTACTTGGGCTGGTGGTTGAGCTAACGTCTTTCTTGATAGCACCTCGAACAGTGAAGTGGTTGTCCACTAAGATTACTCCTCTCCGGAGAGAAGAGCGAAGACGGACGAGTTCTTGGGCTGGTGGTTGAGCTAACCTCTTTCTTGATAGCCCTTGAACAGTGAAGTGGTTGTCTGCTAAGCTTCTACCTGATCGGAGAGAAGAGCGAAGACGGACGAGTCTTGGGCTGGTGGTTGAGCTAACTCTTTCTTGATAGCTCCTCGAACAGTGAAGTGGTTGTCTGCTAAGCTTCTACCTGATCGGAGAGAAGAGCGAAGACGGACGAGTACTTGGGCTGGTGGTTGAGCTAACCTCTTTCTTGATAGCTCCTTGAACAGTGAAGTGGTTGTCTGCTAAGCTTCTACCTGATCGGAGAGAAGAGCGAAGACGGACGAGTACTTGGGCTGGTGGTTGAGCTAACCGGCTGGTGGTTGAGCTAACCTCTTTCTTGATAGCACCTCGAACAGTGAAGTGGTTGTCTGCTAAGCTTCTACCTGATCGGAGAGAAGAGCGAAGACGGACGAGTACTTGGGCTGGTGGTTGAGCTAACCTCTTTCTTGTATCACCTCGAACAGTGAAGTGGTTGTCTGCTAAGCTTCACCTGATCGGAGAGAAGAGCGAAGACGGACGAGTACTTGGGCTGGTGGTTGAGCTAACCTCTTTCTTGTATCACCTCGAACAGTGAAGTGGTTGTCTGCTAAGCTTCTACCTGATCGGAGAGAAGAGCGAAGACGGACGAGTACTTGGGCTGGTGGTTGAGCTAACCTCTTTCTTGTATCACCTCGAACAGTGAAGTGGTTGTCTGCTAAGCTTCTACCTGATCGGAGAGAAGAGCGAAGACGGACGAGTACTTGGGCTGGTGGTTGAGCTAACCTCTTTCTTGTACACCTCGAACAGTGAAGTGGTTGTCTGCTAAGCTTCTACCTGATCGGAGAGAAGAGCGAAGACGGACGAGTACTTGGGCTGGTGTTGAGCTAACCTCTTTCTTGTATCACCTCGAACAGTGAAGTGGTTGTCTGCTAAGCTTCTACCTGATCGGAGAGAAGAGCGAAGACGGACGAGTACTTGGGCTGGTAGTTGAGCTAACCTCTTTCTTGATAGCACCTCGAAGAGTGATAGGATTTGTGAACTTGTGTGATTTTGGTTGTTGAAATCTTAAATTGTATGGAAGTCGATGGAAATCAAAGAACGAAGAGTTGAACGGACGAAAGGGCAGTTGTGAATGTTGTAGACACTGCGCGTCCGCAGTCGAGGTTGATCGATTCCTTCTGACGCAGTGAAGCCTTGTTCGGTGACTAACGAATGCGTGTTTGTCCCTTCCGCCCGCAATACCACTTCCGAAGTACCGCAATACCACTTCGTTTTCTTGGGCGATCGGCTCATGCGGTGGCCTTGCAAAAGAACTTGCTCCCACGCAGTCCAACAGGGACGGAACTTGACAGTATGAACGGCAAGAAAATCAATTTTGTTTATTAATTTTTCTTTCATCTTACGTACTAAAGGAACCCCTGCAAAAGTGCCTTTCTTCTGCTGGTTGCAATTCGCGCAACGAAAGTTCATCTTTCGAGTCCTACACGAAATGATGTCCAATAATTGCACCGGCAGTACACACAAAATCGCGGAGAAGGCAATTCAGTACGCCGGGTTATGGTTCGGAGTTAGTCATGAGAGGTCGGCCGAAAAATCTGAAGGTTTGATTCTCAGTGCTTGAGACTCTATCGGTGGTGTCAATATCTCGGCCCTAGGACGCAAAGTTAATGACACCGCTTATTTGAATCGTTCAAACAAGGAGTTCAAATTTTGTGATAAAGTTGTAAAGAAAAAGTAGGTTTAACATACGCTGGCAGATATAGCATAAGTATTTTGTACTTATCCTACAAATGTAAGTAGTGATGCAACAACAGCATAAATTTTCTCGTAGTGGTTCTGTTGCAATTATCTCTATTGTTTCGAAAATTCGGAGTTGAACAAAAATAAGACATAATCCATTCTTTTCAGCGTTTCTTGTATTTTCGTGAAAACAAATTGAAAAACTGTAGAGCAGTTTTTAAGAAAACGTTTTGTAGTAAATTTGTATAAATTTCAAGCACAAATTACACAAAATCTACTTATTTTTTCAAAAAATTGGATATCAGCTTGTTTAAAGAGATGATAATTAGCACATATTTTCTTTAAAGAAAATATCTCTATCATCAGTTTTGTAATTTTCAGATGTTAAAAATGTTGCAATTTTCAAAAATAGATGAACGCGTCAGAAATGATAATAACACCAATTTTCTACATTCCTTTCATACATATGAGGAAAACAACACGTTTTTGGAAATTTATTTGAATCGTGTGACTGGATCCGAAAACAAATTATCAGTTCCCCATCTGGACACCGAGACGCGTGGAATGTGTGAAGTTACATAAATGTAACTTCATTTTCTGTGCACGTCTTCTAGAATTCAGTGGGAAATACAATTATTCAAATGATCGTTTCCATGTTGTCGCGGCAGGAAGTAATAAGACCCAAAATTTATTGATTATTTATCTTTGAAAATAGATTTTATTACATGGGAGTTTTTGTTTTTTTTCTCCCTTTCAAAAATTCAAAATTTAAGTAATATATGACTTAGTGTAGGGATCACAGAATTTTGAAAATGTGCACACAATTCACTTTTCCCCATAGCATGTCATACGCAGTTTTTAACTGTTTTTTGACGTAAAATAAATAAATAAATTGGTGCACGGGAAGTGGCTAGCCGTGACTGGCGGAATCGCACATCGGAACACGGGGGCTACACATATACTGAAGTATTTGAATGGCAGTTTGTAATGGCAGTTTTCGAAAATAAAAAGACTTCGCTGAAAATTGGACCTGCGCCATTTTTTAACCGCCATTTGCCATTTTATCTGAGAAAAAATGTAAAGAAAAAGTTTTTTTGCTCAGTTTTGACAAAAAAGTATTTATTAATTGCATTTATGAAACTCCGACCTCCTTTCTGCAAAGCGAAATGAGGTCAAGACCACCATGACGGACAGAAGATACTCGTCCAGGAACTTCCGGCAACGGAAGCGGTCAGTAGAAAAACCTTTTCTAAAGAATTGTCACAGCATTTGAAGCTTGATATGAGCTTGAACTGAACACTTTGAATTTTCCTGAAACATGTTTCACGGATAACTGTTTTGAAAGAAATATTATTTACTTTACCTTAATTTATTTTAGAACGATGCAACACCATGACATTTTAAAGTTATCATGGAAATAAAAATACATCACTTTAGTACAATAAAATTTCGAACAGCCCTTTCATTCACTTTGATTTATCATCTCCTGCCAACGCATTATTTAGTATGTCACCGTGTGTTAGAAATGCACAGACCGTGCTTCAGAAACAAACTACATGATTAGATATTTCAACTCTCAGCAGCTTTGTTTTAGACACATTAGAAGGGTAAAAGAGACAAAATCTCCGTATTGTTCTTAATTCATAATAATGACAAGACAAATGGTCCGATAATGTTATATTTAACAGCCTATTTTGTAGATATTAACTCTATTGATTACACAAGTTGATGCATACCCAGATATATCAAGGAAATTATTGAGTTGAATTATAGTGTCTCATTTCGAAGTATTGGTACCCGGGAGGGTGAAAGTGAAAGAGTGATGCGTTCCATTTACAAAGACGATATTGGGTAGCTATATTGGACATTGAAATATTAAATGCAAATATTGTGATGTAAATAGTAGGAGTTAAAAATGTTCGAGGCCAAAATGGTAAACATGGGACATTTGCGGATTCGGTGGCATAACGTTCAGCGTACTGGACTGTTGTACCCGAGTTTGCGGGTTTAAACCCGATCGAAGCCGTGGATTTTTAAGGGCGAAACATCCTTTGTACGCCTTCCTTCGGATGAGAAGTAAAACTGGCTGTCCCATGTAGTAGATTTACTGCGTGTAAAAGATGAAGCCTAGAAGAAGCCTCTGAGCAAAATTGAGATCCGCCTGTTTCGTCGCCCAAGATAATACCTCCTTTCTCCGCTAGGTGGTGAAAGGAGCGTAGCAAAATTTGCCTGGAAGGAGACGAATTTGTTACACTATTTATATATTATTCGGTTCAGCTTGTAACGTCAAAATGGCTTTATTTTCAATTACAAACGTAGATGTCAAGATGTAAGTTTGTTTTAAAGGAAAGTAATATTCAAAATACATTAGCCAACTTTTATGTTTAATAATAATAACGTAAAATTAATTATTTTAAATGAAAATAGATTTTAGTTAAAAACAGCTTAAAAATAATATAATTACTACTATCCTCGATGTTGAAATGAAGCCTGTGTTTGCGAAAGTTTACAATTTTTAAAAAATACTTTGAGTTAAATCTAATAGTTGAAATTTTTACTGCAGCTTGGTATCATAGAGATATGGTATATGTGCAGTTTTTAGATTTTTGTCTGGTCCCCAAGAGAGATATTACAATTGAAAATTTGGAAAAAATTCAAAATTCCAATTTTTAGGAAAGTGTAATTTTCAAGGGGTACGTTACTTACCAATGATAGTTTACAGAAAGTAACTATACTATTATGTGTAAAAACATAGAACAATTCAAGGCTGAGATTCTATCCCTTCTTTGAAAAATCAACTTCTCTCTGAAAAACGAACTTGGTTCATTTGCGTTCCATTGATTTGGTTGCCATTATTTATCAAATGAAAACATAGAAGGTTAGTAAATAATATTTCGATTTGTAGGTCAGAGTATATTGAATCCAATGCCTTTTATTCTAGAATGCTTGAACAACCCAGAGCTTGTCTAAAAATCGGTAGCACATTTTGCAATGAAAATTGCAATTTAGAACGAGGTGTTACACTTCTTTAATTTTCTTAAAGTAATATTTCGTATTAAAAAAGTATTAATAATTCAAAAAATGTCAAAAAAGTGTATTTTGGGCGGCGAGAGATGCCAGCTGACGAGAAGAGGAGGCAAAATCGTAATGCCAGTCCACACCAAGGAAAACAGAAAACTTTACTACGAAAAAGTCTGTGCCATTTCGTAGTACTGCTAGTTGATATTATTGCATACAGTAGTATCCGCATATTCCAGACAATTAAAAAAATCTTTTCTCCAAGATGACTCCAGAATGTATGCATTTCTGCACGTTATCGGATATATTAATGGTGGCGCATTAATGGCAATACATTCTACACTGACGTTCGGCTGTCGTTCAGTTACATTCGTCTTGGTACGTACGTTAAGGCGGTACGTAAGGAGTTAAGGCGGTACGTAAGGCGTTAAGGCGGTACGTAAGGCGTTAAGGCGGTACGTAAGGCGTTAAGGCGGTACGTAAGGCGTTAAGGCGGTACGTAAGGCGTTAAGGCGGTACGTAAAGGCGTTAAGGCGGTACGTTAAGGTCGGAAACACCCGTTATTCGGCGAACAGCGTGCAACCGCTCGCCGAATCCCGAGTCGTGGGGATGAGTTGGTCGCTATTTGCCGAGTGACGAACATTCGGGGTTCGCTCAACCCACCGCGTGTCGATCTTTTGGACTCATCAAAAGGAGCGAACATTCGCCGAACACGTCAGATACTCGGGATTGGACGATTGATTGACCGATTGATTTTTTCGGGTTTCCGGGCGCGTCAACTGCTCTCGTCATTAGTCCCGTTCGTGTAGTGCATGTTTTTTTTTCTTTCTCGGGAGATGGCGGTGATCTTCCTACGCTGGATGGCGAGATCCGGCGCCGACCTACCGTCGGCTAGTGGGGTTTCCCCCTAACCAGGACTCTCCCACCAGCGGGGCACCGCCCCGGTCGGGACAAGCTCTAAGCTCCCGACCGATCTCCCGGGATATGTGGTAGTGTAGTGCATGTCAGTGTAAGTGTTTGTGTAAAAGGGAGAGGATAAGACAAGGAATGGGAAGGACAGATCGCGCGCGGTCCGTGGCCCGTTTGTTAGGGTACTGCTCCGGCATTCGCCTGGTGTTGATCGGAGAAACCACGGAAAACTACCGATCAGAGCAGCCGGCCGCTAGAATTCTCCTCCAGACAGCGACTGAATTCGACCTAACTGAAAAGCTAGTGTCGGAAATCCTGCCGCCGTCAGGACTCGAATCTAGGACCTCCCGGTCAGAGGCGCTGTATCGGGATTGGACGAGGGGCTCCGTGGTCGGTGAATGCGGAATTTGTGGAGCCTACATGACAGAGGGTTCGCGCAATCGCCTACAGATGGCAAATTACTAAAGTTCCATGGGTTATAAGCAATGAAAAATTACATATACAATTAAAAATATAATCAATTCAGGAATACATTATCAAAATTTCAAAAAAAACTTTTATAATATACTACCAGAATCCCCAGCTACAGCAACTTACAATCTAGGTAAAAATTACAGACAACCACAGAGAATCCACTCACTAAGGACATTTTCAAGCCTCCTAACACATCAGAAAATACAATCTTTGTTTCCCTCTGCCTCTCTCTGTCTCTCTCTGTCTCTCTCTGTCCTTCTCTCTCCTCGCACACGGACACGCATACAAAACAACTTGCCAAGTTCTTGTTTTATTATATTGAGTTTTAGGATGGATCTTGTTTTATTAGATTGAGGATGGTTCATCCTATAATTACTGAAATTCTGTATAAACGCCCTTAAAAGGTAGAAATGCCGAACAAGAAGTAATAAAATTTTAAAAAATTAAAAAAGGGCAACAGTTGTGCGCGCTCTGCCGAGGCAGGTCGGAACTGTCGTTAAACAGATGAAGCACGAAACAGTATGCGAGCTGGTGATTGTTAGGAAAGTTATGAGAATGTCAAACAAAATGTCTACCACAAACACTTGACTGCAATCAGCAATCTCGTACACAAGAAACATCTTGTTCTATTAGTAATTCTACACTCGACTGCAATCAGCAATCTCGTACACAAGAAACATCTTGTTCTATTAGTAATTCTACACTCGACTGCAATCAGCAATCTCGTACACAAGAAACATCTTGTTCTATTAGTAATTCTACACTCGACTGCAATCAGCAATCTTGTACACAAGAAACATCTTGTTCTATTAGTAATTCTACACTCGACTGCAATCAGCAAACTCGTACACAAGAAACATCTTGTTCTATTAGTAATTCTACACTCGACTGCAATCAGCAATCTCGTACACAAGAAACATCTTGTTCTATTAGTAATTCTACACTCGACTGCAATCAGCAATCTCGTACACAAGAAACATCTTGTTCTATTAGTAATTCTACACTCGATGCAATCAGCAATCTCGTACACAAGAAAATCTTGTTCTATTAGTAATTCTACACTCGACTGCAATCAGCAATCTCTACACAAGAAACATCTTGTTCTATTAGTAATTCTACACTCGACTGCAATCAGCAATCTCATACACAAGAAACATCTTGTTATACTAGTAATTCTATTCCAAACGAAATTGGCTCAAATTAAGAGTCAGATCTCTCGATAATAAATATTACCAATTCCTTTAATTTCACAATTAATTTTTCCAAAAAGTAAATCTAGACTGTTTATGTTTGTAATACTTTTTTTGTGTACATGTTTGTTGTTAATGTTTTAAAATATTTGAGTATTGAAGTAAAAAGTACAGTGAGTGTAAATTTAATTAAAAAAAGTTTCAAATGTTTTCATTTAGTATTTTTAAAACATCAATTTCAAAGTTGTAGAGAAAGTATAGTTTTCCATTAATCTAAAATGGCTATTATGCAATCGTAGAAATCACGAAACTCGCTCGTCGCTTGTGGCGTAAATATCAACTTGTGAATAGTAGTCATCATTCTATGCTCGTTGAAGAATATACAATTTTTTTGCATGTTACTTACGATTTATTAGCATAAGCCACTACATTCCGCGACCCAATTGGTCGCTCTTCAGGTGTACTGTAATACCGATTTTTAAAAATTAACTTAATGAAGTAAATTGCATGTCTTTTTGTATTTCTTCTGACTGGTTTAAAATAAGTTATGAAGAAATATCCTACATTTGCACAAATAATTATCATCTATAGAGAAAAACGCAACCTGTATGAAGCTCTTTGAAATCGATTAACGCTCACAGATAAATAGATTCTATGAAAATATGAAATGTTTTTAATTCATAATTTTAAAAAGGAAAACCAATTAATATGCACAAATATACACTAATATATTTATCTCTATATCATTTTCTAACCAAATATCAAGAAAGTTCAGTTGCTATGCACTGAAGCAACGGTCAAACGTACACAAAATCGTTGTAATATGCTCCCTAATTATTATGCTCACCATTAGTTTTGTAAATTTGTATATTGTACTAAATTTCATTTGCGTGGAGAACTTTCCGCTTTGCCAATTTCCTTCTCTAAAACTGTTTTGTGGCGTCATTTGAGGTTACAGACCGCAGCTTCCTGTGGGCGAAGAATGAAAAGAGGAAAGTCGTGGCTGTATCCTTCTCGAGATCCTTCAACAACGGAAGACTGAAACTGGGCTTTCGAAATCAATTCACACTTGGGCTAAAAGTGTTCGTCTACAACTAGTATTAATAATATTTTAACAAAACAAGACTTTGGCTGACCTTCCAACGGACACTGAGAACAACTGCACCTAGAAAAGTTAATTTTGGAATACAGATTTCGCTTAAAATGTTTATAGCCACTTATTTTATTTATCGCCAAAAGCAGTTAAAAATTGAATGAAGTACTGTAGAGAGAAGTGCAACATGTCGACGGTTTCTTGAGCTCTAGAATGTCTCTTGTAACTCGTGTACATAAGTTGAATTATGTATTATTATTATCATGTAAAAACGAGCGTTTTCGTTAATATTTAATATGAAAATATTCGTTCTCGTATAGTAAAAACTATTTGCAATGACAGATTAGCAACAGATATAGATGTATGTCCTTATGATTAAAAAAAATAAAACTAAAATTTGTGGCTTTGCCTCCATGTACCCTATGCTTATATTTCTGACGATTATAAGAAGTTTAATTTTTTAGACCTGTATTATCGGAAGAAATATCTATTACAAATTTGAGTTTAATCGTCCTGAACATTTAGTACCACAATTAACTAGAAATATCTTTTGTTAAATGTAATGTTCAGAAACGAAGTTTCAAATGTATTGTCCTCCTCGCTGTGCATTAGAACCATTGTCCTCTTTCACTCGTAGTTGGCGAGTTGAGCTTTCGACCGCAGAGGGGTAAGGGAGCGTGTGCGCTCGTGCTCGCCAGGAGGCGCCCTGGTCGCGGCTCCTCTACGCAACGTTGTGCTTCCTTCTGCCCGCGTTGCCTGCTCCTGCTGACTTCTTCTCTCTCTTCCCTCGACGCAGCATCCCCATGATAAGGCCCAAGTAGCCCCCTTCAGGAGCGGCCAACCAAGTGACGATCACTGCCCGGCAGAAGTCCGTGACGTAACCGGCTGCGCGGTATGTCAAGTCTCTATCCTTACGTGGATAATCAGTCATGGGACCAAACTTAATTATAGGCCATTGGACGTTGTCGTGTGTAGTCAACCACATTATAAGCTCAATGAGTAGTTCAATACCTCCGGAAAGAAGTACCATTTTAATATATAGTTTAATTCTGTAACAAAAGAGACGAGATAATATTTGTATTTTAATTCGTAATGTTTTAGAGAATAATCAAATCATTTCTTACGTTTTCGCGTCGACTGTAGTGCCACTTCTGTTTTTGTTCTTTCGTGTCTGTCCATTGTCTGTCGCAGTGTGTGCCGTGTGAGGGTTGTTTCCCCCTGAGTGTATTTGACCCAGAGGGATCTGGTCGTCCTCTCGACGAAGTACGGAATTGCCTCGCTTGAGGTACTGCACCTTTCTCAAGGTCACCGCGAGGCATATAATGTTACCAATCACTAGGCAGCACACAGGACCATAATAGAACAGGGCGGTTCCACCTTTCATAAAAGGAATAAATGACGAAGATTTACCTGAAATATCAAAATGATTAGAAAAATATGTTGTTAGAATTACCTGAAAATCTAACTTCAAGTTCTATAAATTAAATGGACATAAAACGGCGAGCGGTAGCTCAGTGAATCAACTGACGTCACTGTAGCGCCTCTGGCCGGGAGGTCCTAGGTTCGAGTCCTGACGAATTCAGTCGCTATCTTGAAGAGAATTCTAGCGGCCGGCTGCTCTGATCGGTAGTTTTCCGTGGTTTCTCCGATCAACACCAGGCGAATGCCGGAGCAATACCCTACCAAACGGGCCACGGACCGCGCGCGATCTTTCCTACCTCTTCCATGTCCTATCCTTACCCGTTACACTTACATGCACTACACTACTACATATTCCGGGAGACAGGTCGGAAGCTTCGAGCTTGTCCCGGCTGGGGCGGTGCCCTGCTGGTGGGAGAGTCCTGGTTAGAGGGAAACCTCACTAGCCGACGGTAGGTCAGCGCCGGATCTCGCCATCCAGCGGAGGAAGATCACAGTCATCTTCCGAGAAACAAACATGCACTACACTAACGGGACTAATGATCTAAGCAGTTCACGCGCCCGGAATCACTAAACATCCAAGCAACCAAATGGATATAAAGATTTTTTTCTAAAATACTATACAAGTTTCTCTATTTTTTCAGCATCGCAGTAATTGAACATTGATAATTTTAATTCTTTTGTTGAAAATCCAGTGAATATTCTTAAATTTTGCATCCGTTTCATATATGTTTAATGGATTTGCAGGTCAACTACTAATGCCATTAGTTCTGCAGCCCGCTCTTGGACCAATCCCTATGCGTAGTTTTGTTCTTTGTACATCAGTCATAAATAGAAAACTACAATTTTGTTTCTCGATCCCCTTTATGAACTATAATTATTGTAGATTCTGACGATGTTTCCTAACCAGCTGGTTTCCCTTATGATGATGGTCCTTAACTTACCTCCATAAAAGGCAAGTGGTTCAATGTAGCACATTCTTGTCTCCACAAGCGTTGGGGTGGTCCATGCTGGTATCTCCCGCCATTTCGGTCGAGTAAACAAGATGGAGGACGTTATTGTGAGCACTGCGGGCAGCCCCCAAGCGACGGCTGAAATCGCCAGGAATTTCTTTCCGCTTTCTTTATGCATCCGTGGCATGTGCAACCTACAGAAGAAAGAGAAGTAATAAGTGCAGTAGTTGTTGTGGTCACGTGATTCGAGATACAAACTGGTGCTGCGCAGAAAGAGCAAAAATCGGTGTACTGGAGTAGCCATCCACCTCTTTCCACCATGATTCTAACTCCAGAACGAGTTTGAGGAAGTAATTTATTGTAGGAATAAGATTTATCCACTTTTTCTTTACCAGGGCTCTGCAATAAGGGTTTTATGTCGAAAATTTACCGTTTCGTCCGCAGCATTACAATACTTTTTCTATACTGCGTAAGCAATAGCGAGAAAGTAAAACGTTTCATAGTATCTGACAGATTTTGTTTTCGTTATTTATTCGTTAGAATTTATGTTATATTTGTCAGGTATCTCTTCATTGATTGGATTATTAACCTTCCATAAGTAAACGAAGGAAAAAAAAGCTGAAGTTAATTAAATCATATTTTGCACGACAGTAAAAAGATAATGCAATCAAAGTACTCGACAGGAAAACAGAATAGATTATGTTGAAGAAAAGATTGCAACTGCTTTATAGAATCAATAGTTGTTTTCGTGACACTAAAGTCAATCATCGCCATAGTTAGTGCAACGACAGGACCGTCATGCACAAAACAGGCAGCCGTCATCACGAAGTATCGTCAGTGCTGCGAACAGAAGACAGTCTCATTAGTCAGATGTTAGATGGCTTTGTAAATAAGAAAGAGAGGTTCATGACAAACATGCTTAAAACAGATATTTCAAACGTTGTTTTTTATTCTAGACAGCCAAGAAAATCCTATTTCAATATTTTAATTCGTTTAATCAGTCTATTCTATAGGCAGACTCTGGATGCTATTATGTTTACCTGCCTAGCAAGAATTCGATCATAAAATATATAATTAAAAGTTCATCAGAAATGTGCCATCATGAGCGATTGTATCCTCAATGATATTTTCTGTCAAGGGCAAATTCTGGTAACAAAGGGTTCAATGTTCTAAAAATGTTCACTCTCGTTTGCGGGACAAATGATAATAAAATTCAAAGAAGGTTCATTTACCGATAAATAAGAAAAAAAATAACACTAGGGTACTAGTTTTTTACCGCCAGCAAGGTAGAATACGTGACGTACTCAATTTGATGTGTAGTGTGATGGATTATCCTGGATTGTGTGAAAACCAACAAAAAAGGTTAAAAGGAACGTATAGAAAAATAACGAAATAGGTCAATATAGACGATAGAAGTAAAATAAAAATAAATAAAGTAAGTATCCGGTGTGGGGGAAACCATGGAAAATGAAGTGTTTATGTTTATTTGTGGACCCGTGAAGAATTTCCGTGAATAATAATAATATAAATAATAATATAAATAATAAATAGAAAAAGGGCGGATGCCAAGGAGTAAATATGCTGCTATCAGTGGCGGCTCGTGGTCATGCCATTAGGGTGTGCAACGTTTTTCTTCTTTCTCCCACTCTCTCTCTCACTCTCTCTCTCTCTCTCACTCTCTCTCTCACACACACACTACATGCATGCATTTACACACATCAACATTAATAATGACAATTAAACACGAAGCATCTTATGAAGTCTGATAGCATGCTGAATAATTCCATTCCATTGTTTCTTTTCAGCAATTTTTTATCAGTGGCTTTTTCATTGAAATCATTGATTTCTTACGTTTCATATTTTCAACGCTATTGATTGATTGATTTTTCTCGTGTTTCCGGGCACGTCAACTGCTTTGGTCATTAGTCCCGTTAGTGTAGTGCATGCTTTTTCTCGGGAGATGGCGGTGATCTGCCCCGCAGGATGGCGAGATCCGGCGCCGACCTACCGTCGGCTAGTGGGGTTTCCCCCTAACTAGGACTCTCCCACCAGCGGGGCACCGTCCCAGCCCGGACAAGCTCTAAGCTCCCGACTGGTCTCCTGGAATATGTGGTAGTGTAGTGCATGTTAGTGTAAGTGTGCGTTAAGGGGAGATGATAAGACAAGGAAGAGAAGGAAAAATCGCGCGCGGTCCGTGGCCCGTTTGTTAGGGTAATGTTCCGGCAATCACCTGGTGTTGATCACAGAAACCACGGAAAACTACCGAACAGAGCAGCCGGCCGCTAGAATACTCCTCCAGACAGCGACTGAATTCGACCTAGCTGAAAAGCTAGTTTCGAAAATCCTTCCGCCGTCAGGACTCGAACCTAGGACCTCCCGGTCAGATAAGTTGTAGAAATGATATTTATCTGTAAGAAGGAGAATGGACCGTGGAAAGCGAGAACGTTTTGTTAGAAATTGTGTGCCGGACTTCTAAGGGGCCCAGGGCAAGGCGCTGCTACCGGGTGGGTCCTCAAGATGGTGGATAGTGAAACGTTCTGCAGATATAGAAGGATTTTCCTAAGGATGAGCCAAAGTGACAGCTAGTGCTGGCAACATAACTGAAGGTTCTGTAGTCGTTGTGCCTTCGAGCCCATTAGATTCCCTACCCGCATTCGTTCGTTTGCAGTTGGCTAACTTGTAAATGGCTTCGACACTTCCTTTTGTGATGTCCTCGTCTGACAAAATATAGTGCGAAATAATTGAAGTTAGGAAGTGCAGTGTTATGTGCTCTTCTGTAAAAGTTATTTTTTCTATAAACATTAATGTACTTTTTGTGTGATAAATATTATGTTTATTTTAAAACCGAGACCTGAATGCGAGATGCGTACGTGTTTCCGGCTTAAAATATTTTTTTCTTTCAATTTACATTCGTGGCAGTTTTCTTTTACTGATTGTGAGAGGCTGTTAAGAGATTTTCCACAAACGTAATTAAATTTAAACATTTCCCGGACTTGCGTACGTGCATATACATCAGCGAAACTCTTAGACTTCTTCATAGGGATGTTTTCACAGGCGCCATTAGCACTTTACGAAGGGGCGTAGCTGAACAGCTGTCGCGGCGGAGGGATACTTCTCTGAATCACACATGATGTTCACTTGTTACGCGAACTGTCACTTTGGCTCATCCTTAGGAAAATCCTTCTATATACGGACTAGGGATACTGATAGCATGTCCGGAGTCCTTCTAAACCAAGGCGACTAGGTTGTGAGAGTGTAGGAAGGTAGTTCGTGACGGAATTGCACTCATTAAAAACCACCAGTGGTCGACGACAACTTAGTGTCATGGCGAGTACGCACCGCCAGTAAACAAGTGCTGCCCCGCTGCCTTGCGGGTAGGGATTAGCCCAAAGGCTATGGGAAGGAAACCCTGACAGAAAACCATGGGCGGAGGGGGCTCTGAAAGGCGAAGCCAATCTCTCTAAGGGAGTAAACTCAACACAAATCTCGGTCCTCCCATCTCAATCAGGTTTTTCGTCCAGTTTCCCTGATCCATTGAGCAAATACTGAGATGGCCCCTAGTGTTGCTTCTGGACATAAAAATGTAACTTCATTTTCTGTCCACGTCTTCTAGAATTCAGTGGGAAATACAATTATTCAAATTATCGTTTCCATGTTGTCGCGGCAGGAAGTAATAAGAGCCAAAATTTACTGCTTATTTATCCTTGAAAATAGATTTTATTACATGGGAGTTTTTTTGTTTTTTTTCCCACTTTCAAAATTCAAAAATTTATTGCTTATTTATGAAAATAGATTTTATTACATGGGTTTTTTTTTCTCCCTTTCAAAAATTCAAAATTTAAGTAGTATATGACTTAGTGTAGGGATCACAGAATTTTGAAAGTGTGCACACAATTCACGTTTCCCCACAGCACGTCATACGCAGTTTTTAACTGTTTTTTTTGACGAAAATAAATAAATAAATAAATTGAGAGTTTGAGTGCAGAGGATCAGTAACCCACCCACTGTAAAAAACATAAATACTTTCAGTGACCACAAAAACGGCCTCGGAAACCGAGATACGACGACTTTGGCAAAGAAAACTAGAAAACCTAATTGGATAACGGATTATTTGAAAGTACCACCTGGAATGTAAGAGGTATTGGAAAGAAGGAATTTGAATTAGCTCTTGAAGAGAAACATGTATAAACACAGCAGTAATAAATGAAACTATGAAAACCCCAAGAGATTCTAAACATATTGGGAACTATATGTCATTATATGACATATTATGTCATTTTTGTAATTTAAACCCGTTTTTAAGAAAATGGCGATTAAGCATTACTGTAAATGCGAAATTTGAGACTCTTTTCACACGAATATATTGAGTTCTCGAAAACCTTCATTGAAAGTCATTTGAAGCACTTCCACTTACAAATGCAATAATATATTCAAATTTATGGAATGTGGAAATTAATGGCGTGAGAGATATTTGAAAAAAAAAAAACATTTGTGTAATTTTTGAAGAAAAAAAATGAATACATCAAAATAACCTTCACATCTTATTAAACAGTACAGCAAGAAATTATTATTGGAATTAATTGGAAAAAATTGAAGAAAAAAATTTGGAGCTATTTTTGAGATAATGGCATTTGAGCGTTTGCCAAAAAGAGGAATTTTGAGCTCATTTTCACATAAAACTGTTGCGTTTTTCGAGAAACATTATTTGACATTATTTGAAGACAATGTAGTCATAAATGTAATACTGTAAAGAAAACACCTCTGAAGTATTACCGACGTGAGAGACAAGAAAATAAATTCATTTTGTATTTTTTGAAAGAAGAAAATAATTGAGTAATATGTCGTTTATGTCATCGTATAAGACTTGTTTGGCACTAACCCTACGAACAATTTAAAGAAAAAATGTGGAGTCGTTTTCGAGAGAATCTTGTTTTTTTTAATTTGTATAATTTCAAATATTGCGCGCACTATTGCACGAAAACGACTAAAATTTACAAAAAAACTACATGACCTTAATGAAAGAATTATTTATGGACAACAAATTTAATTTGAAAGAAAAGTCTCTATCTTCAATATTGTAGCTTGTAAAAAGTTGCCGAAAAATATCGGAATTTACAATTTTCGAAAATTCAGAGTTAATCCTGAAAATCGGACATATGCCACCTTTATAAGTGTATTTAACTCTATTCTTGCAAGAAATTTAAAGAAAAAATTTGGAGCCATTTTTGAGAATATTTTGAAACTGTTCCTTGGGCTTCATATAAAGTCCCCCCCCCCAAAATTAATGAATATTTTTCAAAATCGCAGAGCTTTGGCTCACGCAAAAAGTGACAGGAGTTTTTTCAATTTGGAAAAATCCTACTCATGGCTCTTTAGGCGCAAGGTTTGTTCACATACACCAGACGGACGGACAGACAGACGTTTTGCTTTCAATTGGTTTTTCGGCATCAATGACCCGCAAAACAGGGATTCCGGCTACACCACGTGTTAGAGGATTTTTTCTTAATTTAGCAACTTGTTTTATACACTTTTTCGTCATCAGAGCTCGGCAATGAATTTTTTCCGCCCAAACTCCGTCGTTTTTTCGCGCTTTCTCTGAACCACGAATATTACTCCGAATACGAGAAAGGAAAAATGTGACCCGCGACCATATGAAAGCTTATAGTTGTGGCCCTCGAGGTGTTGCAAGTGACCCCTGATTTAGGGGACCTTTTTACAATTTTATTCGTGGGTACCCTTTATCCGTGAAATTCTAGCGCTTGCGCAGTATGAAGTTACGTAATGCTGCCCGCAATAAGTGAATATCCGGCAGAAATATTCTTGTTTCCGGGACCTGATAACGAAAAAGTTGATAAATCCAAAATGCCAAATTTTATGACCAAAAGTCCTGTAACACGTTGTGCAAGCCGCCCGCGTGCCTTTAAAAGACCCGCTACAAGAGCACGGCGGCGAGTCGGTCCCCGAGAGAGGGCGACACTATAAGAACCGGGACAGCCAGTCTCTTGGCTGTCCGGGACAAGCCGCGTCGATTTGCTTGTAGCTGACGTTTCGGCCAACATATTGTGGCCTTCCTCAGAGCGTACTGCTGTCAAATGGCTCGCATGACCGCCTTATAAGGAAGACTTATAAGGGGGTGACCAGGATTGGTCAAGGCATCGGCCAATAGGAAGCCGGCAGATGGTATGGGATTGGCGGAGGAAGGTCCTGCTCACCCCCCTTGTCTTCCTTATAAGGCGATCACGCGAGCCATTTGACAGCTTATAAGGCGGTCACGCGAGCCATTTGACCGCTTATAAGGCGGTCACGCGAGCCATTTGACAGCTTATAAGGCGGTCACGCGAGCCATTTGACAGCTTATAAGGCGGTCACGCGAGCCATTTGACAGCTTATAAGGCGGTCACGCGAGCCATTTGACAGCTTATAAGGCGGTCACGCGAGCCATTTGACAGCTTATAAGGCGGTCACGCGAGCCATTTGACAGCTTATAAGGCGATCACTCGAGCCATTTGACAGCTTATAAGGCGGTCACGCGAGCCATTTGACAGCTTATAAGGCGGTCACGCGAGCCATTTGACAGCTTATAAGGCGGTCACGCGAGCCATTTGACAGCTTATAAGGCGGTCACGCGAGCCATTTGACAGCTTATAAGGCGGTCACGCGAGCCATTTGACAGCTTATAAGGCGGTCACGCGAGCCATTTGACAGCTTATAAGGCGGTCACGCGAGCCATTTGACAGCTTATAAGGCGGTCACGCGAGCCATTTGACAGCTTATAAGGCGGTCACGCGAGCCATTTGACAGCTTATAAGGCGGTCACGCGAGCCATTTGACTAGCTTGAGTAAGGCGGCCACGCGAGCCCGTTTGACAGCTTATAAGGCGGTCACGCGAGCCTTTGACAGCTTATAAGGCGGTCACGCGAGCCATTTGACAGCTTATAAGGCGGTCACGCGAGCCATTTGACAGCTTATAAGGCGGTCACGCGAGCCATTTGACGCTTATAAGGCGGTCACGCGAGCCATTTGACAGCTTATAAAGGGGGTCACGCGAGCCATTTGACAGCTTATAAGGCGGTCACGCGAGCCATTTGACAGCTTATAAGGCGGTCACGCGAGCCATTTGACAGCTTATAAGGCGGTCACGCGAGCCATTTGACAGCTTATAAGGCGGTCACGCGAGCCATTTGACAGCTTATAAGGCGGTCACGCGAGCCATTTGACAGCTTATAAGGCGGCACGCGAGCCATTTGACAGCTTATAAGGCGAGCCATTTGATAACTATATTTTAAAACTCACTGCCCAAAGCGGCCATGTCTTAGTTTTAAGTTAGTTTGTTTAAGTTGAAAGCCCTTACCTTCGCTCCATAAGCTTAACAGCTGGAGCCCATGTATCCCACATAATTGAATAAATTCCCGCCTCGCCAAGGATATTGGCGAGGGGAAAATTGAAAAAAAGAATTGACAGCAGTACGCTCTGAGGAAGGCCACAATATGTTGGCCGAAACGTCAGCTACAAGCAAATCGACGCGGCTTGTCCCGGACAGCCAAGAGACATACTCCGGCCGCGGAAGCCTACGTAATCAACCGGGGCAGCCGTCTCACTCCAGTCCTGGCGCTTCATGGAACCTACGGCTGGGCTAGTCGGCAGGCCTTCAGACGGCCTCCTCTGAGTGCAACAGCCAGTTGGAGCAGTCCTGGTGAAGAGTGAGTTGTTGGTGCTAAAGTGATTGGGGATTTGGGGTGACGACGACCCAACGAAACTACTGACTGGTTTTGTCCACTGGTAATCCGGTTTATTTTTGGTACATCTCCTGGCTATTCGGTTGGCCGAGCTTGTCGGTGGATCACTCTTATGTACAATATTGGTGAATAAAAACCATTTTACGAACTTGGCTTCTTTTTTTGGACATAACACCAAGAATACATGTTTTGTGGGTTCTGGATACCGAAAAATCGATTGACGGCAAAATCCCTGTCCGTCCGTTAGAACCTGTCTGGTGTATGTGAACAACACTACTCCCTTAACCATGTGTAGGATTTTTTCCGAATTGAAGAATCCCATTGTCGATCTGGCCTGAGTCAAAGCTTTGCGTTTTCGAAAACATTCATTAATTTATTAAGGTACTTTACATCAATCCCTTAGGACATTTTCAAAATTTTCTAAAAAATTGTTCCATATTTATTCTTAAAATTTATGGTAACAATAGAATAAAATATACTTACAAAGGTGGTGTGTGTCCGATTTTCCTTGTGTGTCACATGTTCAAAGATAACTAAATTTTTGATAATCGCAAAAGTTTGAATTTTTTCGTTGACTTTCTACTACTATAGAAATGAAGATAGAGATTTTTTCTTCAATTGAAATTTGCTGTTCTAATTATTTCATTTGTCAATTTGCTTAATGAAATTTTTTTTAAAATTTTTAAAAAAACAAAACCAATTTTTTAAATTTTTTACTCTGTGAGATGACATAATCGCCATATTGCTCAATTTTTTTCAAAAATTTCAAAAATGTATTTATTTGACTTGGCGTCACGTCGATAATACGAACAGTTGCGTACATTATTGTATTTATGAGAACATGTGTTTTAAATAACGTCAGAAAAAGGTTCTCGAAAACTCAGACTTGTCTTTCCTCTTGTAAGTCATATAACGTCCTTCGTTTACCTAATAACTTCCCGGCGAAAGCTGCACCCAGTACGTTTTTGGACTTTTATTCATTCATTTATTCATTTATTTTACGTCAAAAAACAGTTGAAACTGCGTATGACGTGCTATGGGGAGAAGTCAATTCTGTACACATTTTCGAAATTCTGTGATCCCTACACTAAGTCATTTACTACATGAATTTTGAAAGAAAAAAAAGAGAAAGAAAAGCTCTCGTGTAATAAAATCTATTTTCAAGGATAAATAAGCAATACATTTTGGACTCTTATCCATGATGTCCTTCGTCAAGGAATAATACTTCCTGCCGCAACAACATGGAAACGATAATTTGAATAACTATATTTGCCAATGAATTCTAGAAGACGTGCACAGATAATGAAGTTACATTTATGTCTAGAAGCAATACAAGAAATTGAAAACTATCTGCCCATCCTTCCTCGCTATCTCCTAACGGCCGTATCTGCGATCCTCATATACATAATTTTTCATTGATCTACGGTAATACCAAATCGGAAATCAGCGGAAAATGTAATTTGGTATCAATTGGCTTGTTGTCAATGACAAAGGAAAACAAATAATTGCAAGACCTAAGAGAGTGCACGTTTTCCTTCCTGTTAGTTCCGCCTCTGAGATTGCTGTGACGATGAAATGTTTTTGTAGATCCCTTACACTTCCAGATATAAATGATACTGAATATAACATTACATAAACCATTAATGGACCTTTGAGACCGTCTGTATTGTTTATATAGTATATGTTAAGTACGCATTATTGTTAAGTAAGCATTAATGGGTCTTTGAGACCGTCTGTATTGTTTATATATGTTAAGTACGCATTAATGTTAAGTAAGCATTAATGGACCTTTGAGACCGTCTGTATTGTTTATATATGTTAAGTCAAATGTAGGTCATCATTAATAGCACTGGGACTTTTATCATTATTATTATTATTATTATTATTATTATTATTATTATTATTATTATTATTAGTTTCATTATTATAATCGTTAGTATTATTAATAATATAGTCATGTCTCTTATTCAGTGAAGTGAAGTGAAGTGAAGTGTAGTGTGGTGGGGGCACGGAAGGGGAGGGGAGTGTAGTGTAGTGCAGCGCAGTGAAATGAAGTGAAGTGAAGTGAAGTGAAGTGGAGTGAAGTGTTAGAAAAGCTATAAGTCAACATATAGATAACTCAAAATTAATTATAACTAGGATATCAATCTCTAATTCTAATTGTAATTATATTTGTAAATATTCGTAATAGTTTTGTAATTGTATATCTAATTGTAATAATGTTTGCCACGAGCATTAGCTCAAAGCGAACTTTAATAAATCTATCTATCTATCTATCTATCTATCTATCTATCTATCTATCTATCTATCTATCTATCTATCTATCTATCTATCTATCTATCTAAGTATGGCCTCTTTCTTTTAAGCCATTCGGGCAAACACAAGCGTCTTCGTTCCTATCCGGTGGAGATGAACTGCCCTGTAGACAATACCCGTCGTCTTCTGAATTTCATAATTCATGATTAAATACATTTTTTTTGATATCCAACTACATGCATAAACGAGAGTTCGGTCAGAAGAGATGGCAATTTTTTTAAAATAAATATTATCGGATCGCATACATTTGTTTTGTGAAAGAAATACAGTACTAGTTGGTTCATTGATTGATTGATTTTTTCGTGTTTCTGGGCGCGTCAACTGCTTCGGTCATTAGTCCCGTTAGTGTAATGCATGTTTTTTCTCCAGAGATGGCGTGATCTTCCCCTGCTGGATGGCGAGATCCGGCGCCGACTTACCGTCGGCTAGTGGGGTTTCCCCCTAACCAGGACTCTCCTACCAGCGGGGCATCGCCCGAGCCAGGATAAGCTGTAAGCTCCCGACCGGTTTCCCGGAATATGTGGTAGTGTAGTGCATGTTAGTGTAAGTGTGTCTGTAAGGGGAGAGGATAGGACAAGGAAGAGGAAGGAAAGATCGCGCGCAGTCCGTGGTCTGTTTGTTAGGGTAGTGCTCCGGCATTCGCCTGGTGTTGATCGGAGAAACCATGTAAAACTACCGATCAGAGCAGCCGGCCGCTAGAATTCTTCTCCAGACAACGACTGAATTCGACCTAGCTGAACAGCTAGTGTCGAAAATCCTGCCGCAGTCAGGACTCGAACCTAGGACCTCTCGGTTAGAGGCGCTGCAGTGACATCAGTTGATGCAAATACAGTACCAATGTGTGTTCGCAACAATAGATGGTTCTTTGAATGTCTCCATTAGTAGAGAGAACAATCTGAAATCAGTTGTCTGACTACCTCCGACAGAGATAAATGTAATCCATTTCGAGCTAGGAAATGTTCCAGGATATTGGTGGAAGCCGTTGGGAATAACGCCCTCCCATACCAGACAGTCGCGAGATGGGCGGGAGAGTTTCAGTGAGGACCAGTGCGTAATAACCAGTGATCAGCGACGCACGTGCGAGGACCGATGTGACACGTGCGGGAATCCGGCACCAAATGAAGGGAGGGAGACGATAGAGAAGTCAAAGAGCGAAAGTAGTGTCGAGAAACGATTTACGTTGTGGTCTTTGTGCCAGTAGTTGAGAGAAATTACAGAATAATCCATAGAAACAATAGTTAGGCCCGGTTTATACCATACACTTTTCGTGCAGATTGGACGAACAGAAAACGTGCAGTCTAGACTACACGTTCTCAGCATGAGCATGTTCATATGTTTTCACGCACAAAGTCTACAGTTTGACTCAAGCGCATCTAGCGGCAGAATCATTCACTAACGGTAATCGGCCATTTCGATTTTGTGATTAGATATATTAAGGTGCGAATGTGTGAAGTGATACATTGTGAAAAACGTCCTTTTCCCCCAATACCTGCCTTCCTATTTTCTTTCTATATGCTCATCATGGTTAGTTAATACTAATTAAAGATTACAGAAAGAACGCACGCACAGAAATACCACCACTGAAAGTACTCGGACGGCGCAATTAATTTGTTTTTTTTTAGACCCCCTAGCGGCAGCTTTTAGCGATTCTTGCAGAACACGTACAGTCCGGGTATGGGCGACTTTGGGCTTTTATACTTCTAGTTTGGTATCTTGAATTTTCTGTACGAAAACTATGAGAAACTACACGAAAACTGTACCGTGTATACCGGGATTTAGAAAAGTCTTAAATCATACTAACAATCATACCTGAGTCGGCCCGGTGGCCGAGATCGCTAAGGCAGTAGTGTCGTAGTGATCTCGGACCGAAGGGTCGCGGGTTCGAGTCCCGCTTTGGGCATGGTTGTATTTGTGTTCGTCCTTTCACCCCTAATCATCACCATATCGTTTCATCCTCATAGTTACCATACCGTTAACAGCAATAGTGGTCGCTAATGACCTAAGATGTTGATGCGACCTTAAATAACCAATTTAAAAAAATCATATCTACGGAGTATTGATAATAAGAAGTGTATGCAAACTTGCAATGTTGTCACGCACTTTATTTAATATGCGAGTCTTACATGAATATACTCACCAAAATATGTATGACCCAATATGTATGTCCCAAAAAATATGAATATACTTACCAATATTCTTGCATACAATGTGCAGATCTTCGTTGAAGCTTTCTTTTCCTTCTTTGTCCAATATGTCACTAAGTGAGACATAGTACCAAATCTGCCCGATATTAAAAGCAAGCAGGCAGGCAGCGTGGCAAGCAAGGCAACGTCCGTGGATCTTGCGTCGCATGTTCTTGTCGCATGCAACAGACAACAGCGACACGAACAACAGCAACGCAGAGAGAAAGCACAGCGGACGCAGCAGCCAGTAGACGCCTCTGGTGATACGCGAGTGCTCGCAAGTGAAAACCCCTTCTTTTAAGCTCCCGTCGCCGCTGCGGTAGAAGTCAAAGCAAGTCTCCCAGGTGGAGAAGTGCAATTGGTGGATGCCCTTTGAGTGGCGCGACCAATCAGCAAACCGCTCTTCAAAAGGTAAGAGGCGCGGATGGTCGCAGTACCAGTTGCTGAAGTAAGGAAACTCAGCGTCAAACGCTGTGAGGACGGACTTCTTCGGCGACCAGTACCCTTTAGAATCCGATTCACACTTCCAGAGTCCTTTGTTCTTCCTCATCACTTGCCCACTCTTGCAGCACTTGTAAGCACATTCGTCTACACCGCAATAAGTCCTAAACTGCATCGCGAAGGGGCCCAACGGCGACATTGCAGCATCCACGCAGTATTCAGCCCTTCGAAATCCTCCTCCGGGTTTGGGCCTGGCGATGAAAAATCTTCCCAGGAAGGGGATGTTGTTCGCCGACAAACTCTTGTTTTGAAGTCGATCCGGATCCCATGAAGACGTCTTTACAGAAGATACGAACTCGTTTCCGATAAGTGAGTAGTCGGACACTTTGCTGATGTTGTCCGTCGGGAGACCGAACGGTAACCAACGGCGGACCCACTCTCTGTCTAGCGGAGGCACAACTTCGTCGAACATGTCTGTTTCAATTGAGAAGTTTCGCGGCCAACTGCGAGCGTCGACGCACCAATTTCCATCTGATGAGAGCATCTGGTGCACTTTGCAGCACTTTTTCAATATTACCCCGTTATCTTGTTGATCAGCGGCCGCTATGGTTACTAGGAGAGCCAGTATAAGCACTGAATCGAGTAGGAACGAAGGGACGAGTGGGTGGTGGTTGAGAATCTCCTTGATAGCACCTCGAGCAACAGTCTTTGTCCACTAAGATTTCCCCTCGCCGGAGAAAAGAACGAAGATGGACGAGTGGTGCTGGTGGTTGAGCAAACCTGTCCCTTGATAGCACCTCGAGCAACAGTCTTTGTCCACTAAGATTTCCCCTCGCCGGAGAGAAGAGCGAAGATGGACGAGTGGTGCTGGTGGTTGAGTAAACCTCTTCCTTGATAGCACCTCGAGCAACAGTCTTTGTCCACTAAGATTTCCCCTCGCCGGAGAAAAGAACGAAGATGGACGAGTGGTGCTGGTGGTTGAGTAAACCTTTTCCTTGATAGCACCTCGAGCAAACGGAGTCTTTGTCCACTCAGATGTCCCCTCGCCGGAGAAAAGAACGAAGATGGACGAGTGGTGCTGGTGGTTGAGTAAACCTTTTCCTTGATAGCACCTCGAGCAACGGAGTCTTTGTCCACTCAGATGTCCCCTCGCCGGAGAAAAGAACGAAGATGGACGAGTGGTGCTGGTGGTTGAGTAAACCTTTTCCTTGATAGCACCTCGAGCAAACGGAGTCTTTGTCCACTCAGATGTCCCCTCGCCGGAGAAAAGAACGAAGATGGACGAGTGGTGCTGGTGGTTGAGTAAACCTTTTCCTTGATAGCACCTCGAGCAAACGGAGTCTTTGTCCACTCAGATGTCCCCTCGCCGGAGAAAAGAACGAAGATGGACGAGTGGTGCTGGTGGTTGAGTAAACCTTTAACTTGATAGCACCTCGAGCAAACGGAGTCTTTGTCCACTCAGATGTCCCCTCGCCGGAGAAAAGAACGAAGATGGACGAGTGGTGCTGGTGGTTGAGTAAACCTTTTCCTTGATAGCACCTCGAGCAACGGAGTCTTTGTCCACTCAGATGTCCCCTCGCCGGAGAAAAGAACGAAGATGGACGAGTGGTGCTGGTGGTTGAGTAAACCTTTCCTTGATAGCACCTCGAGCAAACGGAGTCTTTGTCCACTCAGATGTCCCCTCGCCGGAGAAAAGAACGAAGATGGACGAGTGCAATTGCTGGTGGAGCGAACTTCTCCCTTCAGAGAATCTCGGGCAGTAAAGTAGTTGGTCTCCTCTTCGCAATAATCGGATTTGCGAATATGACATGTGATTTGAGTTGTTTTAATCTTCAGTTGCATTATAAGAGTTTAATCGTTGAGTCACTGGAAAGGTACCAAGAGTTGAGTGACTGGAAAGGTCATCGTGAATGCTGCAGACTATGTATAAGAACATCAGCTCTCGACGGCGACCATTTACTTCTGATGCGGGGAGGCAAAGTCTCCATCTATGTCGGAGAGAAGATTTTTTCCTCTTCCGCCTATTGCTACAGCACTTTTCGCATCCTCTCGACTGATGGTCTGAGGATGTTGCGCCAAAGGAAATCTCCGACTCAGTGCAGCTGGGAAGGATGTGGGAGATAAGAAAGACACGAGAATTATAATTACTTTTTTTTGTATACCATCATTATAAACTACCCTTTTCGATACCCCGAATCGTGCATAACCCGGTATTTTATCGCACGCTACATGACGTCATCGCCATTATTAAACGCGACATGACGTCATCACACATTCAGCCAATAGTAGCGAGAGAATCGTGGGGAGGTAGAAGAAGACGGAACAGCCGACCACCGTTTTCTCGCACGGATGTCAACAATGCCATCTTGAATTTGATTTCCAGAGGGCGTTGGATGTCAAGCACCCGAGACGTCAGAAGAAAGTTGTTTCGCGAAATTAAGTTTGATTCTCTTGTAAATTTATAATGCTGTTATACAAAAAAGTAGCGTATGCTACTCGTTTATAATGTTGCTTTATTGCATTTTTGAAAACTCGCTCCTAACGTCGCTCGTTTTCAAAACATGTACTCATGCAATAAAGCTTAACATTATAAACTAATTGCATAAACTACTATTATTGCGTTAAAATGTCTGAATTATTAATAAATCTCACACAGAAGTCTCGTTATATCACGAAGTCCAATTGCAATGACTGCCAACAAGAGACGATTTTGCTAAAGCGCACGACGATAAAGAGAAAATCCTATAGCAGTGTAGTAAGATTGGCTTGTGCTCTCCATGATGTCGCGACCGAGAAACGTACGACGAAGAAATATAGTGGTTCTCCACTAGCACCTACTTTCTCCCATTTGTATCGGTTATGTAATGTTATAATATCGCAATTTCTGTTTATATTTACACATCTCGACAATTACTGAAGTGATTACCAGTCATCATGTGCAAGAACGAATTCTTTTGAAGCTAATGTATTGACACAAATCCATAACTCCGAAATTCCGATCTATACTAAGAGAATAATTATCACCGAATATTGAGAGGTTATTCTATGAATTTTAAACGATGGTTTACCGGCGTTTCCATTCTCGAATTGGGATCGGATATAAACTCAACGACGGTCACAATTATAAGAAAACTAACAATGAGCTAGTTTTAAAATAATTGTATTCGTTTTTGATAAAATTTATTTTAATAGTACCCATATTTCAATCAAAATTCCGTGAAATCTCCATATATTTTTTAAAAATCTACTAAATTGATTAGTGTGTATTTGAGTGAGATTATTGCTTACATTCTACAATTTTTATATTTTTTATAAAATCTATTGTCGAGAACTGATGCTTTGAACTGCTAGTAACGTCCTAGCAATGTACTTGAAGAATGGATTTGGAGAAAACCTTAATATATAATAATGTACTTCCGGGTCTCGATCGGGTTTTTGTCCAGTTTCCCTGATCCATTGAGCAAATACTGAGATGGCCCCTCGATTTGCTTCTGGACGTAAATGTAGCTTCACTATGACCACGTTTTGTTGAACTTTCCGTTTGCTTGTAGTGGTAGTAGAGCTTAGGGTGAGTTTCTATTTTGTTAACAATACAGAAAAATCAAATCTGTTTGTTCCTTTACCGTTAAAAATAAGTTTTCTATAATTTGGCAATGAAAATATCTAGTTTTTGAAATGTTAATATCTCGCTTTTTTAAATTTTTTATTATTATTATTATTATTACTATTTTTTATCTTTTAACTATTAATAGTTAATTTGTTGGGAAGGGATTCTGAAACTCAAGAAAGCGTGCGCAGATGATTTTCTCCCCCATACGTCACATACAGTTTTTGACTAAATAAATAAAAAAACCTCGAAAGTGAGGACTGGTCCTCCAGGTTGGGACTTGGGATGTAGGGCCTGCCTAGTGCTCCTGAAAAACCACCTCACTGCATCTGAACCTAGCAACAGAAGAGGCCAGACTCACAATAGACGACGACTTGGCCATTGAAAATAGACGTGAATATTGGTGCATGGAATATTCAAGGACTGCAAACTAGCTAAATTGTGTTGGGCTATTAACAAAATCGAAATTATGTTATAATATTAACATTATTTGGTTCGAAATAATGTTAATAGAAATACCGTCGAGTTCTACTATATCGGAAGTTCAGCGTACTATTTGATGCTATAATATAGATGTAATATAATGTTTTCTTCACATCCTGAAAATTTCATGACCATATGTTTACATTTGCATTTTGATGCATTGTTTTAAACCGCTGCATTTTTCTTTCATTTTCGTCAATTAATAGGGTATTTTCTGGGGATATGCAATACAGGAGGGAAAAGGTTAAAAATTGTTTATTATCTTTATTGGCAATTATTGCCAACAAAATACAGCGTTTAACAAAATACGTTGAAATCGAACAAAATATTTGAGGTTTACTCAGGAAGGATCCTCTAATTAACAAGTATTATATTTTTAATTAACAGAGGAATAATGGAATTTATAAAGGTTGTGTAAAAGCATATTATAATAACAAAAATTAAATGAAATAAATCATGGAAGATCTTCACGGGTATTAGTTTTAATTCTCCGAAAGGGATTTGAAGCTTTGCCAAGATTACAAATTTTAATAGAAGGAGCTGGGAAGGAAGATAGTAATTGTAAAGGTAATGTGTAAACCCCAATTTTTGAAGGGTCAGAAGAAACTTCTTTTTAAAACGGGCAATTTCAAATAAAATAATTATTTTTATCAATGGATTAAGTACAAATCCTACATCTATTTTGTGACTATGTTCGTGAAAACATTAATATATTTAATTTAATAGATTATTTTATTTTTTTTCAACTTTTGAAGTTATTTTTTCTCGCTTCGTCATTTGTAAGTGATACTCGAATTCCAAGACAGAAATTGTCATTTACCACAGAATATACCTCTAGTTGTTTTATAAATGAAAACGAGAAATTGGCTCGTAAAGTCGAATATTTTCTCGACAGATCAGTATTGGAAGAAATGATTATCGATTAGAACGTATCTGAGTGAGATTATCTCATACATTTCTACAATTTTGTATGTCTTTTGTAAAATGTATTGTCTCGATGCTTTGAATTTCTAATATTGTCCTTCTCGCAACGGCTTTGGGACTTGTCCTCTTTCACTCGTAGTTGGCGAGTTGAGCTTTGGACCGCAGAGGGGTAAGCGAGCGTGTGCGCTCGTGCTCGCCAGGAGGCGCCCTGGTCGCGGCTCCTCTACGCAACGTTGTGCTTCCTTCTGCCCGCGTTGCGTGCTCCTGCTGACTTCTTCTCGCTCTTCCCTCGACGCAGCATCCCCATGATAAGGCCCAAGTAGCCTCCTTCAGGAGCGGCCAACCAAGTGATGACCGCCGCCCGGAAGAAGTCTGTGACGTAACCCGCTGCTCGATAAGACAAGTCTTTATCCTTACGACGATGATGTATCACGGGAACAAATTCACGTATACTATTGAGATTGTTGTGTGTAGTCAACCACAATATAACCTCAGTGAGCAATTCAATACCTCCGGAAAGAAGTACCATTTTAATGTATAGTTTAATTCTGTAACAAAAGAAACGAGAATATATTTGTATTTTACCAACATTCTTAGTGTTTTGGAGAATAATCAAATAATTTCTTACGTTTTCGCGTCGACTGTAGTTCCTCTTCTGTTATCTCGTGTTTGTCCATTGTCTCTCGCAGTTTGTGCCGTGGGAGAGTGGTTTCCCAGGGGGATCTGGTCCTCCTCTCTGCGAAGTACAGAGTTGCCTCGCTTGAGGTACTGCACCTTCCTCAACGTCAGCACAAGGCAGGTTATGTTACACAACACGAGACATGACACAGGGCCATAATAGAACAGTGCGGTTCCAGATTTCATGAAACGAACTTCATTAATACCTGAAACATCACAGACCAGTGTTTAGATTTATGTTTGTTTTGTTAGAATTATATTAAAATTAAAATCAGAATTCAGTAATTGAATAGGAAACATTTTTTTTGTAAAATAACATGAAAGGTATAAAAGTGAATTTTTTAAGGAATCGCAGTATTTTCAATTGTTGCATATAGATAATTTTATTATTTTGTGTGATTAAGGGGTCTAGATGAACAAAAAGTCTCCATAAGGAATGCTGGTTCCAATTCTTTATTTTTTCAACATTGTAATTGTATAAATTAATAATTAAATATAATCCATCAATGAGGTGAACAATTTTTACATAACATACATGAACGGGAAAACTGGAATTTCCAAGGATGGAACCCGTACTACCACTATCTGGACATTACTATACACCAGGTAATACCAGCCATCACCTGGATCATGATTTAGATAATTCTATTCTAAATGTAAAATCCATTGTTTGGAAGTTTAACAATGCTAAATGATTTGTGAGTTTAAACATACTTTTGTATGAGATTATACTAGGCATTACATAGTCCATGTTGCGAGTTTAAACATAATTATATATGAGTTTATACTGGACATTACAGGGTTCATTTTCTGAGTTTAAACATTACTTTATATGAGGTTATAATGGAAATTATATTATATTTTATTATTATTATTATTATTATTATTATTATCTTTAAAGAATTTAATGTTACGTTGTTAAGTAATTTAAAGTTAATATTAGTAATATGTTAATTGTAGAGTTCTGCCACCAGGTTGTATATACCTATCTGCAGAATAATAAATATCTATCTATCTAATTACATTGTTCATGGTTGATTCAAAATAACAAAGAACATTTATCTTCATTTTATTTTTATTTAAATATTTTGAATTATCCGCTTAATTATTGAGAGACATTGTTTACTCAAAGTTAAATTTGTTGAACGTCACGGATATCCACATGAGTTGACAGGTAGCGGTAGCTCAGTGCATCAACTGATGTCACTGCAGCGCCTCTGACCGGGAGGTCCTAGGTTCGAGTCCTGACGGGGGCAGGATTTTCGACACTAGCTTTTCAGCTAGGTCGAGTTCAGTCGCTGTCTGGAGGAGAATTCTAGCGGCCGGCTGCTCTGATCGGTAGTTTTCCGTGGTTTCTCCGATCAACGCCAGGCGAATGCCGGTGCAGTACCCTACCAAACGCGCCACGGACCGCGCGCGATCTGTCCTTCCTCTTCCTTGTCCTATCCTCTCCCCTTACACAATCACTTACACTAACATGCACTATACAACTACATATTCCGGGAGACCGGTCGGGAGTTTAGAGCTTGTTCCGGCTGGGGCGGTGCCCCGCTGGTGGGAGAGTCCTGGTTAGGGGGAAACTCCACTAGCCGACGGTAGGTCGGCGCCGGATCTCGTCATCAAGCGGGGGAACATCACCACCATCCCCGAGAAAAAATCTTACACTACACTAACGGGACTAATGACCGAAGCAGTTGTCGCGCCCGGAAACACGAAAAAATGAATCAATCAGTCAATCAATCAATCCACATGAGTTTAACAGAAGTGAACACTGAACGGTGACCGGCGATCTACGAAAAATGGACGATGAGTGCCCAACAACGAAGGGTAATCGATGACCGATGAGCTACGAGAAAAGACCGGAGACTGAACTAGTCGAGCGAAAAATTTAAAGAAAAAAATTCAGTGATTTGTGCGAAAAAATTCTTTTTTAGAAATTTTAAATATTTCAAGCACAAATTTCGCGAAAACTACTCCATTTTGAAAAACTTGTACGTGAACTTTTTTAAAGACTTTGTTTAAAGCAAATATCGCTATCTCCAATTTTGTAGTTTTCAAATATTAACTTTTTCAATTTTTGAAAAATGGAACAATAGCGGAAAACGGGCACTGTATTTTTGAATGTCTCCCTTGTTACATATGAGGAGAAAATTTTAAAAAACAATTTGGAGCGTTTTTGTAAAAAATGTTAATTGTCCTTAAAATTGTCTAGATTTCGCACTAAATTACACGAAATCTACACATATTTTCGAGTAATTGAACATGAACTTATTTGAACACAATTAAGGAACAAATATCACAAAGGAAAAAAACCTCTATCTTTAATATCATAGTCGTACAAATACGCCCAAAGATTGTACTTTTAATATTTTCAAAAGTCTGGAATATCAACAAACACAAAACCTGCAACACTCTCCTCAGCGACCTCAAGTTTAATAAAAAATATTGGGGCCATTTTTGTGAAAATTTTGAAAATGTTTTTGAGGCTTCTTATAAATTACCCTCAAAAATTAAATTATCCGTTTGAAATTCTCAAAGACGCTTCAGAGATTTTGAGCCACATACGTGAACCAAAAGAGTTAAATAATGGAATATGTACAATTGCAAACGCAACAAGTTCAAAACTTGCAAGTGCAAATAGAATTACCGCAACAATGGAATTACATCAACTTCAGCTTCAGATGGAACAACTTGGCCAACAACTACTACCACTGTTACATTTGATTGATTGATTTTTGGTGTTTCCCGGCGCGTCAACTGCTTTGGTCATTAGTCCCGTTAGTGTAATGCATGTTTTTTCTCGGGAGATGGCGGTGATCTTCCCCCGGTGGTGGTGAAATCCGGCACCGACCTACAGTCGGCTAGTGGGGTTTCCCCCTAACCAGGACTCTCCCCCCAGCGGGGCACTGCCCCAGTCAGGACAAGCTCTAAGCTCCCGACCGGTCTCCCGAATATGGTAGTGTAGTGCATGTTAGTGTAAGTGTGTGAGTAAGGGGAGGGGATAGGACAAGGAAGAGGAAGGAAAGATCGCGCGCGGTCCGTGGCCCGTTCGGTAGGGTACTGCTCAGTGACATCAGTTGATGCACTGAGCTACCGCTCCCGGTACAACACATTAACATATTAGTAAAAATGTAATACTGAAGTATGTGATTCACTAGTCATGAACCAACATGTGATAACTGTTTCATTAGACATTGAAAAGGCAGAAGAAATGGTACACAGGAAAAATATTATTATCCATTCTCTTACATGTTTATGTGCCTGTTTGTCTATATTATTATATTATGCTTGGTCCCTTTGTTTTTTGAACACACCTTGAGCAGCTAATGGAGATGAATTATTTCACACTTTTCATTATTATTCTCTTGCGACAGTTTCGAGGATAATTGTTTTGTCATCATCAGGAACGTTGTCCAGTCACTACCACACCGCCGTCGACGTCTTCACGGTCACCGTCCCTTTTTTGAAAATTATTTATTAATTTAATCTTAATTTTCAAAAACGTGAATTTTGAGTTTGATCTCCTTTAAGGGTTTTGATACTAGTTGATTCTGTCTAATCCTCCTAATCAGCTAATTTTTATGATTATTTCACAAAAGGAATTAGAACATCGTGTAAAAATAAACGTACTCTCTACTTTATTGCTAAATGTCATGACGTATCTCAAGATTTCCTTAACTACTTCAAAAAATACAAAACATTGTTACGAAAAGTCATAAGAAAGGCTAAAATCATGAAAAACGATCAGGATATTTTGAACTCAAGTAATAAAACAAAAGCAATGTGGAATGTAATAAAAAATACCACCAAATCAACTAGAAACCCCGTAGAGAATGTTGTTTTAAAATATAACGATATAAATGTGAACGATCCGGCAACAGTGGCTAATCTCTTTAACCAATACTTTTCGAGAATTGCTGCCGATCTCACTAAGGGTCTTCAGGCACAAAATTCAAAAACAGACAGTTCACCCAAAATTTTAGACACAATGTTCGTTTCCGAAACTTCTTCTTATAAAATTCTCAAAATAATCGGTAAACTAAAAAATAAATATTTGTCCGGTTTAGATGAATTCCCGGATTCTTTGTTAAAGACTTGTGCATATGCCATTATACACCCGTTAACGCACATATTTAATGCATCTTTATGCACTGGAACGTTTCCAGATATTTTCAAAACAGCTAAAATTAAGCCGCTTTTCAAAAACGGCAACAAAAATGAAATTCAAAATTATCGGCCCATTTCTTTTCTTCCATTATCTTAAAGATTGTGATATTTTTATGGAAAAAAAACGAAACAGCTATATTTTCTTTTCTTAAAGATGTCGCCTCATCATTGGATCAAAACGAGGCACCTATTGGATTATTTTTAGATCTCTCAAAAGCTTTTGACGTCATTGATCATGACATTTTACTTTCCAAATTACCTTCATATGGAATTCGTGGTATTGCTCTAGATTGGTTATGTTCGTACCTTAAACAACGATCTCAGAGAGTTGAAATACCTTACTGGAATGATGGAACATTACGTACGCACCTTTCCGACTCTTTGCCCATTGCATGTGGAGTTCCTCAAGGATCGATTTTAGGCCCTATTCTGTTCCTACTTTACGTAAACGATATGCCCTCGACGATCGAAACGGAAGAACGGTTCTCTTTGCGGATGATACGAACATCCTTTGCAATAAAGAAACCGTAAATAGTACAATATCAGATGTTTCAAATTGGTTCCGAAATAACAAATTAATAGTAGACGAAAAGAAAACGGTTGTAATGCAGTTTTCCATTTCAAATAAACAATTCTGTGCTCCATTGAAAATGAACAGTGTACCATTGTTACTGATGTTAAGGCAACAAAATTTTTAGGTCTCTCAATTCAGTCAAACCATTTTACCAAGGAAAGGTTCATAAAGTTTAGAGGTTATATAAGGTATACGCCTGTACAAATAACACTGACAGAGAAGGAAGTGCTCTGATAATAAAAGAAAATATACTCCATTATGAAGAAGTTAAATACGAAACTGGAAATGCAGGCTACTTCGGTATTCGCTAAAACCAAGAAATAACCGTTAAGAATATGTGTTATCTATTGTTCTCATTCATTAAAGAAGGATGATTATCTACATTTCCTTAGTCAATTGGGAAACCGATTTACAGTAGGTGGAGATTTTAATGCTAAAAATATCTATTGGGGTTCTAGATTAACAACAACAACGAAAGGTAAAGAATTATTTAGTGCCATAAAAGGGATTGGTGGCGAAGCTCTGTCTACTACGTACTAGCCAACCGACCGAGGTAAAATTCTAGATCAAATAGACATCTTTTTATTTTAAAAAATGTATCATGTAAATACCTGCAAATTGAAGAATTTCACTCCCCTCCACATTCTTCCAGTTCATACATCAAAATGTCTGCAAGTATGCCGAATCGATTTAAAGAAGTGATTTTATATAAATGTTACAATACCACGAACTATTATAATAATATTAGTACGTAACAATCGTTGATTTAAAAAGTGAGCAAATATTAAACTGGCGGTAATATTTTGGTTTATTTGTTTTTTATGGATCAGCTACATTCATTTAACGTGTTTTTTCATTTGTTACGTACTTTTCTACAATAATTAACTTTTGTTTTCGGCATCTGTTATTCTTTTTCTTTTCTGTCACGTGAATACAATAAGAAAATTCAAATTGGTGTACATGTACATTGAAGTTGGTACATATAGAACATTAAAGTTAGCGAGTATTATTCGGGAACGAAAATTTCTAGTATTTAAATGTTTCTCGCTTTGTTGATACTTTTAAGCATCATTCAACTCTGAGATTTCGGAGGTGCATAAAAGTGTGTGTATTACAATTCTCATACGTCACAGTTTTTATTATTTTTTTTATTTTGAAGAAAGTAAATCCAGTCGACACAAGCGTGCACGAGCACTGAAACATTAAAATGAATACGAGGCTTAGAGCTTGATGAGTGTAACTTTCATTGACGGTGGACATCCAGAGATCTCCACTTCAGGTATGAATTTGGCCACGGTCCTTTCAAAGTACTATACTTCGATTAAAACAGAAAATACTTTCAAGGGTACGAGCGAAAAGGAGAGGGAGACACTTTTATTCAATGGGGAGCTTCAATACCAAAACTTGAAGTCGCAAGAAGCTCCCAACTGGATGAGAGTGTCCCCCTCTTTTTTGAGCTCGTAACCTTCAAGGGACTACTGTTTCAATCGGATTGTAGTGACGTGATCATGATTAGAGACAACCCTACAAGGCCATCTAGAAGCTACAGGAGGTATCATCAGGACGAGGAGATTTTCAGAATTCAGGTTTTCGGGTGTTAATCATGGTAACTGACAATTCGCAGGTAAATGTGTTGTGAAACAGAGGTATCTTCTGTCATATGAAACTTACTCGAAACAAGAGGCAGAAGCCATAATGTACGAGTGAATTATCACTGCCATTTGTTGTTCGTTTTGAAATCATTTGAAAGCAAAACTATTCTTCATAATGGTCAGTTATGTCGACTTTGACGAAAATGCCAGATACCATTATTTATACCCAAACCTGTCAGAGACTTCTTCTAGGTTTGAGGTTTTTCTTTATTTTTAAGTTTATTTGCTTACTGGAGTACAACAATTTTGCAAGAGGTTTGAATGTAATGAGTACAGATATCTAGAACAAGAGTTTCTTTGAAAAATTCATCACTGTCTGAGAATTCTTTTGAGGAATAAAACTAGGGGGGGATTGTCTGGGTAGTTTCTTGCGGTTAGGCATTCTTTTTGGGTGTTTTGTTTACCTAGTTGGAAGGGGAGAGCTTGTGGAAGTGAAAAGATTGTGTGCTGTGAGTATACATAGGTTCAGATGACGTGAATCAGCTGTTACGGTATCATCCAATCGGGAGGTCGAACGTCACCGCAGTATGATGACGTGTAAGCTCCCGATTGGAGCACGCCGTCGCAGCGGACGAGCTGTCAAATAAGCCGTACTTGGATTTAAACATAGGTTCAGATGACGTGAATCAGCTGTTACGGTGTCATCCAATCGGGAGGTCGAACGTCACCGTAGCATGGTGACGTGTAAGCTCCCGATTGGAGGACGCGGACGAGCTGTGAAATGAGCCGGAGGTTAGCCGTAGTAGGCGAGGCCGTAGGCGGGGGCGCGTGCGTAGGCGGGGGCGTAGGCGGGGGCGTGGGCGAAGGCGGCGTAGGGCGCGTGGGCGTAGGCGGCGAGGGCGGGGCCGGCGGCCAGGCCGAGCGAGCGCACGGACCGCTTGTGGCCGTGGCCGTCGTTCTTGGGGTGCTTCTCGTTGGGGTGTTCCTTGGCGTGGTCCTTGTCGTTCTTGTCGTGCTGGTCCGCCAGCGCCGCCGCCGCCAGCGCCACCGCCACCAGCAGCATCTGCATTCAACCAGATTTATACCAACTTTGATTTATACGAACTTCAATTTACTAACACTTCGATTTACAGGAATTTCGGTTTATAGAAACTTCGATTTACAAAAACTTCGATTTACAGAAACTTCGATTTATAGGAACTTCGATTTATAGAAACTTCGTTTATAGAAACTTCGGTTTACAGAAACTTCGTTTACAGAAACTTCGGTTTACAGAAACTTCGATTTACAGAACTTCATTTACAGAAACTTCATAATTCGAAACTTCGGTTTACAGAAACATCGGTTTACAGAAACATCGGTTTACAGAAACTTCGGTTTACAGAAACTTCGGTTTACAAAACTTCAATTTACAGGAATTTTTATTTACAGGAACTTAGATTACCAGAAGCTTTCATTTACGTAAACTTCGATAATTCTCATTAATTTCAGAATTCCTAAAGTTTATTATGATTATTTTTCACAAACATTCAGAAATCAGTGTGTGTGTGTGTGTGTTGGCTCCCACTGACAAATCTACTTTGTTGAATAGTAAATAATAATAAAACTTGCGGTAGGATTTAGCTTTTGAGGTATTAAGGCCTTGGGCCTAGCAACATATTATCAAGTTATTTACTTTGTGAAATAATTATCTAATAAATAAAAATCTTAAATATAATTACTACTAAGAGGAATTCAGAATAAAAAGTAAAGGAAGTTTCTTTTGTCAATTATTGTTACCAAAGTAGTAATTTTATTTCAAGTATCGCAGTTTAAGAAATATTTCTAATAGTAACTAGCACAGCCGACCAATATTTTGTAAAATAATATTTTTTATAAATCATACTTTTTCAAAACATTAAAAGAGTGACGATGTTGATCTTGAATAAAATCGGCAAATAATTAAGAGTAGTTATTTTAAATTTTCAAGAAAAAATAAAAAATTGGGGATATAAGTACGAAACACAAGAAGAAGTCTTATCATATTTGAACGAAACGTAACAATTAGTTGAATAATATTCTAAAAATCTTTCTGTTTAATTTTAAATACTTCAGTTGCGTTGACAATGCTCGTGGTTTGCTTTGGAGAGACTCAGGAAATTTGGTCTCATGAGGGAAGCTGTGAGGTATTGCGCGTGTTGTGTCTTTCTAAGAAAGAGCTAACTCAAGAGAAGTACACACTACAACCGCATATAATTTCTCACATTGTTTGCAACTGTTACTTGGCGATATAACGCTCTCACAAAGTGTCTCCAAGCCGTAAGACTATTTGGCTGGAACTCAAAACCCTGTACTTACATTCCGCAGACGTTCTCTAAACTAACATACTATCAGAACTGGAATCAATAGTTCACTGTTACTTTTAAAATAAGAAGTTTTCAACGGAAAGTGACCTGGGATGTTTTTATAAGCATCTAATTTTACACATTCAGCTAAAAATTTTAAACAAAAAATTTGGTACCATTTTACAGAAAAATTCGATAATGTCGTTGAAGCTTCACATAAAAAATAAAATACCCCCATGTCACGGCAGAATTTAAGAAAACGAGCGTAGAATACACTTTTCCCCACATTCAATTGTTTTTAGTGTTCATTTATTTATTTTATTTATTTTACGTCAAAAAACAGTTAAAAACTGCGTATGACGTGCTATGGGGAAAAGTGAATTGTGTGCACATTTTCAAAATTCTGTGATCCATACACTAAGTCATATACTACTTAAATTTTGAATTTTGAAAGGGAGAAAAAAACTCCCATGTAGTAAAATCTATTTTCAAGGATAAATAAGCAATAAATTTTGTTTTAAAAAATTTTTATTACTTCCTGCCACGACAACATGGAAACGATAATTTGAATAATTGTATTTCCCACTGAATTCTAGAAGACGTGCACAGAAAATGAAGTTACATTTAAGTTCAATAAATTAAGTTCAATAAATAAATAAGTAGACGTAAGGCAGATCGATCGCAAAATATCAAATTTGATGAAAATCCTGAGTGTGGCTTAGGATTATACCTTTTTTTTATTACACAACTTGCACACTGAGTGTGTAAAAAGGGATCATTTGGAATTAATCTAAAAGTATGAAATAATGGAAGTCATCTCCGGCAACTTAATATATTTTTTATAAAAAAATATTAACAAACATATTCAGTTGAGGGAGATAACTTCCATTATTTCTTCATGTAATTACGTCAACAATACGACATCACATTTTCTCCAATTAACCTAATAGTGTTAAGGCACATTCACAATGCAATCACAAACATAAGCATAACACATAGACATAGACATTAACATAAGCGAAGAGTTGGCGTATTCACAATGTCGAACATAAACATAGGCAAAATAAGAGTTTCTATTGGCTATGAGGCATTCTAGTTTACTATTGGTTGGATATGAGAATCTATTTCGAGATTTCAAAACAAATACGACAAACACAACCACGCAGCACCGAATAGTTCGCCTATCGACTTCGATACGCGATTTTGAGTTATCGAACTGTGATTGGCTCATTCCTTATGTCTGACATAAGCATAAGCACAGAAGCTTGCAAGCTCTTAAGTTAACGTCTTACGTGTTATGCCTATGCGAACGCATTGTGAATGAGTCCACTTGTAGGCGTAGTCCTAACTTTTATGTTAACGCCATGCTTATGCTTATGTTTGCATTGTGAATGGGCCTTTACTCACCAAAGTAAACTTCATATTTCGTCTTCCGTACGGCGTCTAGGAACTCAAATGGACAACGCGCACCAGCTAGATGCTGCCGAATCGTTCACTGCTCGCCCCCGTCCAGGGGTTCCGTTTTATAGTCCTCTCCGGGCAGGAAATTCCCCCGGTCACGTGCTGCACAGCGAGGTCGCAGCGACTGCATCTCGGCCGAAAGAAAAATATCTTTAAAAAAAAACCAGCCATCTACAAAGACCTGAGCAGGCCTTCGATTGCCGCGCTGCGACGGAAACAAAAAACGACAGCGAGACCGATCGGCGGCAAAATTTGTTATTAAGAAGGCGCAGATTGGCACAAAGCGGTACAATAGGCAGTAGGCCGAGGAAACAATCGACAAAAGGGGAAAGGTCCGTGTGCAGTAGCCTGTGTTGTTTGTTATTGTTATTGCATATTATTATTTTCCAATGGGTGCAGAAATTGAAAGATAACTACATAGTCTCTGGCCATGGGAGAGGTCTTTACAGTTTCCTAAGAACCTAGGGACTCTGCAAGAAAACTGCAGGAACTGGAACTCCATGGATTGATTTTTTCGTGTTTCCGGGCGCGTCAACGGCTTCGGTCATTAGTCCCGTTAGTGTAGTGCATGTTTTTTTCGCGGAAGATGGCGGTGATCTTCCCCCGCTGGATGGCGAGATCCAGCGCCGACCTACCGTCGGCTAGTAGGGTTTCCCCCTAACAGGACTCTCCCACCAGCGGGGCACCGCCCCAGCCGGGACAAGCTCTAAGCTTCCGACCGGTCTCCCGGAATATGTGGTGGTGTAGTGCATGTTAGTGTAAGTGTGTGTGTGTGTGTGTGTGTGTGTGTAAGAGGAGAGGGCAGGACAAGGAAGAGGAAGGACAGATCGCGCGCGGTCCGTGGCCCGTTTGGTAGGGTACTGCTCCGGCATTCGCCTGGTGTTGATCGGAGAAACCACGGATAACTACCGATCAGAGCAGCCGGCCGCTAGAATTCTCCTCCTGACTGAATTCGTCCTAGCTGAAAAACTAGTGTCGAAAATCCTGCCGCCGTCAGGACTCGAACTTAGGACCTCCCGGTCAGAGTCGGTGCAGTGACATCAGTTGATGCACTGAGCTACCGCTACCGGTTGGAACTCCATGGAAAATACCCTGGAAGAAACAATGGAACCGTTTCGATTTTCATTCCGAACCTTATTAGTACTATTCTCATACTGCGCGTACCGATTGAATAGAGCGCCATTGCTTACGATGCAACTGACGTCTTGCGAGCAAGGCTCCAAGGAAATGGCCGCAAGTTATGAAATATTTGCTAATCACGTGTTACGTTATTGTACAGCAACTGTTGGTTTGTAAAAAACAGTTGTCCTGTTCTATACCATGTAATTGCAGTATTCGTTAAAACTACGAAGTTTAAGAACATTCCCATACTTTCTCTGTCTTTTTTGGAATCGAGTTGGTAACTGTCATACAGAAAGCCTTGTCTTTCCCAGGTTCTAAAACTCTCCACTATAACTGCTCTATTGTAGTTCACGTAGACTTGTAGCCTATTTTTAGTGAATTTTAAATCCGGTGTTCTTAAATCGAAGTCTTAATGTTTTGTTCGCCAAATGTTTGGCCAAAAGTAAAAGTTTGCCATTGAGTCTTTGTATTCATTTCGAGGATGTACACAATTGTTAACTTCTTGTGCTTGGGAACACAAAAACTATTTTATATTTATTGACCGAAGATAACTTTTATTTACTCAGGAGAATTGTATTTCATCTCTAATAAAATATACATTTATCGAGATGGAGAAGCATGTGTACTTTATTTAATGCTACACGTTCAATCCACGACTCTTGAAATTGATAGCAGGAAAAATGAAATACTCGTAATCATTAATTTACAAAATAATTCCCAGCAACCAAAATTTGTAAAGAAAATTAACCCTAGCAGAATCAATATACTTGCCGCTACGAGTAAAAGTAATAAAATATAATTATTAAATGACAAATCACATTTTAATGAAAGAGTACTATTATTATATTGTGCTTTAAAGATTTGGACTTAAATTCAAACGGTATTTACCCTACTGATCTATTTTTACTCCCTTTACTCATTGTTTTGTGACCCAGCTAACTGTAATGTAAACCAATGACTGTAACTAAAGTCATTGTCACTGAGAACATTTTTTTCATACAATTCATCTTCCGTTCAATTGTTATGTGTAATCAAAAGTACTACAAACTCCAAGTGAATAAAATTATTTGAGTGAATTGAGTATTTGACGATTAATTTTGTGTGATCATGGGTTGTTTGAAATGGTGAGTACGTTAGTTTATATCGAGTGCTATGTTTCATTATAATAATTTTTATTGATATTAATCTCTGCAACTTCTTATTTATATTCTTTATACAATATTTATAGTTTCCTTCTTTACAAAGTGTGGCCTGAAGATTGGGAAACATGCTTATCCCCGATACGTCTCTCTGCAAATCATGTGGACGCATAATAAACTTTGCGTAATGTGATTTTAAAATTTTTGTTGTTTTGTTTAAACTGTTTAAGACAACTCTGTGGCCAAATCCATTTACTATATGTAAATTTATATACTTATTGGTTACATGCTTGTTTACCAAGTCCAAAATGTACAAGTCTCCAATCAACGTTCATGGATCATTCTCCCTGTTAAGATGAAGGCCACAGGTTCAACGTAATTCAAGTGAAAATAAAACAAAACTGCCAAATCAATTGCAGACGCTGTGTCAGTATTGAAAGCCATCTTCGCTGCAAAAAGTATATTGGGCATGATGTGCGAAAGTCTTTCCAATTAACTCTGAAGAGAACAATAATCTCACTTGCTATTGTTGTCTGGCGTATGTACCGTCAAGAAATGGATGTACCAGATGAGCCACGTGTGCGATTATTTTGACAAGGGCTGCCATTATTATTTTCATGAGCACCGCCAGCCTTTCGGCAAAGAAGCGACACCTTCTTACCCAATATCATCTTGCTACGCGCCTAGTACGATACAAATATCGTACATACAGTATGAAGTGAAACATTATAAAAATTATAAATTTGAGTATTATTCGAATAGACAATTTTATTCATTTTTAACGATATAAAATTAACATTTTTTTAGAACATTTGTTCCGCTTTGTCGACGCAACGCGACTCCAAATCCTTGTTGGGCATTGGGTACGTAAGTATATTGTAGGAATAATTCTCTGTTGAGTTTTATTATCAAGTCTCGTCACGTCACAGGCAATCCGTGTCTTTTACCCTTCCGACAAAGGGGTCGGGGCCGTCAGCAACCGGAGTTCCCGGACGGTCTCCCATCCAGGAATCCGTGGAGCCCCGAATTACTTAACTTTCGTGACTTCACGGAGTAATTCGGCAGCTTGGCCAGCGACGCCTGCAAGCAACGCCAATTTTTGTGAACAAATATGATATAATCATTTACAGTAAATTGATATGTCAACGTACATAATAGTCTAATGAAAGTAAATCATTTTCCATTACTTGATTAGATTCTATTCCGTAAATGATCTTGCAATTAAACACGGAAAATATCCCTTTAGGTAGGTTACATTTAAAACAGAAAAAAATGTTAATAATGAAATACAAACGTAACCTAATGTGAGTTCAAAAGTATCGTCAAATAGAAACGCCAATCGTCGATTCAATTTTTTTGTCACCACGGCTCTCACGAAACACCCTTGCCCTTTTGTCGATATTTTCATTTATTTGTTAATGACAAAACACAGTAAAAAACTGACGTACTATGGGGGAGAAGTAGAATCTGCACGTTTTCACGAGTTCTAGAATCCCTACGCTACGTCTTATGCTATAAGTTTATTTATAAATCCAGAAAATAATGAGCGTTTTTGGCCAGGATGGAAATGAAAATATTCTTTCTCGTGAAATAAATTCTTTTGCAAAGGCAAATAAGTCATAAACTTTGTCCCTATGTCATTGCGCTCTACGTGAAGGAATCAGTTACAACAATTGTACTACAGCTTCCGGGTCAATGACCCCCATCTCGATCAGGTTTTTCGTCCAGTTTCCCTGATCCATTGAGCAAATGCTGAGATGGCCCCTTGTTTTGCTTCTGGACATAAATGTAACTTCATTTTCTGTGCACGTCTTCTAGAATTCAGTGGGAAATACAATTATTCAAATTATCGTTTCCATGTTGTCGCGGCAGGAAGTAATAAGAGCCAAAATTTATTGCTTATTTATCCTTGAAAATAGAGTTTATTACATGGGAGTTTTTTTTGTTTTTTCTCCCTTTCAAAATTCAAAATTTATTGCTTATTTATCCTTGTAAATAGATTTTATTACATGGGAGTTTTTTGTATTTTTCTTTTTTTTTCATTTTTTTTAAAACAAAATTTAAGTAGTATATGACTTAGTGTAGGATCACAGAATTTTGAAAATGTGCACACAATTCACTTTTCCCCATAGCACGTCATACGCATTTTTTAACTGTTTTTTTGACGTTAAATAAATAAATAAGTTAACTGTCGCGAGAACATGAACGTTGATTTGAATAACTATGTTCTCTTGAGCTAAAGCGAAGTGAACATATAGTGAAGATACATTTATATCCACCAGCAAAATAAGAGACTTTCCCATCATTTGCTCAAAGGATCAGGGAATCCACGCGAAAACCCTGATGGAGATGGAGTCATTGATCCATAAGCTGAGGTACAATACTTTGTTAGGCTCCACGATTACGTTTCGGCAATGATGTAATTTCTTTAAAGTCTCCCTATCCGACGAACCATTGACACTTCCATGCTTGAAAATCTCTTATTGCACAAATCAGCAATATTATTCTTTATTCTGTGGAGCGATTTTAAACTGGTGTCTGAACGTAATTTTGGCGTGCTGAATTAAAATATACAAACCATTTCTTGTATCACGTTATTTTTTTATATTGTGAGCTGAAATTCTCAATTTTATACAAATTTTATCTTCCTTGACCATGAAGTATACATATGTATAATCAAATACGTATTTGATGAACACATTTCAAAATTTCCCAGAGAATAATTATGTTGAAGTAGGTCGTCTGTCGTAGAAAGTCCTAAGTTTAGTTGAAAACAGCCCTTTTGTTATTTTTTTTAAATTTATTTATTTAAGGTCGCTGTTCAACAACTGGGTCATAAGCAAACACGAGTATCAATTTAGAGTTTACACAAGTTCTACAATTATTTCATTACACAATAATATACAGTCCATACAAACATGAAATTGTAATAGTGTCAATTTTTGGGTATTTACATCATTGGGATGGATACACATATTTATTTATTTATTTACAATACAATGCCTTTGATATTCATAACATGTTTGAAGGGTTGTATTGAGTGAGATGTGGGTAAAGAATGAATTTATATTTATTTTTATTAAGTTGTGTTGATTTTTGAGATTCCATTTATTTTATTTTATCCGTTTATATTTCGCATTCCAGTAAAGGAATGTTAAAATATTCTTTTTACGTTCGTATGAGAACGTGGATTTCTGCCCAATGCAACGAGTGTGTGAAGTTACTCTTTTCTTAAACCCTCTGAGACGGCACAGTGCAACAGCTGTGGCCACTGCAGGATCTTTCCTAGTTCATGTGGTTCGAATCGCAATGGGGTGGATTTTAGACATTAGCTAAATAGCTAAGCCTAATTCATCCGCTGCCTGGAGGAGAATTCTAGCGGCCGGCTGCTCTGATCGGTAGTTTTCCGTGGTTTCTCCGATCAACACCAGGCGAATGCCGGAGCAGTACCTTAACAAACGGGCCACGGACCTCGCGCGATTTCATTCTTCTTCCTTGCTCTATCCACTCCCCATACACGCTCACTTACACTGACATGCACTACACTACCACATATTCCGGGAGACCAGTCGGGAGATTAGAGCTTGTCCCGGCTGGGGCGGTGCCCCGCTGGTGGAAGAGTCCTGGTTAGAGCAAAACCCCACTAACCGACGGTAGGTCGCCATCCATCGGCGGAAGATTAACGCCATCTCACTAGGAAAATACATGCACTACACTTACGGGACTAATGACCAAAGCTGTTCACTAATCAACCAACCAACAAACGAACGAATCAATAAAAAAACAAAGACCAAAGCAGAATCACTAACCCAACAACAAATCAATGAATCAATAAAAAAAATCACGTGATAAAAACATGCACTACATTGGCGGAACTATTGACCAGAGCAGTCGTCGTGTCAAGAAACATGAATGAATCAACGAAAACCGTGGGATTGAGAATACCCATGGGTGCGTGAAAGTGAAGGGCATTCCGGTGCGAAGGGGAGGGGCGTGGCGGAAGTAGTCGGGGAAGGCCGCCGACAGAGCGCGACGCCGTGCGGCGTATTTATTTTCCTTTCCTTCTTTTTATTCCTTGGTTTTTGCGCGTCCGCGGGCGCCTCGACAGTTGTGACCACTAGACTTTTGGAGATGAAGTTCAGGCTACATTCCGCGAGGCGTATGGGGTCCTCGAGGTTGGAACGCGAGATTTGACACTGACCTTCACGTAACTTTGCGGGGGAGCTGTGCCCCAGGTATCTACCCTGCCTGAAGGGGAATATCAGTTTTGGAGAAAATTATCTGAACGTTTAATGCCATAGCGTTGGACACAGCCAGACAGATAAATGTTTTGCTGTCAATTGTTTTTTCGTGATCAAGGGCCCATAAAACGTGAATTGTGAGTACACAACGTTTGTTAGGGACAGTAATTTTCCAACATAAGTTCAGGATTTATCCAGTTTTTCGATACCAGGACTCCATAACTCTAGTTTTTCTGTCGAAAAATTGCCTGTTTTTGTTGCAAGATTACAAAACTTTCTTTTTACTACGTACGTAGTAGGACGAGAAAACAAAATGAATCTTGACTGACTCCTCGAGGTTGGAACGCGAGATTTGACACTGACCTTCTCGTCACTTTGCGGGGGAGCTGTGCACCAGGTATCTCACCTGCCTGAAGGGGAATATCAATTCTGGAGAAAATTATCTGAACGTTTAATGCCATAGCGTTGGACACAGCCAGACAGATAAATGTTTTGCTGTCAGTCGTTTTTTCGTGATCAAGGGCCCATAAAACGTGAATTGTGAGTACACAACGTTTGTTAGGGACAGTAATTTTCCAACATAAGTTCAGGATTTAACCAGTTTTTCGATACCAGGACTCCATAACTCAAGGTTTTCTGTCGAAAAATTGCCTATTTTTGTTGCAAGATGACAAAACTTTCTCTTTACTACGTACGTAGTAGGACGAGAAAACAAAATGAGTCTTGCCTGACTCCTCGAGGTTGGAACGCGAGATTTGACACTGACCTTCACGTCACTTTGCGAGGGAGCTGTGCCCCATGTATCTCCACTGCCGGATGGATTGAGTGATTGATTAGTGATTTCGCGCACGCCAACTGCTCTGGTCATTAGTCCCGTAAGTGCAATGCATGTTTTTATCGCGGGATACGGTAGGTGGCGGTGGTCTTCCCCCGCTGGTTGACGAATTCCGGCCCCGACCTACTCGTCGGCTAGCAGGGTGTTCCACATCTAGGTATCTCCCACCAGCGGGACACCGCCCCAGCCGGGACAAGCTCTAAGCTCGCGACCGGTCTCCCGGAATATGTGGTAGTGTAGTGCATGTTAGTGTAAGTGTGTGTAAGGGGAGAGGATGGGACAAGGAAGAGGAAGGACAGATCGCGCGCGGTCCGTGGCCCGTTTGGTAGGGTACTGCTCCGGCATTCGCCTGATGTTGTATCGTAACAAATCGGTCAAAAATCGCGCACGATCTGCAACCCTGATCTATCCTGACACCTTTCTCTCTCTCTCTGTCTCTCTCTCTCATACACACATACATTCACTACCAGACATGTCGGGAGCTTAGAGCTTGGCCCTTCTGTGGGCGGTGCCCCGCTGGTGGGAGATACTTTCACATACTTATACCTTCACATCGAATACAAAATGATATCTAACTTATATGTTTTATAACTATATGTCTAACTTATATATATATATATATATATATATATATATATATATATAATGATATATAACTATATGTGTAACTTAAATACACGGAATTTCCTTTTAAAACGACTAGCTTTTCGAGCAGATCATCCGAAAATAAACCCCTAGTTGGCGAATATATAAAACCCCCAAAGGAAAACAGTTGTTGAACTATCGCTGATAAACATAAACTAGTGTTATAAGGAATAAACTTTTTTTACTGTCGGATAATTGTCAAGATTTTTTACAGATTTGAATTTATCATTTAAAAATATGGAGAAATCAAGTTTAACAGCCTAAAGAAGCTTTTATTTTATTTTCAATGAGGCCCATTGTACCATGAACCAGAATCAAACAAAAAGAAGGTATCCTTATTATCTTCATCTGTATTTAAAGTATTTTCAGTATTTCTTGTTTTTTTAAATACACCTATTTTATGTATTTAAATACATCTCTAAAATACATGTCCAAAAGACTCAAAAATGAAATTTTTCAAATACAAAATGTATTTAAAATGCGTATTTTAAATACAAGTATTTAAATACTGCCCAACCCCTTTATATCCAAGAACATGTTTATGTGCACGGCCTTGGGACTGAGATACATGTTCGCAAGTTCAGATCCTGTGGAGACGGACTACTTACACTGAAATATAGAATCAACAACAAATCAACAATCATCAACAACAAAGGTAGATGTCCTGAATAGACAAACGTTTGTGGTATTGATAGATATAGACGAAGGTTTTATATCGTAAAAGTTGGAATGTGTGTTGAAACATGAAGAAAAATTAAATGTCTTCAGGTATTGACATGGAATATGTGATAGAATCGTGAAGAGATTTTAAGATCTCGGAACATAGACGATGTTTTGACGTCTTGTGAATTTTAGCAAGAAGGTATTTTATAAAGCATAAACGTAATGTGGATATATTCAGTGAACTATTAGGATTGTGTTTGTTTTCTCTTTTCAGTTGACAATTATGTAAAGTTTTTATTTTCCTTTTTATTATTGTTATTATTGTAAATAAATGTTTCTGATTTTGAAATTGAAATGTTTGTAAATTTAATAAAACACTAAGTTGCCATTGTTCAAATCTACCATGTATGCTGTAGAATCATCTGCTTTTGAAAAAAATAAAGGAAATTTCTGTTTCCTATTCATGAATTTAATTCATCGAGGGAAAAGATAAGAACCATCACACTACAGACATCTCTCTCATGACAGATGGCTGCATTGCGTTCTTTCAACTTTCGTACGCGTCGGAAATTAGTAATACTAATTAGTAATACTGTCCGCTTTAAAAATTAGTAATACTCGTTCATTAAATGAGCGGTTTTTCCTCTCTTTAAATGAAAATTATTCTGTTCGTCTACAACAAAGGCTGTTCATTATTAAGATAACGCTACAAAAACTAATAACTCCATGGAAAAACAAAAGCATGTCTTCACACATATCGTATCGAGAGAAAAGATGTGAAACATTTGTGAAACAGGAACATTTTTCCTAATCACATCAAGATTCAATTAATAATTACATCAAGATTATATTGGGTTTTTAATTCCATACAACAAACCATTTTTGAATCTCTTGAAAATCGTTTTTGACTTTTCATTAATCATTTTCATTTCATTAATTTTTTGAAAAAACGAGAATTTTTCGTGTATTTTGTGCTTAAAATTATGGCAAAACATTTTGTCAAAAAAAAAAACACCCCAAAAGAAAATGTTGGGAACTTCTCTCTCTCTCTGTAGATCAATTAGAGGAATATCAATTTTGGAGAAAATTGTCTGAACGTTTAATGCCATAGCGTTGTACACAGCCAAACAGATAAATGTTTTGCTGTCAATCGTTTTTTCGTGATCAAGGGCCCATAAAACGTGAATTGTGACTACACAACGTTTGTTAGGGAAAGTAATTTTCCAACATAAGTACAGGATTTATCCAGTTTTTCGATACCAGGGCTCCATAACTCAAGTTTTTCTGCGAAAAATTGCTTATTTTTGTTGCAAGATTACAAAACTTTCTTTTTACTACGTACGTAGTAGGATGAGAAAACAAAATGAATCTTGCCTGGCTCTGAGTTGGTCAGTTTTGGTGTTAAAGAGAATTATACCATAATGTGTATTTAGTATAAGCAACTCAACGTATTTTTTATATACAGGTTGTCCGGAGTGGAAACGTCTAAATTGGAAAGTAAGCTCTTAAGACAATTTTAAGCATATTTTGTCTGATAAACTACTTGGATATTCTGAATAGTTCAGCCACAATATGCAATCAAAATTTGGTTTGAAAAAATTCTGTCCAGGCAAAAATTTGCATTGTGGAAGCATACAAACACTCCATAAACAAGTAAATTGTTTATTATTTACAAAAGAAAAGAATATATTTGTTCGGAAATAAGCATTAAACGAGAAATGAAAAAGTAGTCGAATTGTGTAAATTGGGTGTTTTTTTTAATTTCTGGGTTAATTTTTCTTTCTGAACAAATACATTAATTAATGGGGTAATAGGGTTGGACCTTCTTGGGGCGAGAGGGCAGGCAATCACCCGGGGGAACGGGGACGAGACATGGAAGGAAAGATCGCGTGCAGTTCATCATTAAATCACTTTTGGCATCCGCCTGGAATTGGTCAGCGGGAATAACGGAAACGCCCGGTAGACCTGTAGATTTTTCGGCCAGGCTCTTGGTCATCGCTAGATTTTATCCTGCCCAGTGTGGATGTGAATTGGAGGAGAAAAAATAAATGACGACGTGTTTAGGGAAAGTTTCATCACCCAATAAGGAAGTTTTCCTCAACCGTTGGTGAGATCTGGCGACGAACTGCACGACAGCTAAACCGGGAGCGGTAGCTCAGTGCATCAACTGACGTCACTGCAGCGCCTCTGACCGGGAGGTCCTAGGTTCGAGTACGGCGGCAGAATTTTTGATACTAGCTTTTATGCTAGGTCGAAGTCAGTCGCTGTCTGGAGGAGAATTCTAGCGACCGGCTGCTCTGATTGGTAGTTTTCCGTGGTTTCTCCGATCAACACCAGGCGAATGCCGCAGCAGTACCCTACCAAACGGGCCACGGACCGCGCGCGATCTTTCCTTCTCATTCCTTGTCCTATCCTCTCCCCTTACACATCACTTACACTAACATGTACTACACTACCACATATTCCGGGAGACCGGTCGGGAGCTTAGAGCTTGTTCCGGCTGGGGCGGAGCCCCGCTGGTGGGAGAGTCCTGGTTAGGGGGAAACCCCACTAGCCGACGGTAGGTCGGCGCCGGATCTCGCCATCCAGCGGGGGATGATTACCGCCATCTCCCGAGAAAAAACATGCACTACACTAACGGGACTAATGACCGAAGCAGTTGACGCGACCGGAAACATGAATCAGTCAATCAATCAATCAACGACAGCTACCGAGGGTTTCCCCAACCAAGTATTTCCCACCAGCGGAGAACCGCCAAAGCCCGAACACCCCCTAAGTACCAGACTGGTCTGCCAGTATGTGTGGTAGTATAATACATGTGAGCGTAAGTGTGGGTAAGTAAAGGGGGAGGAAAAGTCAAGAAACAGGAAAGGAAGATTGTGCGCGGACCGTGGCACAATTGTTTGGGTACTACACAGGTATCAGGTATAGGAAAAAAATTAAACGGCGGCTAAATATTCCTACGTACATCAATAGAGGGGATCACAGACAAAATAAATTTAAGACCGGAGAGAATGGATGTCGGAAAATTCTTTTTCACAAATAGAATAATAAGAGATTGGAATAGATTGCCTTCTAAAACCTTTGAACCCTTTCCTCGAAGCGTTGAACAGTTTGGCAAATTATTTTAGGATATTTCTAAGTTTATGAGGACGTTAACTAAGAATATGAAGTTATACAGTGGAGTGAGTTGTCGTGCAGAGCAGAGCAGAGAAATAAAGATGGAAATGTTTTAAGTGTTGTAGTGAAGTGAAGAATAGTGCATTGCGGTCTTAATTTTATAAACACTCAGTGCGGCTTTAGATGATAGAAGTTTCTTTTCTTTTTCATGTAATTTAATGTTTTGAGAATCAGAGTTTTTATATTATTTTTTTATTATTATTTTATTATTATTATTATTATTATTATTATTATTATTATTTTGTTTTTGTTATCATTATTTTTTATAATTTTAATTTTTAATACCATTATTATATTATTTGCGTAACATTTATTATCTTATTTATGTGATTAACTGCCACCGGGTTACACCCAATTTCAGTTTAAATAAATTTTTCGTATTTTTATCTTATTCGCAAGGTATTTGTGGGAGAAATCACAAGAATTTCCGATGAGAACAGCCGGCCGCTAGAATTCTTGTCTCCACAGCTGTTAAATTCCACCCAGTTACGTATGTAATGTTGGAAAACTCTAACCCTATTGCATTTGCAAATCTGTCAGTGGAGGAAGTGGAAGCGAGGGCGGGGGTGGTTGTACAAAAACAGAAGCCGAAAGAAGCCTATTGCATTTGCAAATCTGTCAGTGGAGGAAGTGGAAGTGAGGGCGGGGTGGTTGTACAAAAACAGAAGCCGAAAGAAGCCTATTGCATTTGCAAATGGGAGGAAGTGGAAGCGAGGGCGGGGGTGGTTGTACAAAAACAGAGCCGAAAGAAGCCTATTGCATTTGAAATGTGGAGGAAGTGGAAGCGAGGGCGGGGGTGGTTGTACAAAACAGAAGCCGAAAGAAGCCATTGCATTTGAAAGTCGTGGGGAAGTGGAAGCGAGGGCGGGGTGGTGGAAGCGAGGGCGGGGGTGGTTGTACAAAAACAGAAGCCGAAAGAAGCCTATTGCATTTGCAAATGTGGAGGAAGTGGAAGCGAGGGCGGGGGTGGTTGTACAAAAACAGAAGCCGAAAGAAGCCTATTGCATTTGCAAATCTGTCAGTGGAGGAAGTGGAAGTGAGGGGGGGTGGTTGTACAAAAACAGAATTGCATTTGTAAATGTGGAGGAAGTGGAAGCGAGGGCGGGGGTGGTTGTACAAAAACAGAAGCCGAAAGAAGCCTATTGCATTTGCAAATGTGGGGGAAGTGGAAGCGAGGGCGGGGGTGGTTGTACAAAAACAGAAGCCGAAAGAAGCCTATTGCATTTGCAAATCTGTCAGTGGAGGAAGTGGAAGCGAGGGCGGGAGTGGTTGTACAAAAACAGAAGGCGAGAGACGAGTTGCTTTTAGTTTTCTTTATTGCTTAGAGTAGCGCCGCGCGCCGTGTGGCCACAGGTGTTGTGTGGGCGTGGGCGTGGTCCAACGGAAGGGGGGTGTGGTGCGGGGGTGTTGGAGCTGCATGGCGGTCGCGGTGCGAAGAGAGAGAGAGGGTGATAGTGGAGAGGGGAGGGGAGAGGAGGGGGTGTTTAGCCGTAGTAGGGGTAGGCGCCGTAGGCGGCGCCGGCGGCGGCGTAGGGGTAGGCGCCGTAGGCGGGGGCGGCGGCGGCGGCGTAGGGGTAGGCTCCGTAGCCGAGGCCGCCGTACGGGTAGGCGCCGTAGCCCAGGCCGGCGGAGTAGACGGCGCGCTTGTCTTTGGGCGCCTCCTCGGCGGCCAGCACGGCGGCCACGCACGCCACCACCAGCAGGGCGAACACCTGCCGACACACGCACCGACCGCTTACACTCGGCTGCAACTACACACTCACCCGCTCTCCCCAGAAATTACATTAAATTTAATGTAAGAATTTTAATGTACAATGTACATTAAAGTGGGTTTAATGTACGAGTACATTAAATTTAATGTAAGCGATCGGAATTTTAAGTAAGGCAGATCGTGAATTTTAATGTCCATTACATAAGTGGGATTAATGTACGAGTACATTAAATTTAATGTAAGGCAGATCGTGAATTTTAAGTACCATTTACATTAAAGTGGGATTAATGTACGAGTACATTAAATTTAATGTAAGGCAGATCGTGAATTTTAATGTGCCATGTACATGAAAGGTTATTAAATTTAATGTAAGACTCGTAATTTCGTGAATTTTAAATTTTTTTACCATGTACATTAAAGTGGGATGCTTAAATTAAAATCAGTGTAGATTTAATGTACGACTATTAATGTACTTGGGTGCATTAATTTTAATTGTACATGAACATTAAATGTAATGTACGCGTATATTTAAGTTATTATACATGTACATTAAGTTTAGTTTACGAACATGAAAATTACTTTAATGTACTTTTACATTAAAAGTAATGCAGAAATTTCTGACATAGTAGCACACAACTCGCTCTCTCTCTCTCTCTCTCTCTCTCTCTCTGCTCTAGTGGCTTCACACCCACAGTAGAGCGAGTACCTTTGTATCCATACACCACTCGCTTACTCTCCCGTCTAGTGGCTTCTACCCACAGCAGAGAGATATCTGTGCACCCACACACGTACTCTCTCTTCCCATTCCCTCTATCTGCTCCAGGAGCACGTCGCGTATTACCTACATGCCTGCCCTATTGGAGGTTGCGATTGTGCAAACTAACAACCTGTGCATATGAATATTATAACATGGAATGAAGAAAAGTTCTAGTGTGACACGTCAATAATGCTGTAGTATTGTAACAAATGTAACAATTCGCTTCGATTTAAACTTTAAACCCCTGCACTGTTAATAATATGAAATTCTCTGAAATGGCCTAATTATTAATGGCATTTAAATTACTCTAAACATTATTAGCTGTGTACTTTAGTAGTTGTGCTAACACTAAAATATTTCCATCATTGATACCCATTTTATGCATTATTTTGAATTTAATTCAAGAGTTTATTTTGAACCAACAATGGCACGATTACGATCCATTATTTTCACCCATAGTGAAAGAGTATTTACAACAAAAATATCAATAAGTCGAGAATATTAATGAAGGGCTGAAAGTACCGATGAAGAGTAAAATGAAAGCTCAGAAACGGGAAAACTGCAATTCAGGGTTCTGCACAAAACGAAATTTGAAATTAGTCTTCCTTGCGTCACCAACAGAGCAAAATATTTGACTCATGAATAAAGTGCTTCTATACTCTTTGGCGTTTTAAAGAAAAATTACGAAATAAAATCAGTTTCTTAATTCCAAACTGTAATAAAATATTCAAATTGTGTGATACGTATTTAACAAAAAATTAACAGATAAATTGTATTAATTTGATTTAACTTATATTATTTTCTCATGTAACTGTTGTATTAAAAAGAATATTTTCCACATGTAACAATATTGAATGAAAAAAATACGCATGAATGCAACAATACAAAATCTTGATGGACCGATTAAGTCGATCAAGAATTAATGGTTGGGAGGAAATACAGATCAGTTTCGTATAAGAGTTATTTGATAATACATGTTCTAATAATTCTCTGTCACCAGCACTTAAGCATACAGTTTAAACAATTAAAGTTCACTAAACAAATTACAAATTGGGCAGAACATAGTACAACATTCCTATCGTAACTTCGTATTACAATTTTGTATTGGTGTCAGGCTCTCAGTCTAATTTCATACGTCTGTCCAATCTCGCGAGTGTTGCGAGATGTCTTAAAATACACGTTTCCCAAAAACCGATTCGCTAACGCTGGAGAATTCCGCTTCTGGGAAATTATGAGGTCCGGTGGTTTCAAAGCGGTCCTGAACCACTTTCGCTGTGGGCCTTGCGCCCAGCTGTTCGCGCGTGACCTTCTCCGCAGCAAAGGTCATTGCCCAACTGTTACGTGGCGCTCTTGAAAATGATCTATGACCGCCCGCTGTAGATCAACTTGAGGTGCGCAGGTGGTCGTTTGGGGCGGGGAGGCGTTCATTACTGCCTCTAAACCACTTAATGTGGGATATCGATGACTGGTACCCAGACCGTTCTAAGGCGAATTTTGTAACAAAATGAGATTTCTGTTTCGTTGTGTTTTATCTCCCTGACTGTATGTGTACATCAAACAAAATTGTTAATATTCCACTTCCTTTGAATACAACAAACTCAGTCTATACTTATATACAAAAATATTTAAGTGGCCGTCCTGAAAAATGTAGTAAAATGGACTTAAAACAGTATGGTTCTCGCTCGTCGATATGGCATTTGTACATTCCGCGCTGTTGATCTGCTATTTTTCCCTCAGAAATAACTTCGGTGGCCGCATGGTAATTTAGCTCAGAGACCACATTGCCGATGTCTCTGCAACCCCTCTCATCGCAAGATCCTAGGGTTCGTTTCCTGGCGGTGGCGAATTTTTCTCACTAGCTCGATAACTATTCAGTCGTTGTGTGTGGGAGGATTTTTGCGCCCGATTGCTCTGATCGTTTGCCGTGGTATCTCCGTTGAATACCGTCTTATGTATTTGGGTGGGGGGCCATGGCTAAAAGGTAATATTTGAATCTGAACGATTTGACGGACTGGTGACTCATTTGTAATATTGTATAAAAAACTTCAATGTTTCCTGACTTTGGTGTAGAGATCCTTCTTAATTTTTGTAACATTTGTACGCATTCAAATTACTGATCGGAAACGTAAATGTTAGGGAAAATTCTAAACTTTTTAACTAAAAAATGTAATTTCTGGCGTTCAAGATAGTAATCAATGAATCATTGACAGTTTTTAAGTTAAAATAATATTGAAATCACGGCTAGACTAGATTTGTCAATGGCTACTAGTAGAAAAAATATTATCAATAGGAAGCTTCTGTATCAGACTGGGTTGTTTTGATTAAATGGGCGGATGCAATAAAAATATTTCAATGCAATAGTGAATTTTAACGAGGGAATTTTAATAAGAAAAAAATTATAATCGACAAAAGTTCTTCATTGTTGATTTCTAATTTCGAATACTCACTTAAATTGACGAAAAACTAGGCAGCGTCCGACCATGAGAAAGGGTCTATTGTTTCATTAGATACCGAGCATCGGAAGAAAAATCCAAAAGCAGAGAAACAGTTTCCAGTTTGACGGAAAAATGCGAATATTTGAATGTTATTCTGCGTAATCTCGTACCGCGTATAACGACTAAATTCTCGAATCCAGAGTAAGACTGTTTCACATACACTGACACATACGATGTCATGTGATAAGGGAAAAGCTTCAGTATTCATTTCAGAACAGCCAATTTTTATATATCCAATTTTTATAATTTACCATTTTAAAAACATGAATTCGTTTACTTTGCAAGAAATCGGTGGCACCTTGCCTGAAAGTTATGTTAAACCCTCTGAAAAACTGTACTACAATTGGACAAGCAATAAGTAGATATGAAAAAACAGTCAATTTTTGCTGCTCTGACACTCCATTTTCCACACACTCGACAGAAGAGTATTTTCATTAGCACGAAAACAAAATGGTAAGTAGTAGTTAAGATGGAGGCGTCCGTTAAACTCTTCCACCGGTAAGTTTTCCACCCTGGAACGAGCGAAGACAGTGGCAGTTACAGAAGGCCGTGACGATATATTCACGATGAACTTCATGGTGAAGCCCTTTCCCATATTTTCTAGATTAGTAATTTAGAATATACGCTAAAATTGACGGAAATTTAAGTAGAGTCCAACCATGTGAAAGGGTCTACAGTTTCGTTGGATATCGGGGAAAAAATCCAAAATGAGTGAGTTTCCATTTTGACTAAAAAGCAACAATATTTGAATGTTATCCCGCCTATTCTTATACCGCGCCTGACGTCTAAATTCTCATATCCAGGATGTCACGGTTTCCACTCATCTGACGTCATGAGACGAGCAAGAAAGAAACTTCAGCATTATTCGGGAGTGCCCCTTCAGAGCAACCAATTTTGCAATTCTTGCTGGAACCCATTTTGTTGAAAACATGTTGAACCTATTTTGTTGAAACTCCGGGAGCCATTTTGTTGAAAATTTTGAAAATGTCCCAGGGACTTCATGTAAAGTGCCCTCTTTCAAATTAAAATATCTGCGACGCCAGGACGATGAATTGGGGAATATGAATTTTGGAGAAAATCGGACGAACGTTTTAGCCTCTAGCGTTTTTAACAGACGGACAAACAAACGTTTTGACGTCATTCGATTTTTCGGCATCAAGGACTCATAAAACTTGGAGTCTGGCTACACTAAACTTTAGAGAATTTTTCTAAATTTAGCAACTGAATTAATTAGACTGTTGGTGATGTAGATACCTTATTAATTCAAAGTAAATAAACAGAGGTTGTCTGGTATCAAATCTATATTTCTTCTTAAGATCTTTTCGATCGCGTAGCGATCATCGTCAGAACTTCGTTTACCGCCCAGCAGCTACAAGCTCTGACGATGATCGCTACGCGATCGAAAAGATCTTAAGAAGAAATATAGATTTGATACCAGACAACCTCTGTTTATTTACTTTTAGCAACTGAATTTATCCACTTTTTCGTTAACAGGCAATAAGAGTTTTTCTACCAAAAATTCACCGTTTTTTCGCGCAGCATAACATAATTTTCTCTCCACTCCGTAGCGAGAAAGTAAAATGGAAAACCGACGCCCTGTAGCGAGCGCACGCAGCAGCGGCTGCAAAGAGCCGTGGATATACTCACGATGAACTTCATGGTGAGTTGGTGAGGAGCTGTCTGCGGCTGAGATGCGGACGGTGTCTGGTGGTTCGAGGGCGGGGCCTTTTATACCGGCGGTCGAGGACGGCTGCGTGCCCCCTGCTGGCCCCCGTTGCCCCCTCGCCACAGACGGCTTCCCCCCGGATGGCAAAAGATTGCGGCCCGCCCTGCCCCGCCCCGCCCCTTCCCCTGCAAGCGCGGGCGCACGCGGAGAAAGAAAGGAAGAAAACGCACAGCGGCAACCGGCTCACGCCCCCCCCCCGCCCCCCGCCCTCGCACCACACCCAGCGCCCTCCGCGAACGCTCTCCTCTGCTTCAACGTCTCTGCCCACCAGCCCAGAAGCTGCGACAACAACAACAACAACAACAACAATAGTAATAATAATAATAATAATAATAATAGTAATAATAATAATAGTAATAATAATAATAGTAATAATAATAATAATAATAATAATAATAATAATAAATAAACCACAATCTTGGAAGAAGAAACCGGTAGCGGTAGCTCAGTGCATTAACTGATATCACTGCAGCGCTTCTGTCCGGGAGGTCCTAGGTTCGAGTCCTGATGGCGGCAGGATTTTCGACACTAACTTTTCAGCTAGGTCGAATTCAATCGCTGCTTGGAGGAGAATTCTAGCGGCCGGCTGCTCTGATCGGTAGTTTTCCGTGGTTTCTCCGATCAACACCAGGCGAATGCCGGAGCAGCACTCTACCAAACGGGCCACGGACCGCGCGTGATCTGTCCTTCTTCTTCCTTGTCCTATCCTCTCCCCTTACGCACACACACTTACACTAACATGCACTACACTACCACATACATCGGGAGCTTTGAGCTTGCTGGTGGGGCCAGCAGGGGGGGTACCAGGGAAGGGTAATACCCCGCAAGACGAAATGTAGATCGTACTGCTCCGGCATTCGCCTGGTGCTGATAGGAGAAAGCAGGAAAGCAACCGATCAGAGCAACCAGTCACTAGAATTATTTTCCAGGTAGCTGTCGAATTCGACTTACTCGTAACTTTAAAACTAGTGTCGAAAATCCACCAACGGGACTAGAACCTAGGACTTCTCGATTAGGAATTCTGCAGTGGCAGCACTCCTTACTCTAAACCAACTCAACCGGACCGCTCTCTTAATCGTACAATCACCCTCCCGAAGAACAATCACTCTTAAATCTCCTCTTTTCACACTCCCAGACAGATAAACCGTTCGATTTTCACAGATAGCCGGATTTGGACGGCTTTGCCGTCATCATCAGTCTCGCAGCTTTCGGCAGAAGTCGGTAGACTGTCGGTAGACTGTTGGTAGACTGTCGGTAGACTGTCGGTTGACTTTATTTCTTCTAACGTGACTTCTGACAACGTGTTAAATGTTTTATTTTATTTTTTAGATGTTAGTTTTTCTGATGAAAATTCTTCGTTTTGTGGCGCATGATTACAATACTTTGTCTTCCAATGTACACAAGGACAAGAAAGTAAAAGGATGTAAGTACAAATGTGATGAGTACCAACCCAACACAACTAACCAGCATGTCATTACTCTGCTCTGCCCCGCAGTCACTCAACAGGAGAATCGCAAACTTCCCTACCGGTTTCGGTGACTCAGGACATCAATTGAAATCATTGCAGTGTCTCTAATCGGGAGGTCCTAGAGTTTGATTGCCAAAGGTGGCAGGAATTTTGACACAAGCTAAATAACTAGGTCGAGTTCAACCGATATCTCGGCATGTGTGGTAGTGTAGTGTGTATAAGTAAGAGGTAGGATAGAACAAACACTGGGAAGGAAAGATCGCGTGTGGTCCGTGGCCCTTCGGATAAGGAACTGCTCCGGCATTCGCCTGGTGTTGATGAGAGAAACCACGGAAAACTACCGACCAGAGCAGCCGGCCGCTAGAATTCTCCTCCAGACAGCGACTGACTTCGACCTAGCTATGAAGTGCCACAATCCGTAGTGGAACCTTAGTACGTCCCCGTCACATCAGTTGATGCTCCGAGCCACCCCTTCCGGTCCAGACTTCAACTTCTCATCGTCCCCACCCCCTCCTTTCACACGCGTCTTTGCAGCTCGTCGCATCAGTCAATCGCATCACCACGTGATGCTGTCAAAGTAGAAGGTTTTTCGTACAAAAAAATTGTTACTTTTCACTTCACGAACCTCAACCCTTCTTATTGTTCCTCTCCCTCCTACCGGTTGAGGTGGCTTATTGGCAACACACCCTTCTACAGAGTCTCGGCTCGGGAGGTCCTGGTGTTCGAGTTTCAACGGTGGAAGGATTTTCCACACTTGCTATAGAATGATTTGATTTGATTTTTTTGTGTGTCCGGGCAAGTCAACTGCTTTGGTCATTAGTCCCGTTAGTGAAATGCATGTTTTTCTCGGGAGATGGTGGTGATATTCCCCCGCTGGATGGCGAGATCCAGCGGGGAGAGGATAGGACAAGGAAGAGGAAGGAAAGATCGCGCGCGGTCCGTGGCCCGTTTGGTAGGGTACTGCTCCGGCATTCGCCTGGTGATGAATGGAGAAACCACGGAAAACTACCAATCAGAGCAGCCGGCTGCTAGAATTCTCTTCCAGACAGCGACTGAATGAGCGGACGAGCTGACAAGCTAGTGTGGAAAATCCTGCCGCCGTCAGGACTCGAACGGAGGACCTCCCGGTCAGAGGCGCTGCAATGGCACCAGTTGATGCACTGAGCTACTGCTCCCGGTCACTTGCTGTAGAGCTACGTCGAATTCAGTCGCTGACTGGAGGTGAATTCTAGTTGGCGCGTGCTCTCATCGTTTTTTTTTTTTTTTTTTTTGGTGGTTTCTCCGATTAACACTAGGCGAAGCACCTTAGCAAACGGGCCGTAGGCCGGGTGCGATCTTACCTTCTTCTTTTTCGTCCTATCTTCTCCCCTTCCATACAGTTGTAACCGCATGCAAAATTCGAATCGAGAAAAGGAAGTGAAAAATAAAACGGTGCGTAAAGTGAAATGGAAGAAAGCTAGTGTTTAATGAATTATACTATTAATAATTACTAATAAATTCAATGAAGGCATAGGGAAAACAAAGCGCAGAGATGAAGACGTGTATTAGAATAGAAACATTTTAGCACACGATCTATTTGACAGCGAATATTTTTCGAAGCAAGGATGTTGAAGCAGGAGAGAGGGGAATCACATCATTACACTTGATACTAGTGCTTGTCTCAACTGAAGCAGTGCCCCGTTGGGAAGATACTTGTTGCTCCTCGTAGGTCGCTGTTGGATCTCGTCCTCCAGTGGAGGGGGGAAACCAGCACCTCCCGGGATAAGACATTCACTACACTAACGGGAATAATGCCCACGGCAGTTGGCGCGCTGGGAAATAATCAACTCTCTCTCACTCTCTCTCCCCCTCTCTCTCCTCCCTCTCTCCCCCTCTCTCTCCCCCTCTCTCTCTCCCTCTCTCCCCTCTCTCTCCCCCTCTCCCCCCCTCCCCCCTCTCCCTCCCCCATCTCTCCCCTCTCTCTTTCAGGCGACTTCCATCTCTCATTCCTACCACTCTCTTTTCCCCTCTCTCCTGCTTCAACATCCTTGCTTTGAAAAATATTCGCTGTCAAATAGATCGTGTGCCTAAAACGTTTCTATTCTAATACACGTCTTTATCTCTGCGCTTTGTTTTCCCTATGCCTTCATTGAATTTATTAGTAATTATTGATAGTATATTTCATTAAACTTTAACTTTATTCCATTTCACTTTACGCATCATTTTATTTTTATTACCTTTGCCCGATTCGAATTTTGCATGCGGTTACGGAGATAATAGGCCTGTGCGAATTACATTATAGCAACAGCCTGAATTCCAAAAGGTGATTTTGGTTCCAAAACGATGTGTGCGTAATTACAAATGACGTCAAATGTTTTTGAAACTCTAAATTGTTTTCAATAGATGCCTGATTTTGACATACTGATGAAGGACAAAAACAAAGAAGGAAAAAAAGCCGTGGAAGGGATGGACTATATCACCTCAGGTTTGTGGAATGGAAAATGAGGACAAATCCTGTTGAATTTCGCATAATCATTTAAATAAATGTTTACCATGTTTTTTTTCATTTTTTCTTTTTATTTTTGGAGAATACTCAGAACTCAAGACTACAGAGGCCAAAACTTTGCATCTTTTCCTAAACATAAAATAAATAGCAGGAAATGACGTGAGGGTTAGGATTTTCTTGCCTTCAGAAGTGGAAATATTTTTCATCACAATGTTTTAATTTCGATAAATCGAAAGAACCAAAAAGTTTTTATCAAACTTAAAGGATTATTGAAACTGGTGTTTCTTATTCTAACTATAAAATATTAAAACATTTTAGGTGTTTCTGTTAAAAACAATTTTAATTACAGCTCTCAGAAGTGCTGTCTTTTTAATAAATAATCTTTATTTTCATTTAAATCTTTTATCAAACATTTTTTTAATGCGCAGTGCCCGAAACATGGCTTCTCATGCTCGTTTTCCGTCTGCGAAACAACAATTTTTTTCTAACTAATAGTGTAAAAACATTACGAATCCATGAAACAGCACAAAACAGCGGGAAGCGTGTGTGAAACAGCTTTTGTAGTTGTCTTTGGTCTAAACGACTGTAATCTTGTCTACGATTTACATACAATAGGACAGGTTATGTGGACTGCAATAAATTTATTTCTGTAAATGTAATTTTACAAATGAATTCAGAGAGTATTGTGCTCACAGCGTGTTGAAAATTAGTAGAAGCAACACATACGCAAATCACCTGATTCACAACTTTCTTTTTCAGAATTTGTTAAATATGAAAAACGGAAACTGATTGATCACTTGATGCTTATTATCAAAGATTTCCTTGAAGCAAGGAATGATGATGATTTGGTGACGGATTTTTATTAAATGTCTTTTTTTCTTATCACTTTAGAACAATACCGTTTAGGGTAGGAATTAATTTTTAGTTATGACAAAAGGATATGAGCTATTTTTGTAGGCCATTTTTTTCATTTTTTGTCAATTTCGAATAACAGGTCATTTTTTACCCTTTTCTGTAATTTTTGTGCATTTTTCGTTGATGTATTTAATTTTCATATCATTTAACGGTACTTCCTTTAAATATTTTCTTTGGAGATGCATGAAATGTTCTCCACAGAAGTCCTGAATAGTCTTTTCGATTTCTTCGCTCAGAAAGTGTAATGTCAGCCGTTGCGATTATGTAATCTTAGGTACCTCTGACACCTATCATTCACCGACATTGTCGGTTTGGAGCGATTTCGGGTTAACTAAAGACAGATATCTTGGTGAAGAACAGTCCTCACCAAAAGTTTGCGAGCTGAGTTCACTTGAATGAATGGAAGAAGCGTCGATTACAGCAGTATCAAATCGAACAGCTTGATATGTCTATCCGAATTGGTTTCGATTACATTTTTACGTCATATTTCTTTGATTTTAGGGCACGTTAAAAACATTTTAAAAGCATTTTATTAATAATTTTTAACAATGTTTTAGGTCACCAAAATGCGCCCCCTAATTATGACAGAATCCGTCGTACACACCTCGCGAAACCCTTATGATCCGCGGAACTATTTTCATTGATTGATTGGTTGATTGGTTTTCGGCTGCATTATTATTTGATTCAGTGGTGAGGTGTAGTTGACATTTACATAATTGAAATGATTGAAGGCGTTGTCATTGTCAACAATTGTACTATTGTTGACAATGACAACGCCTCCAATAATTGCATTATTATTTTTTTTTTACTTTTTTTTTTTAAATTGTTGCGCCTTTGTCATGACGCAACGTGTCTCAAAACCCCCATTGGGCGTTGAACGCTTAGGAGTAATCCTCCGTTATTTTTATGTTTCTAAAGTGAATGTCTTTCTAATATGCGTGTGATGCAGTTTTGAGAGTATTCTGATGTGTTGAATTGTAATGTGCAGTGTAGTGTGGTGAAAAATAAAATAGGTACTGACTTGATGTCTCATTCCGTACTTTCCTCAAATAACATAACTTAATTTGTTAATATGGATGTGATGTTCATCTCTTTGGTTTTTTAATACACATTTGTTTCTATTCGGAAAAACATAGTTCAATTTATATTCACTTTTCATATGGCTTGAGTGGCTTACAACTACTCTTATTTCTTATTCTAAAAAAATAATTCTAAATATTGGAAGGGGTAGGAAGCTACAATCTAGGCTGTTTGATCTTCAGCGCCTTTTGCGGCGTCCAGAGAAAATATTTTCATCACGATTTGCGGTTAGGAAACGACATAACCGTGGAAAATGCTGGATCTCGTTCATTGAGTTTCGACAACGCGTACAAACCACCGTCTCTTTTCCATCCATTTTCTGTACAGAAAAACGATGAAAAAAGTGCCGTGTAAAACGGATTTAACGTCCTATTAGGGATTTGGAAATCGAGGAAGAAAGAAGAACAAAGAACTGAAGAACAAAGAGCTGAAAGAGATGGTGAGCAAAACGAAAGAAGAAGAGTAGAACAAAAAAGAGAAAGGGATGGACAAGAACGAATAATAGAGATAAAAGTGAATAGAAGAAGTAGGAGATCATGGACGAAGAACAAAGAAGAAGAACAGGAGATGGTGGAGAACAAAGATAGAAGGAAGAGCTGAAGCAGAAGAAAAAAAAGAGGAGGAAGTGGGGTGGAAGAAAAAAATATGGAGGAGGCAGAGAAGATGAGAAATAAAGGTTAAGAAGCACAAAGAGCGTAACGGAGGCGATTAGGAGATGCATCTGGAGTAGGATGAGGAGAAGGACCACGAGGAGGAGAAAAAATGAGGAGGTGGTGGGAAAGAAGAAGAAGAAAATATGGAGGATGAGGAGAAGAAGATGAAGGATGGAATATGGAGGATGAGGACCATGAGGAGGAGAAAAATGAGGTGGTCGGGAAGAAGAAGAAGAAAATATGGAGGATGAGGAGGAGAAGATGAAGGATGAAATATGGAGGAATATGGAGGATAAGGAAGAGGACCATGAGGAGGAGAAAAAATGAGGTGGTCGGGAAGAAGAAGAAGAAAATATGGAGGATGAGGAGGAGAAGGAAGAAGAAGAAGAAAATATGGAGGATGAGGAGGAGAAGATGAAGGATGAAATATGGAGGAATATGGAGGATAAGGAAGAGGACCATGAGGAGGAGAAAAAATGAGGTGGTCAGGGAAGAAGAAGAAGAAGAACATATGGAGGATGAGGAGGAGAAGATGAAGGATGAAATATGGAGGAATATGGAGGATAAGGAAGAGGACCATGAGGAGGAGAAAAATGAGGTGGTCAGGGAAGAAGAAGAAGAAAATATGGAGGATGAGGAGGAGAAGATGAAGGATGAAATATGGAGGAATATGGAGGATAAGGAAGAGGACCATGAGGAGGAGAAAAATGAGGTGGTCAGGAAGAAGAAGAAGAAAATATGGAGGATGAGGAGGAGAAGATGAAGGATGAAATATGGAGGAATATGGAGGATAAGGATGAGGACCATGAGGAGGAGAAAAATGAGGTGGTCAGGAAGAAGAAGAAGAAAATATGGAGGATGAGGAGGAGAAGATGAAGGATGAAATATGGAGGAATATGGAGGATAAGGAAGAGGACCATGAGGAGGAGAAAAAATGAGGTGGTCAGGAAGAAGAAGAAGAAGAACATAGGAGGATGAGGAGGAGAAGATGAAGGATGAAATTGGGAAGAAGAAGAAATATGGAGGATGAGGAGGAGAAGATGAAGGATGAAATATGGAGGAATATGGAGGATAAGGAAGAGGACCAGAGGAGGAGAAAAAATGAGGTGGTCGGGAAGAAGAAGAAGAAGAACATATGGAGGATGAGGAGGAGAAGATGAAGGATGAAATATGGAGGAATATGGAGGATAAGGAAGAGGACCATGAGGAGGAGAAAAAAATGAGGTGGTCGGGAAGAAGAAGAAGAAGAACATATGGAGGATGAGGAGGAGAAGATGAAAATAAAGGATGAAGAAGCAGGACGGGCCCGTAGGAGAGATACAGATGGAAGGGAACGAGAAGAAAGAGAATGTCGAGCCTCGTCCAACGTATGTTCTGCCCTCTTTTGGCAGAAAGCGCGGGAGAGTTATGCCTCTGCCGCCCGCCCGCCAGCTGGCGTGGGGCAAGGCCACGCCCCCCCCTCTCCCCCTCCCCCTCCCCCCACTGAGAGAGCGTTTATAAGGAGCGCGCAGGACGCTTACAGAGCCTTAGGACAACAACCGGCTCACGGCAACAATTCTTGCCGCAGGCGCGTCTCCAACTGGAAAGGCCTAGGGTTTGAGTCTCGGCGGTAGCGCATTTTTTCACACTAGCCTGTACCGGCAAAAGTGAGTCAGTGTCTCTGTGGTAGTAGCCTCTGAACGGGAGGTCCTAGGGTTCCACTCCCCACGGTGGCAGCATTTTCTATATTAACTCTACCGGGAGAGGTGGCTCAGGGCATCAACTGATGTCACTGCAGCGCCTCTGACCGGGAGGTCCTAGGTTACACTCCCCACGGTGGCAGCATTTTCTATATTAACTCTACCGGGAGGGGTGGCTCAGGGCATCAACTGATGGCATTGCAGTGCCTCTGATCGCGAGGTTCTAGGGTTCCACTCCCCACGGTGGCAGCATTTTCTATATTAACTCTACCGGGAGAGGTGGCTCAGGGCATCAACTGATGTCACTGCAGTGCCTCTGACCGGGAGGTCCTAGGATTCCACTCCCGACGGAGCCAGGATTTTCGACACTAACAACGTAGTTAAATCGATTCAGTCGCTGTCTGGAGGTGAAATATAATGGCTGGTTGCTCTTAGTTTTTGGGTTTTGGATGGTGTGACGGTTAACATATCGTGCTGTTGTAAACCAGTTTGCGGGTTCAAACCCGAAGGAGGCCGTGGATTTTTAAGAGCGAAAAAATTCTTCTTTCTTAAGAAGGGGTAGTAAAGCTGAATGTCCTATGTTGTAGATTTACTGCATGTAAAAGAACCTGAAGCCTAAGACAAGCCTCAGAGATAAATTGAGCCTCGCCTGTTTCGATTCCCGAGATAATACCTCCTTCCTCCGCTAGATGGTGATAAGAGCGTAGCTAAATTGACGTGGTCAAACGGAAGAGCGGACCTTATGGCCCGAGTCTCGCCACGTAAAATAAGGCCCTAACTCATGGGCAGTTTTCCGTGGTTTCTGCAATCAACACTACGCGAATGACGGCGTAATATCCGAAGTTAAGAGCCACAAACCGCACGCGCTCTTTCTTCCTCTTTCTTCCTTTACACACTTCCAAAACACACTGAACCATAAAGCTCTACACGACCTCACATGCTGGGAGCTTTTAGCTTCTCCTGTGTGGAGCGGTTCCCCGCGAGGGGAACATAACTGGTGAAGGAGAACCTCGCAAGTCGAGATGCAGGTTGGTGCCGGGTCTCACGTCTCTGACGGGGAAAATACCGCCCCCTTTCGGGATAGAAAGTTCTCTACACTGAAGGGAATAATCAATGCAGTTGACGGGCCCAGAAGTACTTATCAAGTTAAGCAACGAGACAAGTTACACACTTCTTGCGGACTAGTGATAATACGACCAAACGATCCAATCTTTTGACCAATCCCAATTTTCGAGGTCCTATCTTGAATTTTTAGAGGGTTATCTGAGACGGCAGTTTATACTGATAGTTTAATTAGAAAGATGTTCACAAATTTATGTCCAAGTTTTAAATTGGTTGAATTTTTATTTAATGTTGCTGAAATTTATCTTTGTGTGCTTTGCATTACAGCATCGGCAATACGAGAATTTTCTCTGATGAACGAGCTTTGGTTTTTGGACAAAACTCAATTAATTCTTGACTCTTTTAGATATATAGATTTTGAAGACGAAGATAAAACTCCAACAAAATTGTCAAGGCTTTTATAAAATATTTTCTAGCAGATACGTGTTGAAAATATTCATCTACCTGATAAATATGTCACTGTATAATAATATTTACCTTACTTTTAGAACTGTTAAATATAAAAAATAATCATTTTTATTCAGTTTCTTTAATTACTAAAACAAGTGCTTTTGTTAAAAAAAAAAGAAGTATCCTCTTTTCTCGAAGTAGGAATATCTAAAACCCTACTTTTAATTGTCTAGTCAACCAAAGATGTTCCTCATCCCTGTAGGTCATGCAGGAATGTTCTGAATTCGAGTGAGAAAAATTTGGACACATTAGATACTACCCTGTAGCAGCAAACACTGCCCATCTATTGGGTGACATTAAACAATCTAATAAAACAATTTAGGAGTTGAGAAGCGAAGAGGTAAAGCGACATTTTGGTAAAAAATTCAGTTCGATGCAGAAACGGACAGTTAAAACGTTCGAAATTTTGCTGGCTGATATTTCTGCATCTCTGTCATCTACTGCAGTGTAGAAGCAAGAAACTAAACGACTTGTAGAAGCGGCTGTTTGTTTGGAGGCCAGTAGGAACAAGTTTTACTGGTACATCTTGTGCTCCGAGATTTTTGTTCTTCTTAGACTGGCGCATTGTATCAGCATGTGTGTGTGTGTGTGTATGTGTGTGTGTGTGTGTGTGTGTGTGTATGTATGTATGTATTCAACGTGTTCCTGTGCTGAGAGTAACAATAGTCGAGTCGCTTGAGATCGGTACCTGGACGGAGTGCTTTTATTCGTAATTTCACTGCAACTTCAGCCCCATGGATCCCTTACAAAAGAACTAGGGTAGAGAGTCAACCGAATCCATACTAGGCAATGGCGTAGATTTAAAAAGCCACATCGTTTATCAATCTTGCAAAAAACATTTAATCTCTTAATACCATTCAGCTTATGATTATTCATATTTTTCGTTTAGTAAATTAAATATACACGTTAATTCCATGTAAAATCGTTGATTATCACTACCTTAATTGCACGCAATTAAACTTAACAAGTGAATCAATCAGAATTCAGAAAAATGATAAAAATTGTTTGTCACTATAACACAGATGTGTCCAAAGGCCACAATATATTTCTAGTCGTCCGTGAATATCAAAAAATGTACACCATTGATTTCGTCCATCAACAATATATAAACAATGAATGAATGAAACCAATTTTTAAACAAATAATTATTACTGATACTCCTTAAGAAATCAATATTTAGAGTAGAATTAATTAAATTCGAAAATGCTACCCGACCCATTCTTGGCACCAATCATACTGATCTCGAATACACTTATATTGCTCCAAAATATTTACTTCAGTAATTCAAACATGATTCGTCCTAAAGAGATCCGCTTCTTTTTTGACAAAACCCTTTTATTTATTTTTTACAAAATTGTTATAATTTGTTTGTTGGTTATTCGGTATAATTTGTTTGTTAACATTGTTATAATTTGAAATATCGATATTCTCCTTTACATGCAACGTCTTCTTCAGCGTAGACAAATATAGCCATAAGCATGTTGGTTTGACACTAGCTGACTGATGGAACGACATAAAATATTTAACATGAATTAAATGTATTACGTGTAAAACATTTGGCCTTAGCATGTGTTACAAATGTAAGAAATAAAAACGTCAGTTGTTGAAAGTACACCAGCAAAACTTCCAACATTTATACATTGTTCTAGTATTACATTTCATACACGTATTTATACACTTTTCATGGGAAGCAATGTTTTCAGTTTTTTTCATCTTCTTCTAATACTTCATCCGGAATATCTGCAATATCTTCTATTTTCAAACGTTTCTCTATCTTTCTAATCACTGAGGTAATCATAAATACAAAATGCAATGTCCACTAATGTAGGTCTTATTCAGAACCAACTTTACATCATCAAATATATTCATTGAATTGTCAGGATGTGCTTGAATTTTTCAAGATTTAAATGGGTCTTAAATGGAAACGAAAAAATGTTGTACGTAACCCGCGCATAAAGGGTATAATTATTGCTCTAGTAAATAAAAAACTCGCTCGATATCGTATCGTCGCTCATTTTCTAGAACACACCATTTAGTATTGTATTGTTATAAATTACAAGGAGACATATAGAACAAGTGACAGAGGATAAGGGGGACTTGAAGAAAAATATACATTACATGCTCAATATGGAAATGAAAAAAATAGAGAAGTAAGTGAGCTTTAACATGCGAGAGTTCTCGCTCGGGTACGATAGTTTTGTATTAATTTTGTGGTATAAATTAAAATTTGTGCTAAACTCGGAATTATTTGCTGGTGTGGGCTACCCCTTACAAATACTTCCTTTTATCCAGGGATTTTTTGAGTGAAGGAAGAACGCATAGGCGATAAAATTTCTAACAGCTTTGCATTTGCCATCGAGGATGCATGGACGAGCCAATTTAATGGAATTCTAGAATGTAGATCATTTATAAATACGCAATCTAACAGATATAGTCAATGCACTGTCGATGAAAAAATATTGTAACAATTTATACATAGTAACTATTTAATTTATTAAACAATTTAATTTCTTGATATTTTAATGCTTTGTGAACAAAAGGAATTATTTAAGTAAATGTTGACAAATTTAAAAAATATTAATATCAGTGTTCCATAACACTAAACTAACATCCCTTATCCCTGTTTTTAAATTTATTTATTTTCTTGTTGATTGGTGACTAAAACTTTATACCGTGCATATGTTTTGATTCATTACTACTAACTTACATACTATACTTAATCTAATACATGAGTGAGGAAGCCAATTAGGCACCTCTCTTAATGGTCAGTTTCAGAGATGTTTTTCAGAAATACGTGAAAATGAAATTTTTTTTGAATGTGTAGGATTTCAGCCAAGATTAAATGCATTCAATGAGGCGATATGAGGTATGGAGAAATAGAAGTTGGAGGCAAGATAATTGATATGGTAGGCTACGGGTTCGGTGGATAGTTCTTTTTGGAGTTGATCGCCCTATATCTTTGTAATACAGCGTTACCTTGCCTCAAATCCCTTCTCACTTAGCTTCTATTTATTATTATTATTATTATTATTATTATTATTATTATTATTATTATTATTATTATTATTATTATATTATTATTATTATTCACGATTATTCCATTTAAAGAGCGTTTAAACTTGAATTCTTTATGATGATTGTTTGTTTTTCTGGCCATATTTTCTATGTTTCACTTTTGTTTCTTCCTCTGCGTCCATTTACATCCTGGCCTCTTCTTGCTTTCGTGTCAAATATGTTTTTGATGGTGTTCTGATTTTCATTTTCTGCATCATTTATTGTAATGTGTGCTTGTCTGAGATCCTCTCGACTCTTTAATCCATTTGTTTTTCCCTGCCTGAGTTGATGACTATGAGAATCGTTTTGAAATTCTGTTTCATTCATCCTATGAATATGTCCGTAGAACTGCATTCTTCTTTTCTTCTTTTTCTTCCTCTTCTTCTTTTCTCTCTTCTTCTTCTATTCATTTATTTATATATTTATTTATTTATTTATTGTGGGACATTGTGTGTGAAAAAATGTGTGACGTGCCACGGGGAGAAGTGAATTCTGTTTTCATAATTCTGTGATGCCTATCCTACGTCATATACTACTTGAATTTTGAATGCAAAAAGAAATGAGCGTTCGCTTCGATTTAATAAAATCTATTTTCTAGGAAAATCAACTATAAATTTGACCCTTATCCCTCATCATGTTCTTCGTGAAGGAATAATACTTTCTCCAACAACATGAAGAAAGATAATTTGAATAACTCTATTTCCCACTCAATTCTAGAAGACATGCAGAGATAATGAAGTTACATTCATGTCCAGAAGCAAAATTAGCGGTTATCTCAGCATTTGCTCAAAATATCAGGGAAACTGGACGAAAAACCTGATCGAGATGGGGGCCATTGACTCAGAGGCTGCAGTGCAATATTTGTTACAGGTTGTTAAGAATTTTACAGTCCAAATGGTAAATAATACACTAATATTAACCTAGGGGCGAAAGAGGCCTGTAAAAGGGACAGGCAACGCGTCCGTTTTAGAGGCCTTTCACACGAGTTTCCATCCTAAAGAGAGACTCCAGTAACAAAAGCAAGGAAGTGCGACAACGCGAGAGTTACTCTATTTCGTTCCACCACATGCCAGCACCACAACCACCGGGAGCGGTAGCTCAGGGCATCAACTGATGTCACTGCAGCGCCTCTGACCGGGAGGTCCTAGGTTCCACTAGGGGCAGGATTTTGACATAGTTTTCAGCTAGGTCGAATTCAGTCGCTGTCTGGAGGAGAATTCTAGCGGACGGCTGCTCTGATCGGTAGTTTTCCGTGGTTTCTCCGATCAACACCAGGCGAATGCCGGAGAAGTACCCTACCAAACGGGCCACGGACCGCGCGCGATCTGTCCTTCCTCTTCCTTGTCCTTCCTCTCCCTTACACTACATCATCACTACATATCCGGGAGACCGGTCCGACAGTAGGTCGGCGCTGGATCTCGCCATCCAGCGGAGGAATATCACCGCCATCTCCCGAGAAAAACATGCACTTCACTAACGGGAATAATGATCAAAGCAGTTGACACGCTTGGAAACACGAAAAAATCAATCAATCAATCAATCAATCTGTTGGGATGTCTACGTGCGTGCCCCACTGATTCTGTGTTCTGCCTGCCATCGTGTGTGCTTGTCTGCCTGCCTGCCAGTCCCGCACAGTCTGCCCCTCCTACCCGTCCACCTCAAGAAAAGTCGGAACGCGTTGGCATAACGCCCACTTCCTTTGACGAGAGCGCGTGCAGAATCCTGCTGAGGCAGACACGGTCGAGCACGAAGGCGACATCCACCGGTGGGTGGGTGGGGAAGTATCTTCGCCTCTCGGTGAAGGCCACAACGAGCCTCCCTCCTCCTTGGCGGAGCTTCCAGCGCCCGACACCGCCGCGCTGAGCTCGCCTCCACCTACCACGCTTACGTGGTATCAGGGTATCAACTGATGTCACGGTGCCTCTGACCGGGAGCTGCTACGGTTCCACTCCCGACAGTGGCAGCATTTTCCACACTAGCTAGATAATAAGGTCGAATTCAGTCGCTGTCTGGAGGGGAATTCTAGCGGCCGGCTGCTGTGATCGGTAGATTTCAGTGATTTCTCTGCTCAACACCACGCGAATGCCGGAGCAGTACCCTACCAAACGGGCCACGGACCGCGCGTGATCTTACCTACCCCTTCCTTGTCCTAGCCTCTCCCTTACACACACATACACACACACAAACATACACTGCAGTCCACTCATGCCGGGAGACCGGTCGGGGTTTAGAGTTTGTCGGGTTGGGCGGTGCCCGCCGGTGGGAGATGAGGAAACCCCGCTAGTCGACAGTTGGTCGGCGCCAGTTCTCCTATACTCCGGGAACGACCATCGCCACCTTCCGAGAAAAGCATGCACTATGTCGCGGCTGTGAAACACGTTTAAAGAGCGCGCCTAAAAGCAGCGCTCAGCGGCGGTCATAGAAGGCAGCGGAGGCGGCGGAGCAGAAGACGCCGCCCAATCCGGAAAGCGAGCTGGTCGGAGAGCCAGCTACGCAGCAGCGAGTCTCCAGCGCCGCCCGCTTTAAGAGCGAGCGCCGCCAGCCGAGAAGCACGGAGTAATTGGCTATTGAGTTGAGTGGAGAGCGATAGTGACCGTGCGCCCAGTTAAATTCGACGAGGAGATTGTACAGTGTGATTTCTGATTACGACATAGCTTGTTATTGGTACATCTCCCGGACTTTTGGTTTCTTGATTTTGGTTTGTGACTCGGTACGCTCTTTGGACTTTGGAATTGTAACCTTTGTACTTTCGGCAGTTGATTACAATAAATGTTTGTGTATGTAAAGCGTGCAATTATTCTGAACATAACACACTACACTTAAGGAACTTTCTTGAGGCACTACACAACTACTTTGGTAGTTGACGCGCCCAGAATCACTCACTCACTCAGTGAATCAATCAATCAACCAAGCGGCGCGGTGGACGTCTCCTCTTAAGGATGATATGTGTTTATTTATGACATGTGTTTACAGCCATCCTGTAAACCGTCGAAAATTCGAGACAGTTATTACACTCATAGATTCGTCTCCTGCATATTTTAACTTGGTTCAATCTAGAGCTACATAATTCCTGTGTGTTTCGCAGCGCATCAAGAAAGTAAGTTTTGTTAGGTTATGAACAAATGGAAACCACAATTTCATGGAAAGCCTTTATTACAGCAGATACGTCACATGTGGCACTATTTTTTCACATAATCACAACACAGTTGAGTAATCATGGAGTCGACATTTGTATCGCTGTGTCGTGGAAGTCTTCTGCTTGAGAGATAGATACAAGCTTTAACAGCCACCTGCACCTCCGCGTCGCTGTGATTCGGTAAAGAAGAGTGGACAGGAATTATAGATAGATAGATAGATAGATAGATAGTAGATAGATAGATAGATAGATAGATAGATAGATAGATAGATAGATAGATAGATAGATAGATAGATAGATAGATAGATAGATAGATAGATAGATAGATAGATAGATAGATAGATAGATAGATAGGTAGATAGATAGATAGATAGATAGATAGATAGATAGATAGATAGATAGATAGATATTCTACAATTGGGCAGATGATGCCTGGCGGCAGAATGCAAAATAACAATTACAAATAACATAATAATATATAAAAATAAACAAACAAATTGACTTTGTCATTTCCTATATATGCAGATAGCATTTAAATTCCTATACTAAACATTAAAATGCATATACACTAAGACATAAACGAATAAACTTACATATTACACAAATATACATACATACAAACATATACGCATGTATACATAGACGAAGGAACCTCACATCACTTCAAATGAAATCACTTCACTTCACTTCACTTCACTGCACTGCATATAACTTTATCTAAATATTAATTGTTCAATACTTTTACTGTAGACTACGCATAATCGCACCTTTCACTTCACTTCACTTCACTTCACTTCATTTCACTTCACTATACGTTTCACCCTATTGACTAATTTCCTATATTTTTTCTAAAACCTCGCGCTGAGCAAGGAAAGGGCTCAAAAACTGCCGCAGGCAAATCGTTCCAATTATTGAGGGGAAAGAAAAGATTGTAATAGCTGGAAGATATCCGGACTGTAGAGTGGATGGTCATATGCTCGATCACACACGGCTTAGCTCACAACAGTTGAAGAGCTGTTTACAAACGACCATAGTCTAAAAACGATGATTTTCAGTTCTCTACGGTATTCCATGATGCCGTTCTCGGGCTTCACCTGTATTAAATAGCATAGAAAAATTAGCCATGGTCAGGTAAATATGGAACTTTGGTTGTTTTTACGAAACTAATGATATTTCAATGTCCTATCAGTTTTCGGCAAAACCAGTCGTTGTTCATTGACACAAACGGGCTATGGTTGTTCTTTCATGAAGGTTGTTTTTACTGTTGCGTGATGATTCCGTTGCTGTGACAATTGCAAGAATTTAGACAAGTTACCGTTGAAAAGGTAAATTCTGGGGTTGAAAAGTTAAAATTCTTAAAATAATGCAAGAAAAGCCTCATGTCCTTGTTAAGTATGTATACCATGGTGCTTTGAGTAAGATAAATATCAGAAACAAACAGCTACGTGATTAAATTACTTTTCAAGCACTATACAAGAAACCTCTTATACTGAAACCAAAGAAACTTGCACATGTTCAGAGACTTTCTTAGTATTTTACGAACCATAAAAACAAACTCTTCTACGACAAATTACTTGGAGACACAAGTGATAGAAGTGGAAATGCCATTGAATAAAATGGTGAAATATTTAACGATGGAAATAGTAGTGGGGGAGAAGATCTGTGAAGACTTTCATTCAGTTCCTGAAATTGTTAAGTACTCTGAGAATAAAACCTTACTTTCTTTGCATGTGAAATTTTAATTTGTCTAAAATTATTATCTGTAAATGTTCAAATTTCATGAGAAGTACTAACAGTTTTTGGCAAAAAATACCAAAGTCCATACTTACTATTTTGAAAGCTCAATTTATGTAGTATTTACACAATAACATAAGAACTAGAATTCATCAATCATCCATATACTTCAATTTATCTATGTTTCAAATTCCACAACCATTTTAAGAATACTAACAAAGGGAGAGAGTTATTTGCTTCTCCTGAAAAGTTTGGATTTTGGACTCTCGTTTTTGTAAAAAGCTCTTAGATGTTCTACAGATAATCTTCAGGGAGTTTTTTTTATCAACCTCTCGACACACCGGATCTCTTCCCCAACGATTTCCATCTTTTCTTACACCTCAATAAATTCCTGACCGGTCAACATTAGACAATCACAGTGGCTCGGGATTGAATATTTGGTCGGAGCAGAACAGAAAACAAACCGGAGCGGACAAAAATACTGTTTTTATGACCATAATCTATTCTCATCCATAGTACTGTCAAGCGAATCCTTATAACCACGTAACATCTTTCACAAAGGTCATTTGTGACAAATTGGAAGGCATCAAGATGCTATTTTACAACTGCTGCTTCATAATATTTTATCGCAGCATGTGTTGTGGAGTTTCATTTTCGCATTTGTCTTTTTAATACGCACGATTTTTTTGCGTTGAACTGCACCTGAACCGAGTTTCTTCGTATTTGGTCGAGCGATCTAATCGCGAAGCATTCCAACTCGTAATGTGAGTAGTTGTGAATAAGTGTTACCAAGGCATATACTATTATTATTATTATTATTATTATTATTATTATTATTATTATTATTATTATTATTATTATTATTATTATTATTATTATCTAGCAGTGTATATTATCAGACGTTCTACCTGCCATGTTCCTCAACGGCTAGGATTTGTATGTAATTACATGTTTGTTTGTTATTTATTCACAATCAAACTTGTGCTTCATGTTTGTAAAGAAGATTTTTTGAAATGATTTGAATCCTGTTCGATTCAACAGGATTTGTCTTGGCATTGACATTGGTCCATATTTCTCGATATAAATCTGTATCACTGTACTTTGGTCAACAGTTTGTCATGTGACTGTAGGGTGCTCACGTGAACCAATACATAACGAGAGAAACTGGCCCACAAACCTGCCTGGAAAGAGTAACATGTAAGTTTTGTTCAAAAACGAAAACGACAGACATTAAAAGATTTGTCGAACACTACAAGGTATTAAAGATTCGGTGGTAATATGAAAATCATTGAAATATGGCGAGGAATGATTACTTCATTCGAAAAAATCTTTCGTAGACATGCGAGACTTCGCTAAATATCAAACCACTGAGATTCGAATCACGTTTACGTATTCTGTTACTTTATTTCCTTTTTTTAAATTATGACAAACAATTTTGTCAAGGGTCAGGAACATGTATTAATGGCGTATTCTTCACTGTTTTGGTTTTGTGTCTTTATTAGACCATTCATTCTCTTATTTGTTGTATGTAACAATAAAGTTAAATAAATTAGCAAGCCTCTCTTTCTGACGGACAGCGCCTTTAGCAGACTAGAATCTTCTGTTAATTCTCCTACCGTGAAGTTGGAAAGGTAATGCAATAGTATAATGTGTATTCTTACGTAAACACGATTATATCGATTATATAATCGATATTCTTTCTAGTAAAATGTTCCATTTTACTCTCAATTGACAATTTAAAATCTGGCTGATACTTTATATTATTTTAATGGCTCATTTTTGTGTTTTTGTAGAGGAAATTGTTTTTTAAAATACTAAATGCGTGTCAAAAACTAACACCACCCAAAAGTTGTCATGGATCTCGTACCGATACCCAGGCTGAAGTTGTACAAACCTTCCAATGAAACCTTAAACTCAGCGCGTGGTGCTGCTACAATGTCATAAAACACAACCAGCCCTGTATAGTAAACATGAGCGATTCACTTTTTTTTATGAATTTGTTATAAATTTATGCGACTGCCTGTTTTATATTTGTGCAATTTTTGAAAGGTTCTTTGGAATTTTTAGGCAGACATTTATTTTTTAAAAGTTTTGTTATACTTATAAAGTCTAAATAAATGTAAAATATATAAAAAAAATTTAAAAAATTAATTTTTGCCTAAAAATTCGAAAGGACCTTCCAAACATTACACAAAGTTTCACTTTTTGTTTATATTTCCCTTTCAAGAGTTCGGGAGGCTAGGAATGGTAGGGATTAGGTAGCAAAGTTTACGCTGCAGGCTGACTTCACCGCAGTAATATCCTGTTTCGTGTCGAGAGTAGTGTTCGTGTCATGCTTCTCATGGGAATCTTTTCTTTCATATTAATACGTTTTGAAATTGCGAGATTCTTCCATGATGTGTTTTTGTGTTGATGTCATTCTCGAAAGTGTGTAAATTTGCCACGTTATTTTGGTACGCTTGTGAGGAGTTAACTGTAATAATAATAATAATAATAATAATAATAATAATAATAATAATAATAATAATAATGTCTTTATTACTGGCGAGGCTCCGGCCGTAAGGTCTGCTCTTCTGTCTAACCACTTAAATATTTACATTTACATAATTACAATTGAGACGTTCGGGCGGAAATAGTGATAACTGACATTTCACGTTACTTACGAAATTGCAAGGATGGTATTAGTGGAAGTTACACATAACTAATGAAACGTAAATTGTGAATGTATTTTCATTGTCAATTTTCTGGATTCTAAAACACGTGATGATATAAAGAGACCCCAAACTACCAAATCACAGAAAAATGGACTCACATCGACAGTGAAATAATTCTAGCTAGTAAAGCTTTTCAGCTAGGTCGATTTCAGTCGCTGTGTGGAGGAGAATTCTAGCGGCCGACTGCTCTGATCGGTAGTTTTCCGTGGTTTCTCCGTTCAACACCAGGCGAATGCCGGAGCAGTACTCTCACAAACGGGCCACGGCCGCGCGCGATCTTTCCTGCCTCTTCCTTGTCCAATCCTCCCTCCTTATTTACAATAACATGCACTACACTACTACATACTCCGGGAGATCGGTCGTATGGTTAGAGCTTGTCCCGGCTGGGGCGGTGCTCCGCTGGTGGGAGAGTCCTGGTTAGGTCAGCGCCGGATCTCTCCATCCAGCGGGGGAAGATCACCGCCATCTCACGAGAAAAAGCATGCACTACACTTACGGGACTAATGACCAACGCCGTTGACGCGCCCGGAAACATGAAAAATCAATCAATTAATCAATGCATTCGTATTAATTTGAAAGCTCAGTCTTAACACCGCTCGATTTCAAATCATTTACTCATGCAATAAAGCGTAATATTATTGCGTAACTAATTGCACAAACTACTATTTCGATATCCGCTTGTGCTGGGTGTTTATTATGAGCTCCTTACTTCCGGGGACAGGTACTGACCATTGGTCGCACCAGCCTAGCTACGGTGGTGATCCTAACTGTCAAGGACGGATATGACAGAGCAGGAGCGAATTTGTAATTTTTTAAAATTTACGTTTGGTTTGTATCAGAAAGCAAATAATTACCAAGATCGTTTAAATTTTTGTAATGAAATCTTGATTGTGCTTATCAATCGCATGTTCATATTCGGCTGTAGATCCCCAATCGACCCCTGATCATCATTGATCTCCATCAAAATTTCATCAACCTCCAGAGGGTCGATACTGACCCACTAGAACCCCTCCTCTAGAGGTCAGGACAAACATCAACGATATAAAACGTCAAATTAAATTTTGTTGTTTCTTTTCTATGTGTGATAAACTAGTTTACTTCAACAACCTCATGTAAGCATTGGGGGTAGATTGCATTTCGCAAGATTAGCGGCAGTTCATAAACGCCTCAAAATTATGACGGCTGAGGTATTACATAATGAAAATATAATACCATCTACACAGTAATATACCATCTATACTCATATCAATTCTTATTTGTAACGTTTACCGTTACAAATAAGTTTTCTATAATTCGGCAACGAAAATATCTAGTTTTGGAAATGTTAATCTCTCGCTTTTTTAAATTTACTATTATTATTATTATTATTATTATTATTATTATTATTATTATTACTATTACTATTTTTTCATCTTTCAACTCTTAATAGTTAAATTGTTGGGAAGGGACTCTGAAACTCAAGAAAGCGTGCGCAGATGATTTTCTCCCCCATACGTCACATACAGTTTTTGACTGTTTTTGACTAAACAAAATAAAGAAATAAAACAAACAAATAATCAATTGATGTATTAATCTCAATTAATTCGCCCATCCCAACTAGTTACCTCTCACGCGACCTTGATATGCCTGAGTTATGCGATTCATTGCACGAGTTTCAGAGTGCTGACAGGTATTAATACTCTTAATTTTATTTATTACTCCGTTAATAATTATTAGCGCCGCATGAAATTATTCTAATTTGCTTGGAGATGTTTATGATCGCTAGGTCGTGGTCAGGTTTCATGGCGTTGCCTCTTGTGGCGGCTAGGGATAAGATGTCCTTGATTTTCAACGGGATTTACAGCTCTCTCGTTTTGCATCCCAAAAACTATTCCTATACCTCATGAATATATCCCTACAGGTTTAGATGGCTCTGGACATCAGTTGACACTGCAGTGCCTCTGGCTGGAAAGTTCTAGGGTTCGAGTCCCGACCGTGGCAGGTTGGTTTGATTTGGTTTTTTCGTGTTTCCGGGCGCGTCAACTGCTTTGGTCATTAGTCCCGTTAGTGTAGTGCATGTTTTCTCCCGGGAGATGGCGGTGATCTTCCCTCGCTGGATGGGGAGATCCGGCGCCGACCTACCGTCCGCTAGTGGAGTTTCCCCCTAACCAGGACTCTCCCACCAGCGAGGCACCGCCCTCCGCAGGACAAGCTCTAAGCTCCCGACCGGTCTCCCAGAATATGTGGAGTGTAGTGCATGTTAGTGAAGTGTGTGTGTGTGTCTGTGTAGGAGAGGATAGGACAGGAAGAGAAGGACAGATCGCGCGCGGTCCGTGGCCGTTGGGTAGGTACTGCTCGTATTCGCCTGAGTGATCGGAGAAACCAAAACTCGATCAGAGCAGCCGGCGCTAATTCTCCTCGACAGAGACTGAATTCGACCTGCTGAAGCTGTGTCGAAAACCTGCCGCCGTGGGGAGTGGGAACCTAGGACCTCCCGGTCAGAGGCATCAGTTGATGCACTGAGCTACCGCTCCCGGTCCGACGGTGGCAGGGTTTTCGAAAGTAGCTACAAAGCTAGTTCGAATTCAGTCGCTGTCTGGGGGAGAATTCTAGCGGCCGGATGCTTTGGTCGGTAGGTTGCCCTGGTTTCTCTGATCAACACCAGGCGAATGCCGGAGTAGTACCCTAATAAACGGGCTACGGGTCGCGCGCGCGCTCTTTCCTTCCTCTTCCTTATCGTATTCTCGTAATTTACTTACACACAAATACACGCACTACAATACCTCATTTGTTGGTGACCAGTCTGGAGGTTAGAACTTGTCCCGGCTAGGGAAGTACCGAGCTGGTGTGATATTGAGAAAAAGCCCGCTAGCTGACGGAAAGTTTTGTACCGGATGTTGCCATCCAGTAGAGAAAGATCTCTGCCATCTCCCACAATAAAACCATGCATTACACTTAAGGGACTAATGACGGTTGCAGTTGGTGCTCCCGGTACCCCAAATCAATGTCTTGAATGCCATTGTGAAATGGTGTACAGAGTCTGCCTCCTAGAGCATACGGCCATTCTCTCAACTCGCCAATCCTCTCCTCAAACTATAAGTAAACAATAAGAAAAATCCAGAGGGTAGATGGCTGCCTTGGTGTCTGCAATGTGTATTTAAATTGAAATATTTGCACCGGTCCACACGGTCCTCGAATTTTCAGACTTCTCGTTCTATATTGTACTGTAGTCACTATCAATGTCATCAAAATTATGTATAAGATGTCGTAATAATAAATATCATCGCCGTGATCATTCTCATTTATCAATTTATTCAATATTATTAATTCTCTTGGTAGGCTACCCCTTTAACACTACAATTATATAATCTCAAAAACCCACGCTGAGTTGTTTTAACTTCTTCTTCCTCACTTCTCTGCTTAGGATACTAGCTGACAAATACTCACAGTTATCTCCATTCCTTGGTCTTACTGTAGGAAGACCATGTACAATATACAATGGCTCGCTCGTGGCTCATAGCGAAGTTGCTAACCTTTCCCCACTGAGGTCCGGGTTCGATTCTCATCGATTCCCGTCGAATCTCGTGTGAAATTTGTTCCAACAAAACGAGTTTGGCTGCTTCACAAGGGCTAGTCCAACCCCTGTGAAGTATCCTAAACCCTACATCTATGCTATTTCCTTCCAAATTCTGGCCGCTGGGTAGTGACGCAGGAGCGCCCGGTAGGAGGCGCGTACGCGGAGATGCTACCTGGCGGTCCTCTTGACAACCAACAGACGTGACCAGATATACGTAAAATACGCTATGTTAATGGTACACATTACTCCACGCTCAACACTCGACAAGAGGCGAAGAGACGCGTTGCGTCGATAAATAATGTGATAAGATTAAGGACGCAACAAATTAAACAAAAAGTTGCCTCTTCTTTCTTCTGTTGCGTAACAAAAATCTGCTGTTCAAATTGTATCATCACCCATTCTCTCTACATGTTCTATCTTGTCTTTGCCTATATTCTTGCATTCTGGTATTAACTACAATCATTTGTAGCTCTTTTCTTATTTCATCATTTTTATTCTTCTCTTGAACATCCTCTTTTTCATATCACAAACTTCATCTTACTACCTTGTATACTTGTTGGAAGTTCTTTGTGTAGGTACCCGTGTTTCACATTGGTAGAATAATGTAGGAACTGCCCTTGTATTGTAAAAATTAATTCTGGTTTCTGGCCGGGTGTTGTTTTAACTTACAAAGACAAATTGATTCGAATGCAAACCAGAGTTGCAAGACCCGCCACCAAAGGACAAAAATTCCGCTGAATGGCCAAGTTCACGAGAAAAAAGTCAACCAACTCGAAAGGAATCTTCGCGGTTAACGTTACTCACCATGGAGCGACAAAAATAACCAACATCGGGCTATGTTATCGACATAAAGAATCTGTCCTTCCTAGTCGAGAGCAAACTGATCGATCATTTCCTTCTCCCATTGCTCGCGAGGTGCAAGGAAGGTGAGTGACAAGCCTCACTGTTTCACTCATGATGATGATGATGATGGTGATAAACTGAACCTCTGCCGCTGTCGGGAAGACTGATTGAATGATTTGTGTTTCCCGGCGTGTCAACTGCTAAGGTCATTAGCCCCATGAGTGCAGTGCATGTTTTTTTTATTTATTGCGAGAGATGGCGATGATCTTTCTTCGCTGGAGGTTATGCGGCGCCAACCTACCCTGCGGCTTGAGAGATTTTCCCCCTCACCAGAAATCCTCCAACAGCAAGGTACCACCCCAGCAGGAAAAAAGATCTAAGTTCCAAACAACAACAACAACAACAACAACAACAACAATAATAATAATAATAATAATAATAATAATAATAATAATCTTTATTTAGGGCGAGGCTCAGGTCATAAGGCTTGCTCTTCCTCCTAACCACTTATATATTTTTACATTTACCAAATTACAATTGAGGCACCAGTAGCGGTAGCTCAGTCATCAACTGTCACTGCAGCGTCTCTGACCGGAAGGTCCTAGGTTCTGGATACTTCTTCTCCACTCCGTAGCGAGAAAGTACAAAAGGACGGCAAATTTTACATTTATGTCTGGAATGCAAGGATAAGGACCATCCCGGTCTCAATCAGGTTGACGGCTTAGGGTCGTTACACATGCGAAAATGCGACGAGTTCGCGCCTACTCCTTCGGCATGCGTGGTAGTGTAGTGCATGTATGTGTGTGTAAGTAAGGGGTGCGGATAAGACCAAGTAGAAGGAAAGATCGCGCGTGGTCCATGGCCCGTTTGTTAGGGTGCTGCTCCGGCATTCGCCTGGTATTGATCGGAGAAACCACGGAATTAACGGCTGAATTCGACCTAGCTCTAGCTGATGACGAGAAATTCTGCCACCCTGCGGCCTTCGACCCTAAGACCTCCCGGTCAGAGGTAGTTCCATCACTATTGATGATCTGAACCACCTAAGAACCTTCAAATTTTATAATCTTTGTTCATGACCTATTTCAATATGAAGAAAATATTTTATTAAGAAAAAAATCTATATCTCTAATATTGTATCATATTTGTAGAAAGACGCCAAAACATGTGAAATTTTTGCAATTTTCGAAAAATTCGAGATTTCAACGAAAATGAGACTATTCTCTTAGGCGTCTTATACACTAGCCGAGGGCAAAGAATATCAAATTTGGGACCGGAAGCGGTAGCTCAGTGCATCAATTGATGTCACTGCAGCGCCTATGACCGGAAGGTCCTTAGTTCCCACTCCTCGCGGCGGCCGGATTTTCTACACTAGCTTGTCAGCTAGGTCGAATTCAGTCGCTGTCTGGAGGAGAATTCTAGCGGCCGACTGCTCTGATCAGTAGTTTTTCGTGGTTTCTCCGATCAACACCAGGCGAATGCCGGAGCAGTACCGTAACAAACAGGCCAAGAACCGCGTGCGATCTTTCCTTCCTCTTCCTTGTTCTATCTCCCTTTACATACACACACTAACATGCACTACAGTACCACATATTCCGGGAGACCGGTCGGGAACCTTGAGCTTGTCCCGGATGGGGCGGTGCCCCGCTGGTGGGAGAGTCCTGGTTAGGGAGAAACCCCACTAGCCGACGGTATGTCGGCGCCGGATCTCGTCATCCAGCGGGGGAAGATAACCGCCATCACCCGAGAAAAACATGCACTACACTAACGGGACTAATGACCAAAGCTGTTGACGCGCACGGAAACACGAAAAAATTAATCAATCAATCAGTCAAATTTCGGGAATCGGCCGAACAGTTTTGACGCTAAACTTGTCGACATACCGACCGACGTTTTGCCTACAATTGTTTTTTGGTATCATGGACCCACAAACTATGGATTCTGGGTACACAACATCTTGGAAGCACTGTTTTACTACGATTGAGGAACACATTTATTCACTTTTTCGGTAGTTGGACCCAACAACAAGTGTTTTTTTGTAGGAAATTTGCCATTTTCTGGCGAACGATTACAATTTTTTCTGTTGTTACGATGTAAGGCGAGCAAGTAAAAAGAAGCAATTAAACTTCGCTTTTAGCAAGACACAATATTAATTTGATGAATAGACCGCTCAGTTATGTCCGACAAAACACTGGTCCTTTAAATGAAACCCGCACTGAAATCAATTCACCTATTCCAGAGAATATTCCCGAGAAAACAAAAATCTTGAACGCAGTTGTACTAGTTTTCGTTGAATAAGTTACCGTAATAAGAGTATGGGATTACAAAATGGCAGTTATTTGAAATCACTAAAACTCCAAGTTTATCTACTTCTGTAAATGAACCCCAGAGTACATATATGTATGTTTGCTGTTCATTCCTAAAAAAAAGTGTTTTGCGTACTTTTTGCAAGTCATACGACAAAATTCTCATATCCAAATGCCAATATGCAAAATACTCACTTTCTGTACTAGTTACGTCATAGTATATTCTGCAACGAGCGTAGAATGATGGCTATTATTCACGAGTGGATGTTTCCGACGCGAGCGACGTAGGAGCGAGTGTCGGAATTTCCACGAGTGAATAATAGCCATTCTACGCAAGTAGAAGACTATACTTTCTCTACGACTTCGATATTGAAGTTTTAAAAATACGTTTCTCGCATACTGTTTCGTGGTTCATCTGTCTTACAATTGTTGCGGAAGAGCACGCAGCGCCTCTGTAGGCGACTGCGAGAACCCTAAGTCGTTGTGTAATGAACTAGGACGAATGCCATTGGTCGACAGGTGTGTTAGAATAATATTCTCGCACGGCTTGTGGAATTGGCATGATTACTGCATCCGATAACACGGAGAAATGAATACATTCTTCTATAGTCGTAGAGAAACAACTATCTTATAATTTTGTTATATCTTTCTATATCTCGTAGACTGACGATGACAGCAAAGCCGTCGAAAGTCGGCTATCTTAATAAAGCTAATATGTTGACGAAGATGACCTCTTTTATTTATTCTTATAAGAACGTCAACAACACCAAATCAGAATTCCCACAACTATTTTAGCGCCACAAGAAAGCATATTGAAACGACGAGACCCATGCCTCCATGTCACTGTGGGCGGGAGGAGATAATTTGCAAGCGGGGGCTCACGAGCGCTGCCTGGCGAGTCAGGCCGTGTTTACGAGGAGACGCACCCCACCGCCTCCTGTGTGAAAAGGGCGAGGACGAAGCCATGTGTTAAGTGCAGACCCAGAGCACACACGGTATTAACGAGGATGTTCTCTACGACTCATCCGACCTTTTTCTTCGCTTTGGCTTTTGCTTTGTGCTTTCTCGTTGCCGGTGACGTGAGAACGTTCAAGGCGAAGAGGAGTGAGTCAAGTTCACGTGAATCTGGGGGATCCTTTATTGCATGATTTTTTTAAAAAAAAAAATTTAGTTTCAGTAATTATTTTTCATTACATTTATTTATTGTAATTAAGGGGAAAATAATAAAAAAATTCAGGAGTAAATATTGCTTGAGGAAAACATAAAACAAAATTGTGTTACTCCTCCAACAAAATGTGCTATATTTCACGATTTATAAAAATGTAGATAGATAGATAGATAGATTTATTAAAGTTCACTTTGAGCTAATGCTCGGTGGCAAACATTATTACAACTAGATATACGACAATTACAAAACTATTACGAATATTTACAAATATAATTACAATTAGAATTAGAGATTGATATCCTAGTTTAATTAATAGAATGTAGTCATGTTTCAAATCGTTTAAAAATTCTTCTATTTAATTTTTTCCAAAAACGTTTCGTTTCTAATACATAGAAACAGTGTATTACCAAGAAGTTCCAATTCAAGACGCCACTAGATTATTATCACTTCGCCTCGTTATCTTCTCGCGTTTACCCTCTAAAAATGTATTGGGTGACATAAACGCATGATGTTGTACATCACTTGTAATATAAAATAGTTCATAATTAAATCGTTAGAATGCACATATCACCTAAAAACATTATGATACAGCGGAGTTACACTATGCAATAAGTGGTCGTGATTAGTACAACAACTGATTATTTATAGGATTCAACGAAAAATTAAAATCTATTATTGTACACCGATTAATGTACACATCGATTAATTTTTTCTATTTTAGTTCGATAATGTTAACTCAAATATTAAAGCCACTACACTTCGTGATGGGATCACTTAAAAAGTATTTGTACCTCTCTTGTACTTGTGATCTCACACGCCGTTAGTTAGGCCAATACTTGAAAATGTCTAAATTAGTGAAAGAATTAGGAACATTTCTAGGAAAGGTTCGGACCATTAGGGAAACTGAAATTAGGGAGTGGGAAAACAGCACTGGTTAGTATAAGCAAAGCATAGACTGGAGAAAAATAAGTAAGTCAATAAGCAAACAATAATTAAGTTAATCAGTAATTTATGTTTAGTAAACAGTTAAGAAAATAGGTCATAAGTCGTAGTCAATTGTAAAGTATAAGCATATAAATAAGTCAAAGAAATAAAATAAAAGGGAACGTTTAAAGTAATAAGCACATTAGGGGGTGGAAGTAAGTGGGAATCGGAAATGTAAGGGCAGAGGCGTTGGTGCGGACGATCTTCTGTGGTGCTGTTTGTTTTCAGGTGCTGAGGAGGCCAAACACTGGAAGGAGAATGCGTGACATCCGCACCAGAGAATAAATAAATATTTTTTTAAAAAAATCGGATAGATTAGCATGTACTCGGCTTCTGACGGCAGGTTTTTCCCCCTTCAGGGTTTTTTCCTCAGCCGTACCTTATGGTCTCTTTTCCGCGGCTTTGATGCGATGCATTTGGGGTGAATACCAGAATTCGAAAGGTTTGAACGCGGTAGAATGTAGGTATTGTAATGACCTAAAGGCCTTTGTCCTAGCTACATTGCATCAAGTATCTCATTTGTCTGTAATAATTACCTATTAAATAAAATTAAATACTTGAAAATGCGTCTGCTACGTTGAAATCCATACAAATAAGATAGCAATTGACGAGTTGGAAGCAATTCAAAAAAGCATCCATATTAATAAATAAAGGATCTTCTACAATTTCACCCAAACTTGTACGGGCTCCTTTGCAATATGTAGAAATGATTTGCTTTCTCGTTAGGACATAAGTCACTTGCGTGCGTAGAATTGACGAAACTACTGAGAAATTCCTTCGAGAATTCGAAGAAACAACCACAAACATAAAAATGAAAGTGCAGCTCAAAAATACGAAATAAGGAACTATCCGTTTATAAATCTCACGATTAAAAAGTGCAGTTGTCCTTGACGAAATCCTTGCAACAGTCATATAGCCTTCACCTGTCTCTGTGGGAGTTTTCAAACAAAGACTAAATAAATACATATACTACATGTAGTCACCATTTTCTACTACTTAATTCAGCTGAACATCATTAATTCAAATTTTGTGCAGTGTAGTGTTGAGCAGCAAAAAGCCATTTCAATATGCTACATTAATTAGCCATCAATATTTCTACAATCACTTACATACTTGTAGAATCGAAGGTAAAGTGAAAGTCTAGTGTAGTACAATGAAGTAAAGTGATAGTGTTTGTGAGGAAGTAATTCGGATGTTTAAAGAGCTGTCTTAAATACCCATATCGTTATTCTATTTTTTAAATTGCCTATTAAAAATATCACCAAAAAATAATACCAAAAAATTAATAATCTTTGCTCCTATATGTATTAAATAAATTCCACTATTACGGGATTCACTCCAAATCCAAATAATGAGAGTCTTTAATACCCAAAAAATTAGTTTACTGCAAACCTACTATCCGACACTTTGTGAACAAAGGTAGCGGCCAAAACGCAGGCAGAATTTTTGGACCCCTTCGTACAAGTAAACTATTGAAGATAAATATTTCCCCTCCAATTAAAGTAGTGATTCACTATTAGTTCTTTAATTAATGTCAGGTACACTCTTCGAAAACATTTACAGATTTCGTGTAATATTGAGTAAAATATGGAGAGGTTTTTTCTTTAAACTCGTAGAGCAAAATATACTTAATCACACTCCTTACCCGATTTTAATTGTTTTTTTTAATTTTTAAAAATTTACACTGTCTCTCCTTATTAAAATTTACAGTATCGATATATGTCGTATTGTTAAAAGAGAAGCATCAAAATACCCTTAATGTTAATTTTTCAAAATTCATAAGTTTGTACACCTATGGGAACTACCAACGGTACATTTTCAAACTCGTACACACCAAATTTTCTCAAAAAAGTCTTTATTTTTCTCGCAAATCTTCATTTTCCAAAAGTATTCAATTCTCTATAATTGTTTGAAGCCTTTTTTTTATCAAAATATTGGGGGCTCGAAAAACTATGGCAGAAACGCCATTTTGATTTATTCTTTTGATTTTTCAAGGACTAACCAAATGGACTTTTTATATATTTCTCACGTCGTTAAACTTCGCGTTATAGATGTATTTCATTGAATATCATAATAATAATTGTTCACACAGATGCTAGAAAGTATCTCTAACGATGGTTTTTCAAAAATCCATGTGTGTCTGAGTATATGGAAACTAAAATGGTGAATATTCGTGAACGTTCAAACGTTCAAATTTTACATTCTTTTTCAACAACGGCTTCAAATTTTTTCTTTAAATTTGCTCCTCCAATAGATGTTTAAAACGAAGTGCTCTGAAAATAAGTCGCAGATCCTAATTTCGTTGAATCCTATGAATTATCGAAAATTGCAAAAGTTTAATTTTTTGATGTCGTCCTACAACTACAATATTAAAGATAGAGATTTTCTAACACTTGTCAATTAGCCAATTGTAACCAAATAAAAATCATTATTATAAACGTTTTGAAACAAGAGCTGTCACCCATTCTTGATGAGTAGGGAACGTAATTTATTGTAATAAAAAAACAAAATATGTACTACATATTTATGTACTTATTTTTTCTAAAATATGTAAGAAAAAATAGGAAGTATGTGAAATAAAAATTCATTATAATGTTTAAAATTCCATTCTTCAAGCGTTTTCCGAGCAGAGTACGTTGCCGATCAGATCTTAACATGGATTCAGAGACGCTAAAAGAAAGTTCTACATCTACAGAAGCAATTATTTGCTAGTTTCATCCGAAACATATACTTCCGTATCATGTACAATGTTGTTTACGAGGAGCCGACGCTTAAGCGAATAGTACCGTGTAGCCTGTGGTAGAAGGGAGGGGGTAAAAGGAGCATAGCCCACCCCCAACTCCAGAAAAGGGATAAGACAATGATCTGAATTTTTGTATCGAGTTACGCGTGGAGTCCATGAAACACGAAAAAGCACGTGGTTGAAGTTTCTTCTGCTTCACATACATCCTCTCATCCTTGATCTATTTATTTATTTATTTATTTATTTATTTATTTATTTATTTATTTATTTATTTATTTATTTATTTATTTATTTATTTATTTATTTATTTATTTTATTTATTTTACGTCAAAAAAGCAGTTAAAAACTGCGTATGACGTGCTATGGGGAAAAGTGAATTGTGGGCTCATTTTCAAAATTCTGTGATCCCTACACTGTCATATACTATTTACATTTAAAAAAGGTCCCATGTAATAAAATCTATTTACAAGGATAAAAAGGCAATAAATTTTGGCTCTTATCCATGTTGTTCTTCGGAATAATACTTGGCGACAACATGGAAATGATAATTTCAATAATTGTGTTTCCCACTGAATTCTAGAAGACGTGCACAGAAAATGAAGTTACATTTATGTTACATTTATGATCCAGACTATGCAGTCCAAGAAGCAGATGGGGGCGGGGGGAGGTAAGCTTGACAATTAACACGATGGGCCGGTGTTAATACAAGCGCATTACGTGGTTTCATATGTATTTCAGGAACAAAGTTAGTTTCAAGTAACATATATTTCGGACTCGCATGTGAAATGTTCATTCTCGACTTATAAATATATTAAAACGTAACGAAATATATAGCAATAGATAAAATATGTAACAATATGTAATTATACCAAAATATTTACAAATATGTAAAATAAAAATTGTTCCAATGCGTTCAGAATGTCGTATTAAGTCTAAAAAATATTAGAGAATGTAGGTATCTTGTCCCTGCAAAAATATGTGGAACATGGAAAATATGTGTTACATGGAAATCCGTTCCCAATTGATGATATTGACACCTATGACAATTACTGGATTAAACATATGTGAAAGTGGACTGTAATCTAAACACAGTGGTCAATTAATGAATTCAGAAAGTAAACTGCAATCTAAAATCCTTTATTCGAATCCAATCCACGGTACAGAAATACCTCCTTTTCGATTTAGTATATCTCTAGGCTGGACAGCTTGAACAGGCTGTATTTGTTCTTAGCCTGAACGTAGGAAGTTATTGCTGTTCATAAATCAAGATTCTTTCCATTTCAAATATTTAACACCACTCTCAATTGATAAGTTTATAAGTTACTGATGTATTTCATTTTGTTACATACAAATTTTTGTTGTATTAAAGAAAATGGAAATTAATGTATCTAAATTTTTGGGTCTATAACTGTCAACTGACTTCAAGGGACTGTGATAGGCCAGGTATCCGATGCTATTCTCGAGAATTTTTTCAACCTTTTTCTTCTAAACATCGCGGCATTTGCTCTGATGTAGTTCCCGCGAATTCAACTAAGCTACCTCTCGCAACCTTGACATGTCTGGCGTACACAAAATGAGGACTGAACGGTGGGCGATAATTTTTCAATAATTGATTCTGCAACGACTTTTTTTCTTTCCGCCGGCTTCATTTCTTGTTCCGCTCGGAAACAATTAAGGTACTGCAAGGAATCTCACCCCCACGCGTTAACCGATGAAGTTATAAGCTATTATCTTGAATAAGTCTGGCCGAGGACGTAATGGTAGGTTTGATTTTTTTCGCGAAATAATAGTTCGAAGGTTTTCTTTTGTTTCTCACGTAATTTCTTACCACATGGAATATAATTAATGACTAGCGAGAGAAACCTTCCTGAGAGATTTTAATTGGAAAACAAGTGATCTATTGCTGAGAATGCCAAAACTGAGCTGTGAATTTAATATAAGGCGTGGTGCGGCACTTTTTGCTTAAAAAATTGAATCCGAGTTTTTTCAAATTTTGCTCAGTTAGAAATTATTCATAATGAATTTGCTTGGGTGTGCATATCTTTTGCTTAATGGATTCATTAATTTGGAGATGCATTTAAATATATTAAAATATTTTTACGAAATGGAAAACGGAATTAGATGGAAAACGTATTTATGGGGGACTTTTTAATTCGAAATTCAGTAAAAAAGAAAAATAGGACCGGCTGAATTAGCTCAGAGAGAGCATTATCGCTGCCTCTGCAGTGACTCTGACCGGAAGGTTCTAGGGTTCGAGTCCTGTCAATGGCTGATTTTAGACACTAGCTGCTAGTCGAATCCTACTGCTATCTGGACGAAACTTCTCCCTGGAGGTTGCCCTGATGGGTAGATTTCCGTGATTTCTCCGATGAAAACCTTTCAGATGAATGCCAGAGCATGCATGTCCATCTCTACTCTATCAGTAGGGTTGCCAACCGCCCTTCATTTGGGAGAACAGTCCTTCATTCATGTCAATTGTCCTCTCTTCCTACTTTGTATTTTAAATATCCTCCTTTTAGTAAATTTTTAACATTTGTTGTTATTTATTTTATCACATGACTAACATATGCTACGTTGTATGGTTTGCTGTTTAATTTAGAGTAGAAAACATGAATATCCTTTTTCTGAACGCTGCCATACGGATACATGATAGTGTCTCTGTCTAGCGAATAAAATGAAAAGGAGACGCTCACATCATCTTCCTCTGCATTTTGTGAACGAATCTTTTCACTTGAATCGAAAATGGAGCGAAGAAAATATTGAGCTGATGTTAGTCGAAATTGCATATTTATAACAAGAAATGTGTTCATTTGTTTTCTTATCGAGTGCCATACCGGTAGCGGTAGCTCAGTGCATCAACTGATGTCACTGCAGCGCCTCTGACCGGGAGGTTCTAGATTCGACTCCTGACGGTGGCAGGATTTTCGACACTAGCTTTTCAGCTAGGTCGAATTCAGTCGTTGTCTGGAAGAGAATTCTCGAGGCCGGCTGCTCTGATCTTTTCCGTGGTTTCTCCGATCAACACCAGGCGAATGCCGGAGCAGAACCCAACCAAACGGGCCACGGACCGCGCGCGATCTGTCCTTCCTTTTCCTTGTCCAATCCTTTCCCCCTTACACACACACTTACACTAACATACACTACACTACTACATATTCCGGGAGACCGATCGGGAGCTTAGAGCTTGTCCCGGCTGGGGCGGTGCCCCGCTGGTGGGAGAGTCCTTGTTTGGGGGAAACCGCACTAGCCGACGGTAGGTCGGCGCCGGATCTCGCCATCCAGCGGGGGAAGATCACCGCCATCTCCCGAGAAAAAACATGCACTACACTAACGAGGTAATGACCAAAGCTGTTGACGCGTCCGGAAACACGAAAAAACGAAGCAAACTTAAAATATTTAATTTATGGTAGTGCTAAACGAGAGGAGTTTATTTGTTGTTTTTGAGCAGTATGCTTAATATTTTCTCGAAAGCCTTTTGTGTAGTTTTGTTGAGCCGCATTTTTGGACTGCAGGCCACTGGTATTAATTATTTTCGTTGGAAATTTTGAGTAATGTTGCGTTACTGCGATCCTTTCTCTGCACTTCGGATGCGGGGTAAGGAAGTTTGCCCTTTCGTGACCAGCAAAGCTCATCAGTGTTGCAGTTGGCACAAAGGTCAACCAGAAGACACTCTAGAGTTGCATAATAGAGCATCCTGGCGCTGTGTTTGGTGCATAGTAAATTGAACATCTGCTTGCAAGTGCGGCAGTGATTGAGAAACACGTGAGCTGAACTTTTTACTTTCTGGCATACTATTTACTTAGCATGGAGAAAGTTACGGCGATTCTTCGGCGAAAATACTCGTGTTGTACGTCCCGGATGCGAATAAATCTGGATATTTCTTTCTTTCACTATTATATTCAATTATATTTGATGAGTTTTTTTCTAAAAGATAGTAGTTTAAAAAATTATTTGAAATAGCTGAGAACCACATAATTTTCAACATAAACGTTTTTATTTTTCAATAGATTGTCAAAGTTTCTTCTGCGACGTAATCAACGAATAATGCAAAAAATGACGTATAACAATGTGTCATTTCGTTTTGTCATAACATAAAATTAATTTCTATACTAAACGACATTGTTCTAAAGTGAAAAGAAAAAAAGTGATATTTCATTAAAGACTGCCCTATAATTATTATCACCTCATACTATTCCACAAACAAACAAGCACGCTGCTGTGACGCTTAAGAGTGTAGTACGCTGAAACATGCCCGACGTTGACTGGTGCCAACTTGAAACAAGCATCGTCTTTCTGTTTAAAAACAAGCCCCACTTGGAGGGACATTTTGAAACATAATTATTACTGATAAATGTAATTTGGGTGCCATGAAAAGGTTACACTTGAAACCTAATGACTCCTAAATAATTTAAATATCTCTTCTTCCAAAATTATGTTGTGCTAGCTCAGTTAATTGGGTTTCGAAGTTCATTATTTTTACTATTTTCTCTGCCAACAATTATTCAATCTGCCATCCATACGGAGTGGCGAGGAATCTGAAAATCTTATTAAAATGCTGGATTGCACGTAACGAACAATGATAATCAGCTTTATTTCAACTTAACAAATTAGAATTTATTGTAATATCAACTATGATTCTGTTGCAAGTTAAACAATTATTACATTGATAATAAAAAATGAATTGATCTTTGGTAATGGCCAGATTTCTCTATATTACAATAGTTATAAAACCTTGTTAATCATTCGTGGGTATTCACACATTTATCACTTTTTCGTTCGATGGGGCCCCGTAGAACCTTCTCCGTCGACGTAGCAGAATCCTACTTCTGGATAAAGTCCTCGCCTAATGTCCGTGATCTGGATCCAAATTCTCCCGGCGATACTATTATAATCCGTGACTTCCCTCACTTGCGTCTCGGATGGACGCCTAAACACGTATTTACTCCGTACAAGAACGCTCTATCCTAATTTAAGAAACGATAGTTAATTTTATACAACTGTCATTTACAGTCTTTCATCGGGTAAAATATAACAGGAGCCGACCCGCTCATCACCGCGTTGCTCGAGCAAATGAATGTTCTTCTAAAAACTCGGAAGCATCCGAATTTTATATCTTTTTCTTTTGTCTCAACTCAACAACAATGCTTATTACGCCTCTGCTTTGTCATTTCAACCTAACGAAAATGATCCTTAACGCCGGTTGTTTATTTGTCACATAGCGACTTCCTCGCGATTGTCTATTGACATCCCTATATTCTATGTCATATAAAATAACAATTCCATTTTCAATAAAAATGGTTCCTCATTTTGGTATATCACAACACATTTAGTAGACTCTACACTCCAAGTGCAGAACCAGATTGAAGAATGTCGCGAAATGCCAAAGCCGAGCACGCATGATGACGCTCATGGCTCAGGAGGGGGGGGGCAGGGCAGGGCAGTCGCTCACCTCGTCGTGCCCCCTGCCTGCCCCGCCCCCCCGCCGCTCAGCCAATGACCGCCCCTTCGCCCGGTTGCTATGCCACTCTTCGCCAGAGGAGCTCGCGTTTTCTATCAAAAGCTACTTATCGTTCATGCGTCATTCTAGAAATGCTTTATAAGACTAAATTCTTTATAAGACGTTGAACAAGAAGGAAAATAGTTTGTGTAAAACCATCCTTTGGGTACTAGATGAGTGATTTCAGGTAGTAAAACACAGGATATTCTCCTTGTCTAGATGAAATTTTTTTTCACAGTACATGGATTGCTTGAAAATACTGTACTATATACTGTAATATATATTTTGTCCTCATACGTAGCAATGGATGGAGGAAATGGTACTGATTCCATTTCGGGTGATATCTCTGTCTTTTTGAAAATTGAAAAAAACAACAACAAAAAACACAAAACAAACAGGTTACAAAAGTACAATATCTGTGATGGAGATACAAAGTGCACAATTAAAAAAGGATCGCTGTAATGTAGCTTGTTATAGTGCTATTCAGTTTTAAGCAAATTCTGAGATGACCCCTTGTTTTGCTTCTGGACTTAAATTTGATTTCATTGTCTGTGCACGTCTTCAGGAATTCAATGGGAAATTTAATTATTTAAAAATCGTTCTCCATGCTGTCGCCGCAGGAAGTATTATTCCTTCATGAACATGATAAGGGGTAGAGTCCAAAGCTATAGTTGATTTACCCTCGAAAATAGATTTTAATAGAATGGAGCGAATATTTCTTAATAATTCTCGCCAAAAACGCTACTTTTTTTCTGTTTTCAAAATTCTAGTAGTATATGGCTTAGAGTAGGGATCACAGAATTTTGAAAACGTGCACAGAATTCACTTCTCCCCGTAGCACGTTACGCAGTTTTCAACTGTTTTTACAGTAAAATAAATAAATCCAAGCGACCGTGATAAAAAGACCGGTTTTTGTCCAGAGATATCATTTCCCGCGCCATTTCTGTGTAACGGGCGATGAGATTAGATGAAGCAGCGCGGTCTGTGTTGCGGGTTGCATACGCGACAGCTCCGCTGCCTGCACAATCAACTTTCAAAATTCAACTTTTCGTCTTAAAACAGTTTGATGCTCCACGGAAGGTGGTGTAATTTCCTGTCCTGGTGTATCATATTGTCGGGTTTTGTTTCGTTGGCGCTTTCTAGATTTACAAAACTGCATGTTCCTTGTCGTGGTGTATACTAACCGAAGGAGCCGGCGTTGTTCGGGTATGTATCACGATAATATATCAGACAAAGATTTAATTTCCTTTGGTAGATTTACGCGTTGTTTTCGAGATATTTGAAAAAAATGATAAAGTACAGTCATAAATTTTGCATTATTATATAGAAAAGTAGGATGGGTAGTTTTAGATTAAATTAGTTAACTATAGCCAAGGTAATTTTATTATCGGAGTAGTTTCAGGTTAAGATTTGATTTTTTTCGTGTTTTCGGGCCCGTCAACTGCTTTGGTAATTAGTCCCGTTAGTGTAGTGCATGTTTTTTCTCGGGATATGCGCGGTGATCTTTCACCGCTGGATGGCGAGATCCGGTGCCGACCTACCGTCGGCTAGTGGGGTTTCCCCCTAACCAGGACTCTCCCATCAGCGGGGCACCGCCCCAGCTGGGACAAGCTCTAAGCACCCGACCGGCCTCCCGAAATATGTGGTAGTGTAGTGCATGTTAGTGTAAGTGTGTGTGCGTAGAGGAAAGGATAGGACAAGGAAGAGGAAGGAAAGATCGCGCGCGGTCCGTGGCCCGTTTTGGTAGGGTACTGCTCCGGCATTCGCCTGGTGTTGATCGGAGAAACCACGGAAAACTACCGATCAGAGCAGCCGGCCGCTAGAATTCTCCTCCAGACAGCGACTGAATTCGTCATAGCTGAAAAGCTAGTGTCGAAAATCCTGCCGCCGTGGGGAGTGGGAACCTAGGACCTCCCGGTCAGAGACGCTGCAGTGACATCAGTTGACGCACTGAGCTACCGCTCCCGGTAGTTTCAGGTTACATTAGTTAGCTAAGAGCTTATCTCAGCTGGGGCGGTGCCCCGATGGTGGGAGATACCTGTTTGAGGAAAACCCTGAAAGCTGTAGGACAGGTCGGCGCCGGCTCTCACCATCCACCGGTGGAAGATCACCACTTCCTCCCGCAATACAACATGCACTACATTTATGGGATTAGCGGCCTTATCCGTTGACGCGCCCAGAATCTCTAATGAATTAATTAGCCAATCCCGGGATAAAAACTGCACTGTACATTCGGGGCGAATTATCGTAATCATTACCTCGCGAAACTCCTAAACACTCACTCACTCGACCGGAGGGTGGCAGGACCGTGCCGTATGTAAATTGGGGACGAAACTTACTTTCTAAATCTACATGTAAATTTGGGACCAAACGAACGCAGGGAAAGGAAAGGAATGTTTGAGCAGGTTAACGCATTAAGGAGAATGCCGCCACCGCGGTGCTGTCCAGTTTTTCCTTGTGCCTTTTTGAAAATCTTCCAGACGTGCTGATATAGCAAAAGAAAAACAAAGAAAGCACTAGAAGGAGCCAATTTTTTAAACTGGCAAGATAAGAAGAATTCATTCAATTATTGAATGATTCTATTGAATGAAAACCAAATTTAACTGCCAAGGGGTAAAATCAGAGCAGAATCGAGAAACCTTGGAGGAAAAGCGTAGAAAAACTTATATTTCCTTATGCATGTACTTAAACTAGCGTGCTAAAACAGCACGTACTTTCTCACCCATATTTTCACCCAAAATTATGCGAAACGTACACAAATTTTCGAAAAATAGTATGTGACCTTATTACAAAATCTATCTTTAAGGAATAGATTTCATTAAGGGAAAATATATATCTTTAATATTTTAGTTGTAGGAAGACGCGGAAAAAAGTGTCTCTACTCCGTAGCGAGAGTAAAAAGCAGTCCCAATGTAAGAGCTTTTCTTATTCACCCTATTTTAGAATGTGGTGTAGCTTCCTGGGACCCTTACAGAAAGTGTCAAAATCACAGTATGAGTAAATTTCAAAAGCGGGCAGAAAAATTCTCATTAACTAAACAAAGCACATTCGTAGATTTGATTAGGGGTCCTTTAAAAACGAGTAGAAAAAAGACTTTGCGCACTATTTAAATCTTTGATAGAAGAACAAGTGTGGGGTGAAATTCAGAGCAGAATCGAGAAACCATTCTATTACGGCAGAGGGGAATATCCATACTCGAATACAAGAAGCAGAGGACATACATCACAAAACACTTTTTTCTAAATCTAATATATTTTCTGACTATTAGAACAATTTTCCCTCGACAGTCTTTGAAACCTTTTCTCGCTCTGTAAAAATGTTCAGAAGTACCATGGATCTAATATAATTTAGTTTATATTAACAATATAGTTTAGTTTGTATTTGCTATTTAGAATACGAAATGTACTTGTAGTGAAGTGCAGTGCAGTGAAGTGGTGTTTGGATCAGTGAAATGTTCAGTGAGGAAATCGGGTGTGAGAAAAGAAGTGAAATGGACCGGGTACGGCAATTAGCATAGCGTAGTGAAGTGAAGTGAAGTGAAGTGCGAATCGACAGTAAACAATAACGTACCCATATATGATGCAATAGTTCTGTTTCTGTGGTTCGAATGGAGTTTTTATTTATTTTGTCTATAAATCATTATTCGTTTTATTGTATATTACAATTATTATTGTATTATTATTATTATTATTATTATTATTATTATTATTATTATTATTATTATGCTGATGATGATGATGATGAAATTCAACTATCAGTTTTTTTTTCTATTTGCAGAGTAAATCTATCTATCTTCTATCTATCTAGCTTCAGTTTCTGCATAAACTACTGCAACTGGCTCCAAATACTTGTTAAACGCTTTTTTGCCTACAATATGTATTTTGCCGGTCAGTTAAGATCCTGAGATATGTTGATCCTGATGATAGACTCATTTTTCAGCGTTTGATTTCATTTCATTCGATTTATTTCGTCAAAAAAGAGCAAAACGTGTTTCTTGCGTACTTGATACACGTTGTCTTGAGCTCCAGAATATTTATCACACTTTTACTTTTTATTCGCTACACGTAGTTGAATGATGATTCCATCAAAGCGATGATTGATTGATTGTTAGTGATGCCGGGAGCGTTACCTACGGAGATTACTAGTCCTGTAAGTGTAGCGCATGTTCTTATCACAAGAGGTGGTGATGATCATCCCCCTGGATGGCGAGATCCGGTGCCCACCTACTATCGACTAGCGGGGTTTCCTCAACCAGTTATCTCTTACGAGAAGGGCATCGACCCAACCCGCTCAAACTCTTTAACTCTTGACTGACCGAACGGCATATATGGTAGTGTAGTGCATGTTAGTGTGAGTGTGTGTGTAAAGAGAGAGGATAGGACAAGGAAGAGGAAGGACAGATCGCGCGCGGTCCGTGGTCCGTTTGGTAGGGTACTGCTCCGGCATTCGCCTGGTGTTGATTGGAGAAACCACGAAAAAAACACCGATCAGAGCGGCCGCTAGAATTCTCGTCCAGACAGCGGCTGAATTCGGCATAGCTGTCTAGCCGCATCAAAGTGAGGTTATTTGAAAACTAGAAATTTTCACTCCCGAGTTATGGAAATCTTCATTTTTTAGTATTGTCAACAAAATAGCCATACCCCTGGCTCTACTTCTACCACAACTTTTAAAAAGGGAGCTCAATAAAACGCCCGGCATAATGAGTCCATTTACATCCAATTACGTTAAAATTGCTGGTTTGAAGAGTGCTACTGAACAATGTGCTGTATTCCAGCTTAGTATGCTAAAAGAAGCAAAAAACAAATAAAGATTTCATCGAGATGACTCCATTTTAGATAGTGAGTACAAGAAAGCAAAGAATGATAGTAGGCAATGAAGGTATGTTAATTCGTGAAATTTTGGAAATATTTTAAAATGTTGTTTGAATTTTGTTGACATCATTCTAGTATTTTACGTGTTCACAATGTTGAAATCAAAAAGAATTGGTTTAAATGGCACCAAGTAAAAACAATAAATCATAACTCACAGTTTTTGAAGAGGCAGATGTGGGTACCATTTTCCCATTTAAATGAAAAATCCATTTTGTAAAATTTAACTTAATTCCGTATGTCCTTTTATCTAAACTCAATAATTTTGAAATACCGATAAAACTGGTGACGGGCAGCAGAAAAAATGTAGCTGGACAAATCCTCATATAATCCTGTTTTAAGAACTAACCCGCTCACTGCTGAAATATAACAAATAAAATACTATCGTATAACTGCAATAAATTAAATATTTAAACACAACGTCTTCATGAATTCTGCAAAACCAGAAAAAGGAGAAAATATATAGTAGAACAGTTCTATACATTCCAAGAATACAACAATTTGTTCTTCTGTAATGCAAGACGTCAAAAGCAAATATGAGTATTTCATAACGTGCGGCCTCTTCCTTGAAGCCTTTCTGTTGCAAGACGTATGCTGTATTGTAAGTATTAATTCACTGCTTATGAGAATTCTGTCGATACGCGCATTGAATGAGAAAAGGCGGAAGAATGGAAAAAAATATTTGCATTTTTCAGTCAAAATTGAAACTTTAATTGGTTTAGAATTTTTCCTGAGTGCTTGGGTATCTACCAAAACCACAAACACCTCTCATTCAGCCGGAGGCCGGAAAAGTTTCTGTCAATTTCTGCGGACATTGGATATTAATAACGTAGATATTAGACCAAAGAAAATGTAAGTTTGGTACTAGTTCATCTGCAGCACAAATTGATGAAAGATCTAGTTGCCGCCATTGCTAGCATAGTACGGTACTTTTGGATTCTAGCATGTTAATAATTACTGAATTTTTTTGTAGTTTCCTGCTTTTTACTCTTCCTAAATAATACTGATATTATGAATTTGCAGCAAATTTTAAAAATACTTATTCACGTTACAGGGTATCGTTCAATTTAACTAGTTGGATTATTCATGCGTTCATAACTATTTTTTAAACAAAGAGTAGATAAATCATATGACAAATATATTAAATCAGATCTTGAAATCCAGAGCAATGATCAGAAACTTCAACAACGCATTCGAGAAGTTTTATGAGAATAACGAGATTGCAGTCCTGAATTGGATATTTTATATTCTGTGTGCCCTTATCATTCCGCCCGCTAATCAATTCTTTGCTGAACCAACTTATTTAGTGATAAACGAATTATGTTTTTTTAAAATATTGTTTTGATGTAAGTCCTTGATTAAGATAACATTTGTAGTAAGTATCCTATTTTCTCTGATATAAATTCCATTTTTCAAGAATTGACTCTCCAAAAATTAAGAGAAAGTAATAAGCGAGTATCTGAAAATGAAACGATATGATTTACAAAAAAATAAAAATAAAAATAAAAAAAATAACAATGATACTAATGGATATACATTTTTATTCCCCACATTACACCAATATTCTTAGAAATTCCTGATAATAAAAACGGGGGGATCAGAAGTTTTTAAACAACGTTATTTGCAACAAATAGCGTACGAAGTAGACACCAACATTTTGCGAAATTGTTGCCAAAAAAATCCATGGTCGCGAGGAGGACCTGTATTCGAGAAAATTCTCTCCATGTAATCACATATTCCTGTCAGTATGGGATCGCGAACTACCCTCTTGATTTATGCACCTTCGAGGTATCCATTTGAGTGATCAAGCAGACAATCGAATGACGCAACACGCGCCCTCGAACAACTGACATTCGCTCGAACAACAGACGCCCACAGCGCGCCCGAAAAGCGCAGGACCCGCAGCCAGGCTCTCCGAACACACACTGCCCGCGGTCCGTAACGACCACGTGCAATACCTCCGGGTTGAGCAGACCACCGGCAGAGAAAAATTGCCCCGCCCCGCCCCGCCCCGCCCCCCCGCGAAAGGAATTAACTCTTACAAGAACACGCGCCATCCTCTGCAATTTATCGCGCGGCTTCTGCTGTCCCGCGCGGTGTTGCCGCTTCCAGAAGCACCTGCTGCGGTGGCTCCGAGCCAGCACTGCCGCAGTCTCCGCGGGAGAGGTAGCTCAGGGCATCAACTGATGTCACTGCACCACCTCTGACCGGGAGGTCCTCACGGCGGCGGGATTTTCGACACTACCTGTTCAGCTAGGTCGAATTCAGTCGCTGTCTGGAGGAGAATTCTAGCGGCCGGCTGCTCCGATCGGTAGTTTTCCGTGGTTTCTCCGATCAACACCAGGAGAATGCCGGAACAGTACCCTAACAAACGGGCCACGGACCGCGCGCGATCTTTCCTTCCTCTTCCTTGTCCTATCCTCTCCCTTACACACACTTACACTAACATGCACTACACTACCACATATTCCGGGAGATCGGTCGGGAGCTTAGAGCTTGTCCGGGCTGGGGTGGTGCCCCGCTGGTGGGAGAGTCCTGTTTAGGGGGAAACCCCACTAGCCGGCGGTAGGTCGGCGCCGGATCTCGCCATCCAACGAATGGAAAATCACCGCCATCTTCTGAGAAAAACATGCACTTCACTAACGGGACTAATGACCAAAGATGTTGACGCGCCCGGAAACACAAAAAAATCAATCATTCGCGATTCGTTTGTTAAGGTACTGCTCCGGCATTCACCTGGTGTTGATCGGAGAAACCGACGGGTCACGGACCGCGCGCGATATTTCCTTCCTCTACCTTGTCCTATCCTCTCCCCTTACACACTCACTTACACTAACATGCTCTACACTACCAGACATACCGGGAGCTTAGAGCTTGTCCCGACTTAGTCGATGTGCTACTGGTGGGAGATACCTGGTTGGGGAAGACTCAGTTAGCCAATGTGTAGGTCGGTACCGGATTTAGCCATGCAGATTATCGCCATCTTCAGGGATAAAAACATTCACTACACTAGCCACTCTAATGAACTCAGCAGTTGTCATGACCGGATACAATCAAACAATTTACAGGCGCACAGAAAGGGAACCAGTTGGAACAACTTGCCCCAAGCCCTAGCTTAATTGATAGCCCCTGCTCCGACATTTTTATTTCAAAACAAAACAATTGGTGCTACAACATCATGTACTTTCTGATATTATTTCTAACTTTTTCAATTTTCGAAAATTCAGAGAGTTCAATGCAAAAGATATCTTGCTACTTTAAAGCTTCTATCCGTGGAAAAAAAGGTAAAAAAATGTTGGAACTGTTTTTGAGAAAAAATGATAAGTTGCCGTAACTTCAAGCAAACATTGCACATGCATAAAACATTACAAATATTCGTTATATAAAATACGTTTCTGATCTTTTTTTTAAGATCTAATATTTTAGAACAGAATTTAAGAAGAATTGTTTATCATCAATTATAATTTTGCTAATTTAATTTTTCGCAGGTTTTGAGAATACAGAGTTTGCCGATAGTGGGATTAGCACCAAGTTGTTTGAATACGATGAAAAAATTTAAGGAAAAAAAATTAAAGCCCTTTTTGTGAAAATAAATGTTTAAAAATTGCCTACATTCCTTGCGAAATTACGCGAAAATGACTCATATGTTTGAAAACTTGTACATGACCTTTTACAAGATTTATTTTTGCACAACACACTTCATGTTTTAGAAAAAATCTCTATCTTCAAATTGTATATGTAGGAAGACACCGAAAAAATTTGAACTTAAAAGATTTTCGAAAATACATAGAGTTCAACGTATAGGCGACCTGCGCCATTTTTCTTAGAGTTTTTACCTTATCCGAGGACAAAGTTAATAAAACGACTAGAAGTAGTTTTGGGGAGAATTTTGAAAATGTGAGGCTTCATTTAAAGAATTCCCTAGAATCAAAATAACCGATGAATTTTTGAGAAAATCGGTTGAAGGCTTTTTTTATTTTCAAAATTTATGTAGTATATGACTCAGTGTAGGGATCACAGAATTTTGAAAATGTGCAAAGAATTCACTTCTTCCCATAGCACGTCATACGTAGTTTCAACTGTTTTTTGACGTAAAATAAATAAATAAAAAAAATAAGGCTTTGAGCAGTAGCGTTTACCACACGGAGTGTCAGACGTTTTGCCGTCAATCGATTTTTGGTATCAAGGACTCGAAATAATGTGTGGATTCTGAGCAACAATCGTTAAAGGAAATGATTTACTATATACAAAAAAAGTATAAACTTTTACCTTGCCAGAGCCCAACAATACAAATTTTCTGCCGCAAAATCGCCCATTTCTGCTGTAGCATTGCAATATGATCTTTTTACTACGTAAGTATATAGTAAGGCTAATAAGTAAAATGTATTTACATAAAAATTCAAACTAACTACTGTGAGTTATTTCTTATTGTTAGAGAAATAAATTACCGCTGATTGTCAGGTAATATTTAACATTTTAAATCATTACACAGATTTAAGTGCCAAGAAAATATTTTGTACTGAATAACTTTTCTAGTCTAACTTCTAGTCTATCCTGAACGTCAAAAGAGAAAATAATATTTACTTTAACAATGGTATTCAATAAATTTGTTTCCATTTGAATTTTATAATTCTAAACGACTAAATATGCTTATTAAATGTAATTGGGCTTACTTGCTGGATAATAACTTCTATCACGTGCAGTCAGGATCCACGTTTTGTCGGTCCTTGATACCGAAAAATCGGTTGATAGCAAAATGTCCGTACGTCAGTCCGTGAATAATGCGAGCGGCTAAACCGTAGGCAGAATTTTCACCAAAATTGACACTCTCACATCGATCTGACTGATGTGCAGGTTCCTTTAATGGGAAACGCATGCATTATTTTTTATGGTACTTAACATAAAGCCCCAACAATTCAACATTTTTTTCAAAACTAGCATTAATTTTTTTCCCAGAGAGATATAATTATGCTCACAAAAATGGGGCAGATCCAATTTTAGTCGAATTTTTTGAATGTACTAAAATTGCTAAGGTTTAACATTGTTTGGGTATTTTCATACAACAACATTGTTGAAGGGAATTTTTCCTTACGGACAATGTTCTTAAAATTGGATCTTTAAATTAGATTTTTTCAAAATATTATTTGTTTTCGCGTAGTCTTGCGTGAAATAAATGCAACTTTAAAATTCGGAGATTCTCAAAACGGACTCCTTTTTTAAAAATTTTTAAATCCGAAATCGCAAAGTACAGTTATAAAAATTACCAGGACCTCTTTTTGTTTAATTCTTCGAATTTTCGATATCTGCAAATTTTCATATTAATGCGAGAAAATAGGCGTTAATGTAACACCACTAGTTTATTAATGTCATGGACAGAACTTGTGGAAGTTCTGCTGCTGGGCAAACTGAAATGTAGCTAATAAATTTCCTATGAAAAAATCATCTCGAAATCTGAAAGATTCATTATCTTATCAGATAACCTCACAAAACGTTTTCAGGCATGAACCTTACCAAAAGTAAATTAAGAAATCGTCTTATTGATGAGAATCTGGAATCCTCTATGAAATTAAAAATGATATTCAAACCTGACTGATTCAAACTTTCCAAGTAACCTGAAGGTCATTGTTAACATTAAATGCGCTTTTGGCAAATTTTTAAATTTTAAAACACGTCAAAAACATGTTATTATTGAATTTTTTAATGTTAGTAGATAGTTAAACTGACTGCTAAAAACATGGTCCTTGAAAAGAATTCTGGCTCTACAAAAACAAAAAAAAAACAACAACAACAAAAAAAAAACTTAATAGTTGTACTGCTGATGTTTGGCTGTTTTGACTAATGAGTTTGTCGACAACTGCAAAACAGTTGGGATGTATAAACCAAAAGTGACCAGGTACCCGGTAGCTGTCTCTCACGCATACCTCTGTCAAATTAGAAGATTTTGGTAAATACGTCTGGAGTAACATCTAGTTATGCTGTTCCAAAGATATTTTCATTTTTTTATATTACTTTGTTTGATGCCCAGTTGACATTAAAAAAAAAAGGTTCTGAAAACTGGCTGTATATTTTTTCTTTAACTGGAATTATATTCTGACTTCATTATAACAGAAACTAAAATATGTATTAAATAATGTATTACTGTGACTTTTCGACCATATATGCAGTCTTTTTAAAAAAATATAGGCTCTAAAAATCATCTGATGGTGTTTACGTCTTCACATTCATAGACGTTTTTAGAATATTGACAATTTCTATAAAATGCTACCTGATTTTTGTTAAGTATTTTCAACAAACCTGCACCCCAGATTTTTTGAAAAAAAAAACTCAACAGGGTCGAAAAGTTAATTTTTTAAAAATTTAGTGTATGTTTCATTAAGAATACTATTCCAATCAAACGACGTAAACATAAATTTCTTTAAATTTTCTTGGATTTCGATATAATAGAGAAATTGGCATTTATAAACTTGGTATAGATCCTATTTTCATTATAACTTCTGAAATTTTGAAACTTGCAAAAAGTCAAATATTTTGGGAAACTTTCCTTTACCTCCGATATTATTTCCAGGTATTCCTGTCTCAACTCAATTTATCCCTTAATTTTAGATCTTTAAATGACATTATAAAATTTTGAAAAAAAAGTCGTAATAACACCAAGTGGAGAAACATTTTCGATATGCCACCTATTCCCACTGGTGAAAAAAAAAAAAAAATTGAAAGGGAACGGCAACGCTGTCCCCACGTATGCAAATGAGCAGCCCTATGCGAAGCGTCGTGACGTCACAGGTCGGTGGCTATTGGGGCGAGCGCGTGCCAATGGGAAGAGTCCTCGAGCAGGGGGCGTGACAGGTGGCCGGGTCAGGTGGCCTTGGCCAGCTCGCACGGGGCGATTCTGCTTTGTATATAAGGGGGCTGTGGAGGCCTAGGAAGACACACTCGCTCATTGCTTCAGACGCATCAGCCACTCTCAACTCACTCGCATCATGAAGGTCCTGGTGAGTAGTCTTCGACACCGCCGCTTGGCGGCGCTGCCGAGCATCACTTGAGACATTCAATTTTCTTTTTTCGTGTTCTAGGGGATTCAATTTTGTCCATGTAGAAAACGAGTATTTTCTTTCAAACACGACATAAGTTGCGAAGGGCTTTAAGAATGAAAGGTTTTCAAATACGAAGTAACTTATGAAGGGGTTAAAGCATTTCAAAAGGGAAACTGTCTTTTATGTTTTAATTAAGAAGTAAGTCGTAGACTAGGCGACTGGGTGGATTAAATTAAATTGACTAAGAAGAAATCGAGTTTCCTCTTTCAAATACGACGCAACTCGGGAAGGGCTTTAAGAATAAACGGTTTTCAAAAGCTACATTAAATTTTCAATTACTTGGAATTCGAAGTGGAAGGATTTTAAGAATGAAGGATTTTCAAAAAAACATTGTTTTTATTCGCTCACTGGGGAAAAATACTTCAGAATTTCGAAAGGGAAACTGCCTTTTCTGTTTTAAACAAAGAAGCAGGCAAAAACGTTAAGACTTCCAGTAGGAAAACTACACTTTGTCTTTCGAATTTTTCTTTCTTTTGGGTCAAAGAGTCTCATCTCAATCATATTTTTTGTTTGGTTTCCCTCTCCATTGAGCAAATACTGAGACGGCTCCTTGTTTTGAATCTGGATATATACGGTTCACGAACGTTGCAGGTTTTTTGGAACTCAGGGTGGGAGTTGGGGAACACAGTGATTCAAATAACCTTTCTCTTTGCTCTCTGGACAGTAAGTTGATTCCTTCAGATGAGTCGTTACGTGTAATAGCCAAATCTGTAGCTCGTATGCTTTTGAAAATAGTTTTTAATGCAAGGAAGCATCTATTTGATTAACAATTCTTGCCTAAAATGCTCGTTATTATCTGTATACATAATTCTGCTTAAAACTACACAAGATCTTCAGTACAGATTCTAGGGGTGAAGAAAACGCACACATAGTGAACTTTAAATTTATTTATTTTTATTGATCTATTTTTGGCTTTAACGCCTTGTTGTTCAAAATTTTTACATTAATTGATTTACTTTAATTTATTTTAACTATTTAAATATTTATTGCGAAAATAATAATTACAACTACGCTTTAAAAGCTTTTTTCCTAGTGATTGTTGCTCGTGGTGGTTCTAAGTGGAATGCAAAGATAATTTTTTTTCTGTTTAACGATTAACAGAAGATGGGTTCAGCTCAGCATTACTACGTTTCTCTGCAGTGGATACATGGAGATCAGATTACGTGTCATGTCTATTCTACATTAAATTGAAATTGTCGTTAAATAGCATAAATTAATATTTTGAAATAAATATTTTCAAATATTTATTTTTCTTGAATTTTTGGAATTTTTCGTTTTTAAATTTTTTTTAAAGGTTGAATTTTTAATCTTATGAGAATCTTTATTAAAACGAGTTTCTTACTTTATGTTTTTCGTGTTTTTTTCATTTTCTCAGCTCATATTCTAGTTCTTTCTTGACCGAACGCAAAGTTTCAGTGAAGTCCTTTGACATTCTTATATGAGCATTTGTCTATTATAGAAAATAGTGTCAAATACTAGTATCGGGATATTTGTTTTCTCGGATGTCGAAAAAGGTTTCAGAGCTTGAAACGATCTGAAATATGGAAAAATATTTATTTTTCTTCAGTTATCAAAGAACAGCAACGATGTATTTGGGATATGGGGATCAGGCACTGCTCATGTTTTGACTACAAAAAACATGGCGGCCCCTAGTTCTGCGAGCGTCTACCAAGAGCGCTAAACCATAGGAACAGCCACTCTGTGTAGTATATTCTTGCCTGTGAGCTCTGGTGTAGGCTGGAAGCTACACTATGCACAGAAATCGCGATAGTCCGCCATGATTTGCGAACGTCTATTCAGTCCTGGTTATCTTTGAACCAAATAGCAGAAATTAGCGTCTCATTCCAATTTTAAACATGTATTCTCTTTTATGTTCACTAAAACTTAATAAAAAGATGAAAGTAACCAATATTTAATTCTTTGAAATTGCAATTTACTTACAATATTTTAACAAAATCCTGTCTCATTTCTTAGAGCCTTTTTTAACAATCACGCAGATGATTGTTCTTAATTTGCGTATATTTAATATGTTCGTTAGAGCAACTTATAACAAATATTATGGGATGTCGAAAACGTAAAAAAAAATATTTTTAAAGTAATGGCTACCAAATAATATCTATTCTAATAACATTCGCATACAGTTTACACTTTGTTTGCGTTCTTTACAACTCAATTCTACGCAATACTTTGCAATTTTCTTTGATAGAAACGATTGTAAGCATCAGTAACAACTCATATTTAGTTTGTAAGAAAGTCTGTAGGTAGATGTTCTCCGCAGCCAATCGAACGGAAAACAACACTCACACTTTTCAGCACTTCTAGGCATTGCAGTTGTGAATACAGCTGTAATGTTGAGATCACTGATTCTATACTTGGGTTTTCGTGACGTAGGGGATAATATAAGGTCATTTTTACACCTTCTGAATTATAAAATGAATCTTTATAACAGTGATAAGCACAGGTTTAGAATACTTAGAAAAGGAAGTGGAAAATCAAGGGAATTAGGGTACACGTCTCTAGTACGTCCGATATTAGAATTTGGCTCCATATGTTGGGACCCTTATCGTTTAGCGCAAATAAAATCTCTCGAGAAAGTACAAAAATATGCCGCAACATTTGTTAGGAGAGGACGTTCAAATTCTGGATTTATAACCTTTGGAAAAACGCAGAGAGAAATCGCGTGTTTGTGCATTATTCAAATCAATAAGAGGGGATCGTCCGTGGGGTGAAGTACGGGAAAGACTATCAAAACCAACTTACGTCGCGCGGAAGGATCATGGTTTCAAAATTCGGCAAAGAAAACACAGAACAGATGTAGGTAAATTATCATTTGTAAACAGAACGATACAAAATTGGAACAAATTACCTGCTGCAGCGCTGGAGACTTTCCCTCAGAATATCAAAAATTTTTAAATTAGACTAAGTAAATACGGTTAATAGATTAATTTTGTAAAATTGTATTTGGTAACGTTAATATTTTAATGTTTGTTTTGTGTATTTTTAGTAATTTCTTAGAAAACGCTACCACCGGAAGTATTCTATGTATTCCTAAGTAGGAAAATAAATATTCTATTCTATTCTATTCTATGTTTGATGCCTCGTTGAGAATGAATTTAAAAAAATTAATTTTATAAGGTGTAAAAATAACCTAATGTTATCCGCCATTGAATTGAATGGCCGTTTGCTATAGAGCATTTTCCTAAGGATGAGCCAAAGTGACAGCTAGTGCTGGCGACATAACTGAAGATTCTGTGGTCGTTGAGCATATTAGACTCCCTACCCGCATTCGTTCGTTTGCAGTTGGCTAACTTGTAAATGGCTTCGACACTTCCTTTTGTGGTGTCCTCGTCCGACAAAAATATAGTGCGCCGCGAGAAATAATTGAAATTAGGAAGTGCAGTGTTATGTGTTCTTCTGTAAAAAATATTTTTTCCTTTATATATTACATTGAATTTACTTTTTGTGTGCTAAATATTATGTTTATTTTAAAACCGAGACTTGAATGCGAGATGCGCATAGTTCCGGCCTTTGTGCAGTTGTGTGGCGAGCTGTGATTGAGAGCTTACTATTTACATTCGTGGCAGTTTTCTTTTACTGGTTGTGAGAGCATGTTAAGAGATTTTCCACATATGTCATTAAATTTAATTGTTTCCCGGACTCGCGTATGTGCATATATATCAGCGAAACTCTTAGACTTCTGGATTGTGATGTCTTCTCAAAAGCCATAACCAAACACTTTAGGAAAGGGCTGAACAGCTGTCGCGGCGGAGGGATACTTCTCTGAAATACATGTGATGTTCACTTTGTTTTCGCGAACTGTCACTTTGGCTCATCCTTAGGAAAATCGTTCTATAACCCTGCCGTGTGTTGTTCGCAGGCTGTAGTTCTGGCCGTCGCCGCGTGCGTCGCTGCGGCGCTCGCCGCCGACGCGGCCGAGCCGAAGGACAAGCGCGCTATCTACTCCTCCGGCCTGGGCTACGGAGCGTATCCGGCGGCGGGCGGCGCCGGGCTGACCGGCCTAGGAGCGTGGAGCGTACCCGGGCTACGGAGCGTACAGCGGCTCGGAGCGTATCCTTACACCGGCGCCGCTGCTTACCCTGGCTACACCGGTGCTGTGGGCTACCCAGGCTACACCGGATCCGTGGGCTATACCGGCTACACCGCCGGGCTCCGGGGCTACTCCGGCTAGACGACCTCCGACCACGCCCCCCTCCCCCCTTCACGCGTACTACACGCGTCTGTCTCTTCCTTCCCACTCTGCTCTCTATTCAATAAATAGCATTTAAACCACAACTGCGCTCTGCTTTGTTATTTATCAATACCCGGCCATGCTCCTTTATATTTTCAGCACAACCCAAACATCGTACCTAGAAATGTGTTCCTCCTAGTTCTTTAAATAACATTATTTGCTTCCCTATGAAATTCCCATTTTAATACAAGTTAATTTAAAATTACTTCAAGAGAGGATCTGCGAACGTTATTTACCAATACCCGGCCATGCTCCTTTATATTTCCAGCACAACCCAAACATCGTACCTAGAAATGTGTCCCTCATAGATGTTTAAATAACATTCACTTTGCCTTCACCGCTCCCCAATAAAATTCCCATTTTAGAACAAGTTAATTTAAAATAACTTCAAGAGAGGAGTTGTGAACGTTATTTATCATAACCCGTCCATGTTCCTTTATATTATCAGCTTAACCCAAAAGACATTTCATTTGAAGATGAACTACATCGTTCCTACAAAAGTGTACCTCCTAGTTGTTTAAATAACATTCTTTGTTTCCCTATAAAATTCCCATTTTATTAGAAGTTAACTTAAAATAACTTCAAGAGAGGAGTTGTGAACGTTATTTATCATTACCCGTCCATGTTCCTTTATATTATCAGCATAACCCAAAAGACACTTCATTTGAAGATGAACTACATCGTTCCTACAAAAGTGTACCTCCTAGTTCTTTAAATAACATTCTTTGTTTCCCTATAAAATTCCCATTTTAATACAAGTTAATTTAAAATAACTTCAAGAGAGGAGTTGTGAACGTTATTTATCATTACCCGTCCATGTTCCTTTATATTATCAGCTTAACCCAAAAGACACTTCATTTGAAGATAAACTACATCGTTCCTACAAATGTATACCTCCTAGTTCTTTAAATAACATTCTTTGCTTCCCTATAAAATTCCCATTTTAATACAAGTTAATTTAAAATTACTTCAAGAGAGGATCTGCGAACGTTATTTATCATTACCCGTCCATGTTCCTTTATATTTTCAGCTTAACGCAATCGAAACTTCATTTGAAGATGAACTACATCGTTCCTACAAAAGTGTACCTCCTAGTTCTTTAAATAACATTCTTTCCTTCCCTATAAAATTCCTATTTTCGTACGAGTTAATTTAAAATTACTTCAAGAGAGAGTCTGTGAACGTTATTTATCATTACCCGTCCAGGTTCCTTTATATTTTCAGCCTAATTGAAAAAGGACTTCCTCTGAGAATGGAAGATCTGCTTCCTAGAAATTGGTCCCTACCAGTTGTTTAAATAACATTCATTTCACCGTCCTTGCTCCTCCATAAAATTTCCATTGCAAGTACAAGTTTTTTAAAATTACTAAAAGATTACTTAAATACACACACACACACACACACACACACACACACACACACACACACACACATATATATATATATATATATATATATATATATATATATATATATAAAAAAAAATTTACAAAAAAAAAAAAAAAAAAATTAATTGTGTTCATTCTATAGGTATAATTTGAATACTTATATACTAATTATACTATACTAATTATTGGAACTAATTTTGTTTAAGGCAATCGAATTGCACTCAATTACATTTCAAAGTATTTTTTATATTTTCTTCCTTTAGTCTTCCATTATCTTTTATAATATCATTAAGAATGAAGATATTCTTAGACCCATCAAAAAATGCACAAAGTATGACAATTCGCGAAAGAATTTCTACTAGTATTGCAATTATAAAAGTAGTGGTGATCAACAGTGTATATTTTCACGCAATATTTCTAACTTGTGCAAATTTCGAAAACTCAGAAAATCCACTCAAAATGATACGTGCGTCATTCTCTTGAGCGTTCTTTATGCTACCCGAGAACAAATAGTAATGCAAAAATGTAGTCATGATATCGTAGGCTTCCCGGCCAGGTTATGATCTGGGCTGCGTGCGCGCGTCGAAGGCGGTGCCGACTTTCGACGACATATCGCGGTCCTCTTCGGCAATAAGAATATATGTCAGATCATGTAGAGTCATTTTGAGAAAATTTCGAGGCTTAATGTTGAGGTTTGATGAAAAATAATCTCAACAATAAGAATATATGTTTCAAAAATAGTCGGCCTCGAGTTATTTCAAATGAATCGAGGGATGTCAGTTTTGGAAGAAGTCGGCTGAACGGTTTGCGGGCTAGTGTTGACCACAGACAGACATCTACGGACATTTTGCCGTCAATAGATTTTTTCTATCAAGGGCACACAAAACATTAATTCAGACTGTACAAGTGTTAAAGGAAGTACGGTTAGTTAGTGTTAGTCCTAACTTACTACATTTAGGACCACGATTTACACACTTTTTCGTTACCAGGACTCAACAAAAAGAGTTTTTGTGCCAAAATTTGGCGTTTCCGGCGCACGATTACAACACTGTATCTTCTTCTTACAAAGTAAGGCGAGAAAGTAAAAATGCGTTGTTCCTTTTAGTGGTCTTATTTCGCTTCTTAATATCCCCCTTAATGGGCTGTTTTCACAGGGGGTACAATTTGTTCACGTACCCGGACGCTCTGCAACAGGCATCTGTCTATTCGCTTCCTCTAGGTTCCCTCTGCAGTATGATACGGAAGCACGGAAACCATGTGCCCCAGGCCGCTGAAACCAAATACAGTCGACTCCGGTATATTGATTGATTGATTTTTTCGTGTTTCCGGGCGCGTCAACTGCTTCGGTCATTAGTCCCGTTAGTGTAGTGCATGTTTTTGCTCGGGAGACGGCGGTGATTTTCCCCTCGCTGGATGGCAAGATCCGGCACCGACCTACCGTCGGCTAGTGGGGTTTCCCCCTAACCAGGACTCTCCCACCAGCGGGGCACCACCCCAGCCGGGACAAGCTCTAAGCTCCCGACCGGTCTCCCGGAATGTGTGGTAGTGTAGTGCATGTTAGTGTAGGTGTGTGTGTGTGTGTGTGTGTGTGTGTGTGTGTGTACTGGGAGAGAATAGGACAAGGAAGAGGAAGGACAGATTGCGCGCGGTCCGTGGCCCGTTTGGTAGGGTACTGCTCCGGCATTCGCCTGGTGTTGATCGGAGAAACCAACGGGTCACGAACCGCGTGCGATATTTCCCTCTTCCTTGTCCTATCCTCTCCCCTTGCCGACCCCGCTAGCCGGCGGTAGGTCGGCTGCGGATCTCGCCATCCAGCGAGGGAAGATCGCCGCCATCTTCCGAGAAAAAAACCATGCTCTACACTCACGGGACTAATGACCAAAGCAGTTGACGCGCCCGGAAACACGAAAAAATCAATCAATCAACCGTGGCGCGTTTGGTAGGATACTGCTCCGACATTCGCCTGGTGTTGATCGGAGAAACCTCGGAAAACTACCGATCAGAGCAGCCGGCCGCTAGAATCCTCCTCCAGACAGCGAGTGAATTCGACCTAGCTGAAAAGCTAGTGTCGAAAATCTTGCCGCCGTCAGGACTAGAACCTAGGACCTCCTGGTCAGAGACGCTGCGGTGGCATCAGTTGATGCACTGAGCGACCGCTCCCGGTCCGACTCCGGTATAGTGAACTTCTAGAGGGAATAACATGTTCGGTTCACTACATCCCATGATGTCAAAATTAAACAGAATTCCTCCGTGACAATTGATTTTATTAATATACAGCGAAATAAATTGATATCGTAGGCTTCCGCGGCCAGAGTTATGATCTGGGCTGTCCGGGTGACGCCGCGTCGAAGGCTGGGGTGCCGACGTTTCAGGGCTGCACTGCCCTGAAGAGGTCCCCGATATGTCGGTCGAAACGTCGGCACCCCAGCCTTCGACGCGGCGTCACCCGGACAGCCCAGATCACAGCGAAGTAAATTAACAGCATGAACTGAAAATTTTAATACTTTTATTTCTCCTTGAATGAATGAATACATTATTTTCAATTGTTTGCTTCATACATTTTTCATTAGTAATTTCTCCAGAGTTCGCGTTCTCTTCGTACTTGATTCTGCATTGTCTATCTATAAGTGTCGTAATGCAGTTTTGACACTTTTCAATGCTTCTTGCACTGTTGGAACACCATCCCGCTCACCGGAGGTCCTTTTGATGGCCTAATAACATACGAGATTTTTTTTTTTTAATTTGTTGCGTCCACACCTTGACGCAACGCGTCTCCAAGCCCCTTAAGGGGCGTTGAGCGCTTTTGCCCTTGGGAGTAATCCTCCATTAATGGGCATTATTATTGTTAATATTAGTCCAGTCTCGTCACGTCGCAGTCAGTCAGTGTCTTTTATCCCTTCGGCCAGGCGCTCGGCGCCGTTAGATCCCGGGGTTCCTGGCCGGTCACCCAACCACGAACCCGCGAGTCTCGAATGCGCTTAACCTTCGTGACTTCACGGAGCGTAGTAAACGAATTCGGCTAGCGCCACCGGCGCTAATTCAATTAATTTCCAGGTTTTCGGTCCTACGTACACTGTAGTCGAGGTACGGGTTCACTCTGACCGAATCTTCTGAATGGTTCATTAATGTGTTTAATCCATGTTACTTAGATAAGTACTCTAATTAAATAAATAATTTTAATCCTCAAGTATATTATGTACTTCCTTGCATGATGTAGCTATTCATATGTTAATTTGTGAATTTAATTTTAATATTGTAGAACCACTAATGATGGAAAGAATTTCCCGAAACACGTGTATGGCTGAATTTTCGGCATAGTAAAATTGTAAAGCCATCTATTGTGGTTGACACCTCTAATATCCCGAATATTTTATTTCATTGTAGTATTCCGACTATTTTCATAACGATTGAATTCTCGCACTAAGTGCCCTACTCCTCATGGCCCAGCTGACGTGCATCAGCTAGGCTCCAAGGAAGACTCCTGCCATTCAATGTTTGCTATTCACGTGTTGCGTTATAAAACAGCAACGTTTTTGACATTCTTGGTTGTACTGTGTCTGTTCCTTACTTTTAATGCAGTATTTGTGAAGACTATTATCGTTAAAATATTTAATTCGTTGCAGTGTTCTACGAGAGTATTTTATTTGTTGTGTTTGAGTGGCGTGAGTGCAACTTCCAAAATTCTATTTTTCATCTTTAATTATTTACATAGTGTGGAGTTTTCGTACGTGCCCATCAGGTGTAATAAAACCCCCAAATTTTCTCTTATGTTCGAGTTACATTGTTGTCTAATGATGGGATAAAACCCATCCTCGAAACGTCGCAGAACAAACTTGAAGTAGTGATAAATCAAAACGTTGAAGTTTAAAATTATGTGATTCTGAGTTATTTCAAAATTTTTTTAAACTACTGTCTATCAGAAAATATGTAGCCAAACTCATCGAATATAATAGTATAATATAAAGATTAATACTTTAATCGCGTGCAAAATTTACTCACGAACGACTTGTTCCCAAGATGTCCTGCAGACGTTGAATCACCATACATACATTATTTACAACAGCACTGAGCAATGCGTTGACATACGCTCTCATCTGCATACAATGATCTACTGCTCGGAATATGATTTATTTTTGAGCTTGTTATACACATAAATCACAAACTATGACTGTGCTTTGACGCAATGTAGAAATGAAAAATTACTTCTCGCAGGTCGGAGACAATTCACAATAATTTCTGAGTAACTAGATACGTCTCTCGTCTTACGAAACTGAGGAACAAATGTTCAATTGTTCCTCACTCTTAGCATCAGGACGGCTTAGGTGACTCCGAGCATCTTGTGATGTTACTGCAGGGCATCAGCTTGTGATGTGGTAGGAGTCGAGTCCTGACCGGCGGCAGGATTTTCGACGCTAACTTTTCAGCTAGTCGAATTCAGTAGCTGTCTGGGGGAGAATCCTAGCGGCCGTTTGCTCTGATTAGTATTTTCCGTGGTTTCTCCGATCAACACCAGGTGAATGCCGGAGCAGTACCCTAACAAACGGGCCACGGACCGCGCGCGATCTTTCCTTCCTCTTCCTTGTTCTCTCGTCACCCCTTACACACACACACACACACACACTCAAACTAGCATGCACTACACTACAACACTTGCCGGAAGACCGGTCGGGAGCTTAGAACTCGGCTCGGTGCCCTACCGGTGGGAGATACCTTGTATCGGAAAACCCGCTAGCCTAAGGTCGGCGACGGATCTCACCATCCAGCGAGGGAAGATTCCACTACAGCAACTTATTGAAGAAGAAAAAACATGCATTACGCTTACGGGAATAAATATTTTAGCAGTTTGCGCATCCGGATTCACGAAATAATCAATGAATCCTAACATCAAGGCGTCAGTTCCCTTTTGGAGGGTTTTTATTTCTTATTTATTTATTTTACGTAAAAAAAAGTTAAAAACTGCGTTTGACGTGCTATGGGGAAAAGTGAATTGTGTGTACATTTTCAAAATTTCTGTGATCCCTACACTAAGTCATATACTACTTAAATTTTGAAAGGAAAAAAAGAGCTCCCATGTAATAAAATCTATTTTCAAGGATAAATCAGCAATAAATTTTGGCTCCTATCCCTGATGTCCTTCGGAATAATACTTCCTGCCGCGACAACATGGAAACGATAATTTGAATAATTGTATTTCCCACTGAATTCTAGAAGACGTGCACAGAAAATGAAGTTACATTTATGTCCAGAAGCAAAACAAGGGGCCATCTCAGCATTTGCTCAATGGATCAGGGAAACTGGAGGAAAAACCTGATCGAGATGGGAGTCATTGACTCGGAGGCTGCAATACAATACTTGTTACAGATTGTTTATAACAAGTAAATAATGCATTATGTATGATTGTTAATGTCAGTTGACGTCAGTTAATGTCAGTTAATGTCAGTTGTTAATGATGAACATGTTACTCATGTTATGTTGTCATGTCAGATTCCACCACAGCAACTTATTGAAGAAGGAAAACCATGCACTACGCTTACGGGAATAAATATTTTAGCAGTTTGCGCATCCGGAATCACGAAATAATAAATGAATCTTAACATCAAGGCGTCAGTTCCCTTTTGGAGAGTTTTTAAGATGAACTCAGATGTTCCCTACTGCTGCCACAAGTGCTGCTCTTCATTTACTTTGCATTAGTGAACAAAGTCGCCTCCTGAATTATTCACTAGATCTCTTAAAACTGATCTGTTGCATTTGGTCTCTTTCACATTGTGTTTTAATTCAATCTTACATTATTGCTTGAGTTCTTTACGAAAATCTAATAATTTATTTTCAAAACCCATTACCTTTTATTGAATATTGAATAATCTGAATATATGTACCTTTCAGACGTACCTTCTTTCAAACTTTCGCCATTTTATAAAACAAAATTGTTCAGGTTTTTCCGTTCTATGTTGGCAGTGTTGATATAACAACGTTCCTCTTATTACAGCAAAGAGAAGTATGTGTTATATGTACAAATATTTTATAAAATTAAACTATACTCTTTTAGTAAGATTATATTTAAGTCAATTACAAATAATTTGTTATAGAAACTGTCTTACAATGAAGTTAACGCCTAGACAAATATTGTGCTGTTGCTTCCAAAACCGTTTGAAAAGAATCCTTTTGCAATATCTTGGATTGATCTTGTCACTCTCTGTTAGTCATATACAGACGCAGACAGCATTTTTCTTGGGAGCGAGGAGGGAGGCAGGTGTATTGGATAAAGTATCCTGTCAATTAATGTTTTCTTATAAGAATATTTCATTTATGCTGGATATAACATGTATTTTTATTGTTTGACATTGTTAATATTGATATTACCCTCCCCCTTTGGGTAAGCCATTGGTCACACACAATTAAACAACGCATATTCAAACTACAGAATGCCCTCTGCAGATGCTGTGTATCGTCCTCGACCTCCCTTTTGATTTTTCGATATCGTCGGAAGTCGATTCATGCGCGAGGGCACGTTAAAGGATAAGTCACAAATTATGAATTGTTTGCCACCCCTAGAATGACATCTCCCTGGACGGACTTCCCACCCATATCACTAAAGTGAATCATTTTATCACGCCACGTTGAATTTCAAATTACCCGCGAATTTCACGTAGATCACTGCAGAAAGCATGCGAGTGCTAATAATAGAAAATAGAGCGCGTTCCAGTAGTTTTGCCGGGAACATGGCGCTAGGAAATATTCCGATATCATGTGTGTTTCAAATACTTCTGCTGTGTATTGCAAAGTGCGTCGGTTGTGTCTTTAAAAAGTGTTGAATTTAAGAGTATGTGTTTGTAAATACAATGAGGTGTTATTTATCCTACGAGCTAGTGTCAAATCGCTGTGACGTGAAGAGGTGGTTTGCTAGCCGGTTGTGTTTACAGTCGACATCAGAATATTACAAGTGTAGAGCATGGCATATTCAACAGATGAGGTAAATTTTCTCATAGTTATTGTTACAAAGCAACAATTGGGTGATTAAGAGCAATGTCTTGCATTGATAACCAGCGGAGGAACTAGTACTTTAGTACTTTGTTCTGCTCGTAATGCGACATATTTGTGAACACAAAATGGTCTTACAGTAGAATCAATTAAATTATTTCTTCAGTATAAGACCAATTAGTTTATTGATTGAATTGTAATTGTTTCCTAAATTAAGAATCGGTCTGTTCATTGAAGCTTCAATGAGACTTAATAAAATATATTAGAAGGGGTAAAGATGTGGTGTACTTATTTGTATTGTACTCCGTTTAATTGTATTTCTGTAGAATCAAGTTGCAAGCGTTTAGAACACAGTTTCTTTGTTATCATACCGGCACGTTTTCTTGAGCCTCGACCCCCACTCCTTTAGTAACAGTTGAATTAGGAATAAATTGTTGTTCAACGACGAGCGTTGTTCACAATGTCTCATTATTAGAAATCTTCAATGTAATCTTCTCTCATGCAATAAAAATTACTTCACTTCGTAAAACGGGCTACAGATTTGATATAATGGTCCTGTCGTCGAAGTAACCAGACCCCACACCTCTCGCATGTAGGAAAACGAGGGCTCAAGAAAACTTGCACGGATAATACATTTACTCGCACAGTAAGGTATTAATTGCTGCTATATAAGTATTGCAATAATAGCCAGTTGTGAATGTTTTTATACAATTAAACATATAAAATCATAAACGCTATTACTCAAAGAAGTAACAAAATTCATAATCACTACACTCGCAATATTAAAAGAAGAAAATAGAATTAAGTTCATTAAGAGAAACAATTGAATTATTAAAATATGAGTTTTTTTTACACCCAACATACGTTATTTTACATGACAACATCAGCATGTAACTTCATTCAGTGCTCGCCTTCTAGAATTCAGTGGGAAATATAGTTATTCAAATTATCGTTCTCCGTGTTGTCGCAGCAGGAAGTATTATTTCTTCACGAAGGACAGGATGAGGGATAAGAGTCCAAAACTGTAGCTGAGTTACCCTTGAAAATATAAATTTATTATATCGGAGTGAATAGTTTGTTAACAATCCTTGCAAAAAACGCTCATTTCTTTCTATTATCACAACTCCGTAGGGATCACAGAATTATGAAAACTTGCACAAACTTCACTTCTCCCCATAGCACGTCACACACATTTTTAACTGTTTTTGACGTAATTAAATAAATAAAAGCATCATCATTAATATTCTTTATTGGTTTATTGTTGAGGTGTTCATCCCATTCAGGTCGTTTAAAAGAGAAGTTTATCTTGGTCAACATTTATATTAATTTGATTTATATATTCCCACGCTCTATCATTCATCTTGACATCTTGCACAGAATTATTTTTTAAGTATAAAAGTAGATAATAAGCTTGTACAGAATAAAAAGGTTACGTCATAAAAGGACACCAGTAAAATTAATTATGAACGATTATGTGAGTGTGGTGTAATCAGCATCAAAACAACATGCAAGCAAGACTTCAAGGAAGAGGCCATCCGCAAATTTATATTTACATGTTGCGTTCTAAGGCAGCAACTTTTTATATGTTCTTGCTATGGGACGAACTGATATACGATATATATCCCATACTATGTTATTGCAGTTTTCGAGAAGACTTTTTGTTGAGTTATTATATCTATTGCAATATTGTAAGAGTGTGAATTATTTGTAGTTCTTGAGATACTTTTTGGAAAACTCTGATTTTGCTTAGTCGCATTTTTGCTTGCCACTATGTATTATTTCAATGGATACTTACTCATATAATTTACGATGTTTTTACATTCTTGCCTTCTCATCGAAAGAAGAAAATATATTGTATTCGTGCGCCGGACAACGGAGAATTTTCGTTAGAAAAACCTTTTTATTGCCGGTCCCTGGTTACGAATAAGTAGTTAAGTCGTGTTCCTATTGTAACTTTCTTCCTCTTAAACTTGTGTAGTCAGAATCCGTTTTGTAGGTCCATGATAAAGAAAGAATTATTTCACGGCAAAACGTCTGTCTGTCCGACCGTCCTTCCTTCCGTCAGTCCATCGGTCCATCGGTCCTCAATCCATCTGTCTGCCCGCCCGTCTGCTTGTAGGTCTGGGTATCGCCACGTCTGCCTGTCTGTCGGTCCGTCTGACTGTCTGTCCGTCTGACTGTCTGTCTGACTGTCTGTCTGTCTGTCTGTCTGACTGTCTGTCTGTCCGTCTGACTGTCTGTCTGTCTGTCTGTCTGTCTGTCTGTCTGTCTGTCTGTCTGTCTGTCTGTCTGTCTGACTGTCGGTCCGTCTGCCTGTCTGTCGGTCCGTCTGTCCGTCTGACTGTCTGTCTGTCTGACTGTCTGTCCGTCTGACTGTCTGTCTGTCTGTCTGTCTGTCTGCCTGTCTGTCTGTCGGTCCGTCTGACTGTCTGTCGTCTGACTGTCTGTCCGTCTGCCTGTCTGTCTGTCTGTCTGTCTGTCTGCTGTCTTCGGTCCGTCTGACTGTCTGTCGTCTGACTGTCGTCCGTCTGTCTGTCTGTCTGTCTGCCTGTCTGTAGGTTCGTCTGACTCGTCTGCTGTCTGTCTTACTCTATCTGTCTGACTGTCGGTCCGTCTGACTGTCGGTCCGTCTGACTGTCGCTCCGTCTGACTGTCGGTCCGTCTGACTGTCGCTCCGTCTGACTGTCGGTCCGTGTCGTTTATTTGTCCGTAGCCCAGTCGTCGGTCCATCTGCTCCTCTGCCGTGCCCTGTCCACCCATCTGTGGCGAACGCTAGTGCCTAAACCGTTGAGCCGATTTTCTCCAAAATTGGCATTCCTCGATCGATTTAAGTGTCAGAGTTTGATGTGCTTATTTTGATCGATTGAGAGTTATTTCGGACCCTTCAATTGCCAAGGACATTAGTCCCGTATATATGGAAAACGTTTTACCTCGGGTGGGGTGATCTTTCCCCGCAGTATGACGAGATCCTACCTACCTACCATCGGCTAGCGGAGTTTTCCCCAACTAGGTATTTCCACCAGCGGGGCACCGCACCTAGCCGGTACAAGCTTAAGTCCCCGACCGGTCTCCCGGCATATGTGGTAGTGTAGTGGTTTGTGTGTGAGAAGAGAGGATAAGGAAGAGGAAGGAAAGATCGTGCGCGAAAGATCGTGTGTTATGGTACTGCTCCGGCATTCACCAGATATTGTTTGAAAAATAACACGGAAAACTACCGTCCGGAGCAGCCGGTCGCTTGAATTCTCCTTCAGACAGCGACTGAATTCTACCTAGCTGACAATAGCAAGTTTCCATAGCGTTAACTTCGACGTGACTCTCGCTAACCTCCCAGAATTGGGAATATCGTCGACAAATTTACCGGGAGCGGTAGCTCAGTGCATCAACTGATGTCACTGCAGCGCCTCTGACCGGGAGGTCCTAAGTTCGAGTCCTGACGGCGGCAGGATTTTCCGCACTAGCTTTTCAGCTAGATCGAATTCAGTCACTGTCCTGAAGTGAATTCTAGCGGCCGGCTAGATCTACCGGCTCTGATCGGTAGTTTTCCGTGGTTTCTCCGATCAACACCAGGCGATTACCGGAGCAGCACCCTAACAAACAGGCCACGGACCGCGCGCGATATTTCCTTCCTCTTCCTTGTCCTATCCTCTCCCCTTACACACACATACCTACACTAACATGCACTACACTACCACATATTCCGGAAGAGCGGTCGGGAGCTTAGAGCTTGACCCGGCTGGGGCGGTGCCCCGCTGGTGGGAGAGTCGTGGTTAGGGGGAAACCCCACTAGCCTACGGTAGGTCGGCACCGAATTTCGCCATCCAGCGCGAGATCACCGCCATCTCCCGAGAGAAAAAACATGCACTACACTAACGGGACTAATGACCGAAGCAGTTAACACGCCCGGAAGAACGAAAAAATCAATCAATCATTCGACGAATTTCGTGTGCTTGGTGCACTGCAATCGATCTGTGTTCCAGCGAGGGCGTAGCCGTTTTATGAAAATGCGAGCCCTCTCTTCTGTTCGCCTCAAAAATACCGAAACGATTTTGCGCAACGAAATACCCCAATATTTGGCTGGACCTCGCCCATCTACTTGTTATCCCTAAACATGCTCGATTATTGAGGAAGTGGTATTATTAATGGAGTGAATGTGCCTGCAATGATCTTGGAAGTGAACTTTCATCAGTCTCTTTTCGTAAATGGGTAGGTACTTTATTCGTAATTGTATGTGTGGTATATCTCATTAGTATTAATGACTTACTAGATATTACAAAACAATGTAAGCTTTCACGTGATTAAATTGCTTACCGTGCTGATAGGTCGTGGTCCAATGGTAGATATTCTTTTGGATGTTTCGTCTACAATAGACAGACATCATCAGCGGTGGTGCAGCAATACTCGGAAAACTCTTCTTGGTGATCTCCTGGATTACTAATCAATAATATAAAATTTAATTGAATAGTAAACATTTTATTTTATTGCTCTGAAGAAATGACTCTTGATGTTCTGCGTAAAAGCCGCATCTGTGGGTGGCAGTGACTGTGGTTAAACAATTGAATGAGTCGGTAGCGGATCATTTCCAGGAATGTCGGGGCATTTCGAAGAAAAATGTTCTAGTTAACTACGTACTTGTGTGAGACATTCTAAAGTAAGCAGACATCTCAGACTCTATGGCTATCTTATAAATTTCTAACTACTTTTGAGAAAACTTACCATTTTTTAAAATAAATTATTAGGTAGAAATATGTGAAGATATTGTGATTTCCATTGAAAATCGCAATCACTGACATTGAAAACATTAAGTTCGCGATTCTATTTTGTTTGCTAAAAATGGATACAAATATAATAAAATGGAACGCATTTGAATATTTTTGTTTAATGATAAATTTGATATACATCCTGAATTATTCTGGGTAATGCAGTGTATTAACCATCGATTTAATGATTGAATAGCAACTAGTTCAACCCTTGTGATTACAACGCACAAAGGGAGGAGCTATAAAACAATTTCATATAAAACACTGCACATTCTCTAAAAGAAAAATGAAAACTCCCAAAATATTATTTCATGCCGTTCAGTTCTTATCCTCGAAGACTAATGAAATGAGTGACTTTTACACATTCTGGAACAATAAATCTCTATTCACGCTGAAGAAAGATTGAAACATGTTTCTGAAAGTAAAATTGAAATGTTTTGTTTATTTATTTCCACATATTTAGCTTGTCTTGTACATCAAATATATATATATATATATATATATATATATATATATATATATATATATATAATGGAGGAATTCGGGTCTTTAGATATATATTTATAGACAGACAAATCTTGGAATAATCATTTATTTCATGCAACTTATTCTGCAACATTCATTCTTTCCACCCTTCTCAACAACACAACTTATGAGACTTTGTCCATCTCGTGACATAATTTTTTTTATCATAAAGTTATTATACCAACATTCTAGTTATTTGTTTCGTGATTCGTGTGTCTGCATGATGATGAGGACATTAAACGCTGAAACTGTTGCGGAATAAGTCTCATGAAATAAATTATTATTCAAAGATTCGTGTGTTTATAAATAATGGTTATTGCCATGAGGAAGCCTGCGAAATATCGGCCTTTCAACCCAATACGCGGCATCACCCGGACAGCCAAGAAGTCATCGACTCGAGCCGTAGAAGCTTACGTGTATATTAGGGTTAGTGTTAAACGTACTATAACAGATGACATAAATGCCATTTCTCTATTCTTTTGTTTTTTCAAAAGTTAACAAATGTTAGTTTTTTAACATCTCTCTCTCTCTCTCTCTCTCTCTCTCTCTCTCTCTCTCTCTCTCTCTTTCATCTCATCTCATCTCAAGATTTACATTACCGGTGATTTGTAAACATTATTGCATTTATGAGAACAGATGCATCATATGATGTCTTATAAATTTTCTCGAAAACTCAAAAGTTTTCTGTTAAACTAAGTTCTATTCCCCATTTTCAGAAAAGCTCAAAAGTCATTTCCTCGAAAACGGCTTCAATTGTTATCTGTGATTTTTTTGAAATGATAGTACTATACAGACTAAACAAGATGGCATGACTGCTAGTTTAATGAATTCTATTGTTTTTCCAAAAATTACACAAATGTAATGTTTTGAAATATCGCTTTCGACGTTAATATTTATATTACCATCAATTTGTATACATTGTTGTATTTATGAGTCAAATGATTTCCAATGAAGTTTCTTGAAAACGCAAAAAGTTTACGGTGAAAATGAGCTTCATAATGGGCATTTCAGAAACGCTCAAACGACGTTTTCTCAAAAACGTGTCCAAATTTTTCAACGAAAATTTACATACAGGAAGAGGTTTCACTTTTCTTTAATCTTCATAGTCATATTTGAGTTCTATCATTAGGAGCCCGCAAAACCGTGAAAATGTAAAAAAAAATAAAAAATAAAAAAAACGTAGTGTGTGCGGCGAGAGATGGCAGCTGGGAAGAGGAACCGAAAAACTACCTAAAAGCAAAGAAATTAAAAATCGAACAGGTACGAGATAGTCTACCCTATTCTAAATCACTACTAATATAACCTTGGGGCGTTCGGAGGATTGAGGGTTCTGACTTTTGACGTTCGAATTATCGGCCTTCCATCCGCGATTCTTCATACATTGACTTAAGTACAGGTAAGCTACCTCATTTGAGGCTGCCATTTGGTCCTGCCAGAATACGCAGTCCAAATTCCGCTCCCGCTCAGAGCATAGCCCTAGGAAGAGAACAGTGAACTTCGAACGTGAACAAATGGCGTCGGCGTTTTCGGAGCGGCTGTCGAAACAAAAAGCGGCAGTTACACAACGTAATAATGGGTCCCAGGGCAGCAAGAATAGATATTTCGCCAAAAAGGCAATTAATTACGTCCAGTGAAGGCTATAATCTCCCGAACATGCCTCGTACGGTTCCCGCCTTATATGCTACTTTCCTTCTTAAAAGTTGCTTTCGGTGTCTTGTTTCCGAAAGTACGCGCTTCGATAACCTGTTATTAGTTCGCTAACTTCTGAATCGATTGCCGACCTTAACTACGCACGTGAGTCCAAAGTTCTTACTGGGTGCGTTGCTTAAGATAGTACGTTCGTTCGATCGACCACGGTGAAGTGTCCCCAAAAATACTTTAGATGTGAGTAAAATATCTGATCTTGAAGACGGTAAGAAAACAATTTGCCCAACTGGTCTAATTTTTTAATAAAATAAGTTGAAATTAGTGCAGACTTTTACGGAAAAACTTTCGCGGGCATAGGATTTTTTAAGTTATTGAAGTTTTTAGGTGAAGGTACCCTTTTATTTTCTTCAATATGTAGTAAATGTTTTGAGGAATTAGATGATATTAAATGTAACATACCTTAGCGGGCATTCTGAGAAGTAATTGATAAAAAAAACTGTTTCGACCTAAATTTTTCGACCTAAATCACCCTAAATTAAAATTTTGTACCCTATATAACCACAGACTGGCGATAATCCACTTTCGATATAAACAATATGGAGAATCAACGCAGGAAGAAAGAATTTTTTTGATAGGTTTCAGTTTTTTTTAGGTTTAGGTAATTTTTTGATTTTTTTGAGAGTTTTGAGGTGTGGTAGACTATTTCGGTTGTCGTGAACCTTTTGGGATGAGGACCTGTGATGAATGTGTGAACAAAGAAATTGTCCTTCAAAGGAGTGAATTTTGAGAAGTTGGACAAGGTCTAAACGTTGCATAAAGAAATTGTGCAATAATGTACGCTTTTTTTCGAAAGTTTTCCGCTTTAATTTTCGGGATTTTGAGCAGGGGGATAGACGTAATGGAGAAGAATATGCGTCTTGTTGCGTTTAAGAAATTCGTCCACATATTTACAGATTTGATTGAGTGTCCTTTATAAATGAGGAAGTGATAGTTTTGTTACAATCGTCGGTAGAAGTGCTTAATTTTTTATGTTCCAGAATGCAATTTGGAAGAACTGAACGGCGCTTGCTGTGAAAAGAAAAGGGTTTAATTAATGCTAATTCTAAACATCTATATAAGTGTATCAAGAATAGAAATAAAAATATTTTAATTAAACTAATTCGTCTTCAGTAATTCTTGGAAATCAAACAAATTAAAACGCAGAACCACTCATTATCAACACCCGACAAACCACACGCAGCGTATATCCACAGTTCTCTCTCTCTAGTCTTCTATTTGAAAACTTCAAGCGCGCCCAGCAGCTGAGACAGCACAGTTCGCTGGCCTACGAACTGCCTTTCGCGCTGTGTTTATGCAATGTCTGACTGTCGTGCGGGATGTCCGCCAGCTAGCTGGCTTCGTGTAAACGATGCCTTAGACCAGCTTGGGTGGCTCAGTGCATCAACTGATGTCACTGCAGTGCCTCTGACCGGGAGGACCTGGGGTTTGTGTCCCAACGGTAGCAGGATTTTCGACACTAGCTTTTCAGCTAGGTCGAATCCAGCGGCTGTCTGGAGGAGAATTCTAGCGGCCGGCTGCTCTGATCGGGAGTTTTCTGTGGTTTCTCCTATCAACACCATGCGAATTCCGGAGTAGTACCCTACCAAAAGGGCCACGGACCGTGCGCGATCTTTCCTTCCTCTTCCTTGTCCTGTCCTCTCCCCTTACACTCTCTGACACATATCGGGAGATAAGTCGGGAGTTTATAGCTTGTCCTGGCTAGGGCGGCATCCTACCGGCTGTGATACCTGGAGTGGGAAATCTCCTGTAGCCAACGTGTAGATCGGCGCCGGATATCACCATCCACTGGGGAAGATGAAGGGCACAATGGGCATTTTAATAGTCTATATCTACTAGATATTTAGAAAATCCCACAGCATCATTTAATCTCTGACCTGCAGTTCTTAGGGTCCGAGCCTCGACGATGGCGTATCAAGCTGTATAGTTAACGTTTCGGGTCGGGTCGGGTCGGGTCGGGTCGGGTCGGGTTGGGTCGGGTCGTGTCCCGTCGGGTCGGGTCGGGTCGGGTCGGGTCGGGTCGGGTCGGGTCGGGTCGGATCGGATCGGATCGGATCGGATCTTGTCTGCTCGACACCGGCACGTGTAGATCGGTGCCGAATCTCCACCACCCGTAATAGAACACGCACTACACCTACAGGACTAATGACTACAGCAGTTGACTCCCCCGAGCACATCAATCAATCGGATCGGATCGGATTGGGTCGTGTCGTGTCCGGAAGGAGCGAGGCAGGGAGTGGCGAGGCCGTGAGCGTGGGAGAGTGAGAGAGTGTGTGAGTTACGGGGCGGTGCGTGAGGGCGGGCGTCGCAACAGCTGGGCTTCGCTCGCCCGCGACCTTTCGTAGACCCCCCGCCCGCGTCCACACGACTAGCTCCCAGGAAACAGGCTCTTGTTCACGTAGCGCTCTAGATCGACAGGCGCCCGTTTCCGAGGATTTCAACGAGCATTTGAGGAGATGGATGCAGCTTACATTTTTATTCGTTTTCCACTTTTTTCTACATTAAAGTTATACTCCATAACAGTGAAAATGAGCTGACACACAGAAATATCTTTCTTTTGCAAAGAAAAATTTGCTTTTAACTTTAATTTTGTTTTGTTTTGACAAATCAAAATTCTACTAGTTTTTTGCATTGACTTGATATTGCTCTGATAACTCAAATATTTTTGAAGATTTTTACCAATTCCTTCTTTTATTTCGTTGGCAAAACTCACAGGTATTTCATTTAGATAAATGGATAAATTATATTTTTAATTTGAATCCAATATTAATATATCGATTATTAATCGTTTATTTCAGTTTTATAATTTTTTGTCACAGATACTATTGAACTGAAATGTACGATTTAGAATGGTTTTGTAGATAATATTTGGTTACATGCAACTTAAAAATGTTATAACATGAGCATGATTAGTTTATGAGTTTTAAGGGAAACGGGTCATACAAACTAATTCTCGAAAACAAGCAACGAATTTCGATTCATGAGTTTTGCTTACTTTACTACTCTAATAGATGCATGATGCAGTGATATACCTTTTAAATCTTAACTCCAAAAGTATTGCAGACATCGAAATATTTTTTCACCAAAATATTCCTGAATAATTAATGCATAGGAAAAAGATGTTTTCAAAAACCTAATTTTTTAAGGTTTTGAGAGGTACCTTTCGCCTTAACCGTAGCTGCGTGGAGGACAAGCAATTTTTGCTCACCTTTTTTGAAAACTTTTTTGCTACTGCTTATGCTTACGCAGTAGAGAGAAAGTTACGTAATGCTACGCAAAAATGGCGAATTTCCGGCAGAAAAACTCTTATTACAGGGTCCTGTCAACGAAACAGTGGATAAATCCTAATGCTAAGTGTCGAAAAAATATTCCTCTAACAGTGGTGTAGCAAGAATCCATGTTTTGGGCGTCCTTCATACCGACAAATCGATTGACGGCAGAACGTCCGTCCATCTGTCCGTCCGTCCATCTGTCCGTCCATCTGTCCGTCCTCCGTCCGTCCGTCCGTCCGTCCGTCCATCTGTCCGTCCATCCGTCCGTCCATCCGTCCATCCGCCCGTCCGTCCATCCGTCCGTCCATCTGTCCGCCCATCCGTCCGTCCGTCCATCTGTCCGTCCGTCCATCTGTCCGCCATCCGTCCGTCCGTCCATCTGTCCGTCCGTCCATCTGTCCGTCCGTCCATCTCCGTCCGCCCGTCCGTCCGTCTGTCCGTCCGTGAACAATGCTGGCGGCTAAAGCGTTCAGCCGATTTTCTCCAAAATTGACATGCCCCAATTGATATGGCTGAAGTCGCGGCTTCTTAAATTTGAAACCCATATTTTAATTTTTTCGGGGGGGGGACTTTACATGAAGCCCTTGGGACATTTTCCAAATTTTCAAAAAAAGGCTCCATCGTTTATGATTAAATTTTGTTGTTGGATAGTGTGAAGGACATATAAGAGAATGGTGCAAAAGAATCATACATGAGCACATACTTTCTCTCATTATTTTAAATTTGCGATATTTTGATAATTCAGTGCGTTCAACAAAAATGTGACTTGCGCTCTTCTTTTTAAGCGTTTCTTGTTCTATCTGTGGAAAAAATTTGAAACGGTTTTTGAGAATGTTTTTTAGTAAATTTTGAGTTTAGATCGTGTCCCGACTGTTGGATATATGGAATGAGAAACCCGCAAGTTGGTATACATTTGTATTTCTTACCCGTATGTCACATATATTAACTGTTATTTGATTAAATAAATCACATAAAAAGTAGTTTTCGAAGCCGATCTTGCCCACGCAAACCAATAGGACGTGCAGAAGAGACATGTTCGCGGTGGGGTAGGCAGGGAATGCTGTTACGGGCAGCGCTGTGTACATTCTTTGTCCCAAGACAATGTTGGAATGACCCTGCAGCTTAGTTCTTTACTACCGTGAGACCCCATCGCAACACACAACATTATCTCGATCTCTGCTGGGGATGGACTTCATGTAGGCATGGAAAAGACTCTGGTATTAAAACCGAAAACTTTTTTTGTTTTAGTTTACTAGTTCTTTCGGTTATTTGTTGCTCCTGTAATAAAAGATTTTTCTTAGATGAAATAAATGGGATTTTACCTACCGCTAGGTGTGCGTGAAGTTCGTTGACATGAAGTTGTAAGACATCTGAAAAACGTCACACACTGTCAAAAAATGAAGGTTTTTTATTGAGAAGTCACGATCTCATTGAATTGTTTTTTCTATTTGAGGATTTTTTCCTTCAACTGTGTACGCTTACTGATTTTTCCCTCTTAAGACTTTAGAATTGGCCTTTTAAAAGGTGTATTTAGAATCCATCTTACGAATTATGAAATGGGAAAAATCTCCACTGATTAATTATAACCAAAAATTTTATTTATGACACGAAAAGCACTTTTCAGATGGTCCAAGTCGAGAGGAATCAACGAAACGAGGTGAGATGGGGAAGAAAATGTCACGGTCGCGCTTGTTCCCAGAAGCATCACGTACAATGCAGAATAACTCTCAGCCAAAACACTTCAGGGTTGAATTCCCGGAATCAGATTAATGTCGGACTTCTCATAAAGTCGAAAACAACATGCCGTTGTCATTGCTAACAAATGGACACAACCATCAGATAAGAGGTGGGGTGGTACGTTGCACATACACATTGGCTGCTCCGGCTGAGTGACCTCAGCCATAGCATTGCCGCTGTTTCTGCAGCGACTTTGACTGGAAGATCCTAGGGTTCGAGTCCCGAAGATCGAGTTGAGTCGCTGTACTTGCAGGAGAATTCTAGTGGAAGGCTGATCTCGTCTGTAGTTTTCTGTGGTGTCTCCAATCAAAATCAGGCGAATGCCGGAGCAGTTCCCTACCAAACGGACCGCGCGCGATTTATTTATTTATTTATTTATTTTACGTCAAAAAAACAGTTAAAAAGCGATCTTTCCTTCCTCTCCCTTGTCCTATCCTCAACCATTACACACAGTTACACAGACATGCACTACACCACCACACAGACCGGGAGACCGATCGAGGACTTAGGACTTGTTTCGGCTAAGGAAGAGGCCTGCAGGAGGAAATACCTGGAGAGGAGAGTGCCTCGCGGGAGAATATGCAGATCGGTGTCACCATCCAGCTGGCAACGAACTCTATCGAGATAAATAATTTTCTACACTAACGGACTATTGGCATTCGGAGTTGTCGAACCCGGAATCGATTGATTAATTAGTGATTGCGGGCGCATCAACTGCTAAGGTCATTAGTCCCGTACATGCTTTTTCCTCAGGAGGTTGATCTTCCTCCGCTGGAGGGCGAGATGCGGCGCCGACCACACCTATCGGCTAGCGGAGTTTTGCCCAACGAAGTATCTCCCACCAGCGGGGTATCGCCCCAGCCGGGTCAAACTCTGAGCTCTTGCCCGGTCACCTGGTACGTGTGGTAGTGTACTGCATGTTAGTGTAAGTGGGTGTAAGTAAGGAGAGAGGATAGGGCAAGGAAGAGGAAGGAAAGATAACGCGCGGTTCCTGGGCCGTTTACTAGTGTACCACTCCGGCATTCGCCTGGTGTTTATAGAAGAAATTGCGGAATACTGCCGATCAGAGCAGCAAGCCGTTAGAATTCTAGTCCAGCGGGACCAATAAATATTCGTTAGATATTATTCTTTTGTAGAGTAGTAATTGAATCGTAATTTTTTAAAAGAATCCGCCTGTCCAATAGTAGTTGTGGGTGCACGGAGTTGCAAAACCCCATCTCTGGAGCAGATAATTCTTTGACGTAGAAAGAGAATCACACGTTCTTCGCTTTTAGTAGTGTCCTGCGGCAAAAAAAGATGCTTCTGCAAAACGTTTTCCGAAAAGGATTACGCACAAAATTTAATAACAACAAATAATATATTCTCTCATAACACTGTAACAAATTAAATATTTTAGCAATACGGTATTTACTAATACTGCTAAAACCTAGTACAGTACACACAATGTAAGAAAACATTATTTCTTTTCATTAGTTCATTACGAAGAAACAAAGAGCTGTTGCGCAACACACGAACAGCGAATTGGCGAGCGACCTTCCTATCACCTGACGTCATCTTTTCTGTAAGCAGAGATAACGCATTGTGTCTGAGAATTTAATCGATACGCACATTTTGAGAGTAGCCGGAATAACACATTTGCCTATTTCAGTCAAAATCAAAACTTTTTCTCTCAATATTGGATTTTGCAAAGTTTCTGGGTATCTAACGAAACAATAGTCAGTTCTCACATGGAAGGAAGTTGCATAGCCCTTTTTTCAGTTTTTGCGCACATTGAAAGTTAATAATACAGATTATCGAACATGGGTTATGACGCGTTTTTACATGTAACAAATCTGAAACCATCGTCTGAATGCAATGGTGAGCTTAATTAATTGGAAGAGTTTCGAAATAACAGTTACAATTTTATTCTACTATAGTGAGATACCAGTAGTGAGATTAGATTTTACTATAGTGAGTTACCTGCTTTAGTTATTTGAATTATTTATTTTGTTAATAATATGCTATAAATAGAAAGTTCTGAAAATTCCCAAGGATTTGCTAAAAACAAAAAAAATCTGCTTGTGTATTTTGATGTTTTTTTAATGAAACTTATTGTGAATTGAAAATTGCTGACGATATCCTAAGACCAATAGCGGCGAATGATTTTATCTTGGAATCGTCTTTGCATGATGTGTATTTATTAAGACTATTCCTCACACGAATTATCATCCAATAGGGTCAAAGAATAGGGACCATTCCAGTAAGCTAGAGACGAATTACTCTTTCAGATTTGAGGGTTATTGCTTGTCACCTTCTAGAAGGATATTTCCACTTTGCACTTGGTATCGGTCGCATTGCTTCATTTGTATTATGTTTATTTCTTGTTAGTATTTTGTCTTATGTTTTTGGGGTCGTCCATAAATAACGTAACGCAAAAGAGGAGGGGAGTGGGGTTGAGACAGCGTTACGTTGCGTTTCTTGGAGGTAGGGAGCGTTAGTTCAGCGTTACGTAACATTTTAATTTTTCGATATCAGATGAAACAATTGCTTTTTCATGTTTTTTAAAATTATTTATTTAGAAAAAAAATTGTATGTGACGTATGGGGGTAAATATCATCTGCCCACGCTTTCTTGTACAAAAAATTAAATAAAATTAATTACTTTTTAAAAAACATAAATAAATTAAAATTATTATGAGTACTTTGTTGCAACAAATGGGAGAATTGTTTTCATACGTTTTTTATTCAATCTCTAAGATTGCGAAAAAAATATGCAAAACTGATCTATATTCTGGAATTCAGTTAGTTTGGTGCAGTAGATTGTCGCTCATGCGTCATCGTCAAGGACGTGTGCACGACTTGTAAGAAGTTTCTGCGTCTGAGCTTTCTTCACACAACACTTGTTCCCAATCTTTTTGTTAGGTGTAGTTAGATTGCCAATTAATTCTGACTTTAATGATCATCAATCTCAAAATATAATACAAATATAATTAATACAAATTGTTTTATCTGTGATATAATTTATTTTTACTTCTCGCGAATGGGAAAGAGTGCTTTTGCAAGCGTTACGTAATTATTTAGGGGGGTTAAGAGCGCGTTACGGGTATGTTAACCGGGCGGGGGGTACTGAAAATACTCCAAATTTGCATTACGTAATTTATGGAAGGCCCCTGATGTAAAATTTGAATAAATGTTAATTATTTATTAGAAGTTGTACTAAAATTATGTTACGTTATATTTATGAAATTTCATCCGTGAATGGTTCTTAATAAATTCCACTTATGGTTTGGTCGTCTCAGATAAATTCACTCTTCGCTTCGCGTGAAATTGCCAGTCGTTATGCTAAAAAACTTAAATTACCTGCTCACAATTTGTTCAGCAGCCGATCGACCAAATCGTCCTTTGTTTTGTGCGGTAGCTATTGCTTGTTGACATTGTGAAGAAACAACTGCACTCCGAACTGTTAAAACCAGTGCCATAATTCTTCAGCTATAGAACAGGCAGGTACTTCCTTTCTGAGGAATTCTTAAATCCTGTTGGTTTAAATGTCATGAGTGGAATAATATATACAATTTTGTCATGTAAATATTTAATAACATTTGTTCCTAAAAGAAACAACATATTTTTTTATATAAAATTTAAAAACATAACAAGAGTACATCGCTTATACATTTTCGGAGATTCACAATTTTCTCTCCTGCTTTTTCCAGTAGTCGACCTTCTTTGCCTAGCCATTGGTACTGAGACCTTCATACAAACACCAGTCGATCAACTATTAATTTCTGTGATGGTAAATGCAGAGCTGCAAGAGCGGATTACTGCTATTTTGTTATCAGTACTATAAAGTCAAATCTTTAGTTTACTAATGTGGTCCAAATCAGGCTTCTATTGCTCAGAAATGAACGAAAATGACTAATTTTCAAACGTTGCACCGGGAGCGGAAAGTTCAGTGCATCAATTAATATCACTGCAGCGTCTCTGACCGGGAGGTCCTTGGTTCGAGTCCTGACGGCGGCAGGATTTTCGACCCTAGCTTTTCAGCTAGGTCGAATTCAGTCCCTGTCTGGAGGAGAATTCTAGCGGCCGGCTGCTCTGATAGGTAGTTTCCCGTAATTTCTCCGATCAGCACCAGGCGAATGCTGGAGTAGTACCCTACCAAACGGGCCACGGACATCGCGCGATCTTTCCTTCCTATTCCTTGTCCTACCCTCTCCCCTTACACACACACTTACACTAACATGCACTACACTACCACACATTCCGGGAGACCGGCCGGGAGCTCCCGGCTGAGGCGGTGTCCCACTGGTGGGAGAGTCCTAATTAGAGGGAATACCCACCAGCCGACGGTAGGTCGGCGCCGGATCTCGCCATCCAGCGGGGGAAGATCACCGCCATCTCCCGAGAGAAAAAAACATGCACTACACTAACGAGACTAATGACCATAGCAGTTGACGCGCCCGGAAACAAGAAAAAATCAATCAATCAATCAATATTGCTCAGGAACGAAAATGACTCATTTTCAAACGTTGCCTACATGCCCTATCAAATAAATCAAACCATTTTCTTCAGCAGAGTCACACATGCTACGTCCCTTGTGTCGCTATTGGCATTGAGACCTTCGTCGTCCAAACAGCAGTCAATCAAGCATGGCTTGCCCTGATCAGAGGTGAGCTTACGGGAGCGGCCGGCGGCTGAGTGTGACGGATGTCTGGGTCGAGGCTCCCGCCAAGCGATTAGGGTGCGCTGGAGCGTGTCCGAGCGAACGCGACCTTCGCGTTTGGTAAGAGAACGCGACGCTGCCACGCCTCCGGAGAAAAAGCTTCAGCGGCCTTTTGCAATAAAGTGCGTTAGTCGCTGACCGGGAAGTCTCCGTGTTCGAGTTCCGACGGTGACATTTTCGACACTCGCTACACAACGAGGTCGGAGGATTCTTGTGGTCGGCGGTTTCCATTGGTTATTTTACTTGGTATTTTACTTTCTTTCTTTCATTCTCTCTTTTTTTGTCTTTTTATCTCTTTATGTCTTGCTTTCTTTCTTTCTCTTTCTTTCTTTACTTTCTACCGGTTTCAGTGACTCAATGCATCAACTGATATCCCTACAATGCTGCCCGAGAGGTCCTAGGTGGCAGGATTTTTTAGTTCAGTCGCTGTCAGGAGAAGAATTCTAGCGGCCGGCTGCTCAGATCGGTAGTTTTCCCATTGCTTCTCCCATCAACACCAGGCGAATGCCGGAGCAGTACCCGAACAAACGGGCCACGCACCGCGCGCGATCTGCCCTTCCTCTTCCTTGTCCTATCCTCTCCTCTTACACACGCACACACTTACACTAACATAAATTACACCACCACATATGTCGGGGGCTTAGAGCTTGTCCCGGCAGGGACGGTGCCCCGCTGGTGGGAGAGTCGTGGTTAGGGGGAAACCGCACTAGCCGACGGTAGGTCGGCGCTGGATCTCGCCATCTAGCGGGGAAAGATCACCGTCATCTCCAAAGGAAAAAAACGTGCACTACACTTACGGGACTTGACGCGCCCGGAATCACTAACTAACCAAGTACGAGTACAATACACCCATATCAGTACAAAGTATTATTTAACTTTCTTACCGAAAGGTACACTCGTGCAATTCAATCTCATAGGATATCTAATAATTAGTTTAATTTCACATACGTTGCAGGTACTTACGTCTCTGAACTCGAGTAGAATCGAGAAGCGCCGAACCAGCAAAACCAGCAAAAATGTAATAAAATGGCCCAGGAGGTCACATCTTTCAGATTATGGTGTGAGGAAACTTAGAAGTTTTAAGGACCTAGAACGCTACGTTTTGAAGTTATATATCTGTATAGATTTCAGAAACGTTGCCCGAGTGTTGCGAATTATATTCGACTTTTATAATTAGGCTCTTTTTTTAACAAATCCTTCATATTTTTAAAGTTAGCAATTTTTCACGTCTCCGTGAAATTCTCTTTCTTTAGAGACCTCATTTATAAAGATTGGCGGCGTGTGGGAGTCGCAAGACTCATCAATATTACTTACATAAGGTAGGAAAGGTTAGTTGCAGAGGGGACCCGGAAAAGCGATTGTTACCAGGGGTGTCCAGAGGGTGTGGCAGCTGAGGCAACTTGCCTCCGGTCGCCTCCTAAGAGGGAACCCGAAAATTTATACAAAACTACATAGATAGTACAAAACTAGAGATATTTTACAAGCTGGCGGCGCGAGCCGAATTCGTTTACTACGCTCCGTGAAGTCAGGAAGGTTAAGTGAATTCGAGACTCGCGGGTTCGTGGTTGGGTGACCGGCCAGGAACCCCGGGATCTAACGGCGTCGAGCCCCTGGCCG